>CAMAPE010000013.1:19202500-19777500 GCA_945859875.1 Cuscuta europaea | reverse complement strand
ATAATAAGTAAAAGCAAGGTTATACTGACTTATCTGACTGTAATGGCTGAAGTTACTGTAAATCATCATTTTAGTTGTTTTCCATATAATGTTTTCTTTATTTTAATAAGAAAAAATATTGTAGATATAATTGTTTCATAAGTAGCATAATTAATCATTCAGTCATTTCACTCAGAGCTTCATAAATTTTAGCACAATCAGTCAATACAGCTGATTTGAGTGTTACTAAACGGGCTCTTAAAATAAGAGTAGTATTGTTGTTTGAGTTCCTTTCTGTACTTATGAAAATAGATTATGATTTATACCTTTTTGTACGTTGTGAATATTGTATTTTTATGCTACAAACTTAAATTTTGTTTTCAAATCAATAAAGGTATAAATTTCAAATTATACCTAATCCTTTCTTTTGCTATAGCACATTGACACTTTGGCCTTTTCCGGCCGGCCACCTCTCGTGTTATTTTCAAGTCCAGCCGTTCAGGGATGGAAGTAGCCAACCAAAACAATTTGTAACTCTCCATGTTTTTTTATTAAGAAATCTACGGAGTACGAATTATGATGTGAAATGAAATTAAGATACTAAATGTATCTATTAAGTTGATGAATGAATCAAAACACTTCAATACAACATTCGCGTTCCATGTGAAGTTTCTATTCATGATTTAGCTAACAATTTAATTAAGTTCTATTCTTTGATTTGATGTATCAAACGTTTAGCATAATAAAATTGAATTTTTACATGAGATTTTAGCATTGTTTCTATATATATGAATAGTTTTACATGTGAAGTTTCTATTCATGATTTAGCTAACAATTTAATTAAGTTCTATTCTTTGATTTGATATATATACAGAAATATATATCAAATATATCTGTCAAACATCCTAAAACCCTATGCAAAAGTTTGGAAGGTATTTCACCTATAATTTCTTCATTAACCCTGGCCAAGTGGCCATAAAATTTTTTCATTAAAAGATGTTCTATTTATTATACAGGAGTGAGTCACTAAGACTTTTCCTAAGGCCATCTCCAACAGCTAACACCATTTTTTACACTAAAATGGTGTAAACATCATATCAAATAGTATTTTATCTCTAACAGTTTACACCATTTTCATCACAAAAAAGGAATATTCTCTTTTTATTCTTTTTACTAACTTTTTACCATTATTCTATTTAAGTATCTAACTATCTTATATTTATACATTAGCCCCTCATTTAATATTTTGACATTTCACACATACAAACTAAAATACATCATTTTAATATGTATTTTCACGCATTTCACTAATTGAAACTTTATTTATAATATTGTTTGATTTAAATGTTATTATATTTTTTATCAAATTAATTGTTTTTATTGTTGTTGTATAAGAATGTTTTTACTTTGATTGTAATTTGTTTCAGATCAGATCAGACCGGATTAGACCAAACTTGGGTAGTTATAAAAATACAAAGAAATCAGACAAGGCCACATCAATTCAGACCAGACCAGACCAAATCAGACCGGACCAACAAATTTCAATCCAAGTAAAACTTCCTAATTTGTTGTTTTAAAAATGGGTCAAAACTATAATAATCAAAACTTTGGGTCACATTTGAAAGGGAAAAAATTTCCAAAAAGAGAATGGTGCTACAAATGGCGTACGCCATATATAGCGTAAAGCCTTCTCCCCTCCCCCATTTTGGTGTAATAGTGTAAAGTTTAGTGTTATTGTTGGAGCATTTTTTTGCCAAATACACCATTTTGGTGTTGAAGATGGTGCTTGTTGGAGATGACCAAAAAGGATAATGTAGTAGCTGTTTGATAAAACCATCGTTTTGATTTAATTATGTTTGAAATACAAGTTGTTGGAACCGATTAATACTAAAAACTAACAGTAGATCGATACATCACATTGCTACTGCATAATAATTATTGGTTAACCAAAAATAAGGTATGCTATCAAAATCCATTGAAGATATTAAGAAATATATGTGCTGTAATTAGCATAAATATTAGTTCAATTACCTTCCAAAGATAAGAGAAGAGAGATGGAGGGTCAATAACAAAGGCCTTGTGAAGGCGAGAAGGGTAGTAATCGGCGACCACCTTGAGAGCTGCCAACAATATGTTCAGAAAAGCTGAAGCAGACCTGAAAAAGCCTGCAATTTTCGCCCCAACCCAATTACATACTTATAAATAAATGCTCCAACTATCCCCAACAATAATTACCATCATTAAGCGTGTTAATCCTTTGCCCATTGGTTCGTTTTTTGAGCTTGGATCTATTTTATACGGAATAACTCAATAAACATGACTAATGATACCCGGATATGTTTTCTTGCAATATACGAAGTATTTATGGAGGGGTTGGATAATAGCCTTTTTATTCCGAGCGTCATTTTTCTAATACTTCCTCCGTTCCGAAAAGGCTGGTCAAAGTTGACTTTCATGTGAATTCATAAAGTAAACACTGTGTGGTTGAAATTTGTGCAGAGGAGAGAGAATTAACTTTAGCCACACACTCCTAACTTTAAATGAAATTGACAAATCTTTTTGGAAAATCCAAAAAAGGAAATTTGGTCAATTTTTCAGGACGGAGGGAGTAACAAACACTGCATTTTGCATCGTGCTTTGTAACCGTCGAAATACAAACACCTATGTACACGTTTTTTTCCTTTTTGGACGTATTCATATTTGACATCCATTTATCAAATGTTAAAAAGTCATTTAACTTTTTGACACCAAATAAATAAATGTCAAATGTGAATACATACAAAAGCTTAGACTTAATTCAGAACAAAAAAGTGCACCTAAAATCAAGGTTTTGTTTCTAATAAGCTGTCGTTCATTGTAGTACAATTAGTGTGACATTATTCCGTATTTAATTTCTCACAACTAAGGTGAGGGCAATTAATCCAATTATGCCAAGAAAGTGTTTAGTGAGAAATTAAAGACGTACTGATTAAAGTATTAAACCTCTACCACTTCATTGGTTCATTCTCTAAATATTCAAAACAATCTATTGCTTCAAAAAGAATGAAAAAGAAAAGCAAACACCGGGAATGACAACTAATGCCCCTACATTGGAGCAAACATTCTCAATCCTGAAAGGTACACCCTTAAGGGCAGTCCCAGCAAAGCCTGAAAAGACACTGCCAGAACACTGCAAAATTTCCAGACACCACTAGGCTGTAGATATAATTATGAGCCAATGGTTACCATTCTTTCTTGTTTGTCACTTTGTCTAAACAGAATTTTAGGATGCCTATAATTAATGATTTGTACTTTAGACTTGAGAGAGGAATTGACATTGTTTCTATACACTTTTAAAACACGTTTTATAGATAAGTTTTTCCAGTCAACGAACATATATAAGAAATAAAGGGTGTCCCTCTATAGAAAAAACAATATCACAATAAAAGTTGTTTGTGACAAACTAATTGTGTTTCTCATAAGGAGCATTAGTTTACCCCAAACTTTTTTAGGAATAAGGCTAGCTATTTTTGTTGCTGTGACAAACTAATCCTGTTAGACATTATGTTCTATTGAAACATAAGAAACATACAGAATCATGAAACAATAACACGGTCTTTTTGTACAAAAATAAGTGTTTAAAGAGTTTAGAAACAATCTATGTATACTTTTCGAAATAGAAACGTATGTCATCCCGAGGGTTACCGTACTTCATAGCATATTATATACATTGAATTTCATGCACACACTCATAGACATTTGTGCAAAGTATTGAGCGAATCAATGACTTTGGCAAACCAATATATATGAAAGGCAATCATTTCTTTGTGAAGAGCTTACACATTTATACGGAGTATTTTAGATGATATGGCCTAATAACTCCATGGGTAATAAACTAATAATTGTCTATGATCTAATGACATTGTGTGTATAAACTGTTCACACCAACATGCATACAAATGTTATTTGCAAAGGAAATTATTGTAATGATATACTCCATATCATTACAAGTTTGAAAATAAACAGTAAAATTGTCTAGGTTTATAACATTGCCATTTAAAATGAATCTTTTCTATTATTAATTTTAGGGTAATCCAATACAGTTATACCTTTTAAATCACTGAAAAATATGTAACATTGTTTAATAATATTGGAAAAAAGAAAAGTAATACAGAGTAATACAGAGTATATGCATCTGTTTTGTAACTTATATAAATCACTGATATAAGTTTTTGGGAAAAGTTCAGAATGGGAATGTCCATTAACTACTGTAGTCTACTTCCACAACCCAGAGAAAGCTGACCTCTACAGTTATTAGTGTTTGGAGGGGAAGAAATATTCAAAACATCCTTTTGTACCCCTTGAGTGTTTTAGTTATCATGTTAAGCCAATCAGGGCTACATCTGTCATTTCTCAAATTGAATGTACTAGGGATAAAGAACTATTCAAAATATCATCTTGAATATTGTCCCCACTAATACTTTACCAGATTTAAGAGTAAGTTAATCAAGGATAATAGTGTCATTTGAAATTGTATAGTACTTACTGGCATCAAAGAGGATCACAAACTGTTCAACATGTCTTGCCATAGTTTGAATAGCAACCTCCATCGTAAAGGCCAACATCTGAGTAAACCTGAATAAATTGAATCCCCTTAAATAAATAATCAATTAATAATTTTGTTGTAAGTTAACAAAACCCGGAATTTGAATATTGAATCCAATCTTCATACATTTTCTGTGAATGGAATTTCTGGTAATCCTGCCTGATCCTGAAAATCTGTTTTACAACATTTCAAATAACATAAAATCAATCAGTTTTATCAAGAAACTAGTTATATGTACATCAAAGAATGATAACCATACTCCATAGCAGTCATTAAGGTAATTAATTCATAATAATATACCATAACAGGCCTAGAGTTATCATCATGACCAGCAACATAAGCCACACCTTCTGCAAGTTCTGCTGAAAAATCATCTGCCATAAGACGATCTGCAAAAAATACATTCATATATTTTAAAATATCATTAAATTATAAGCTGAAAATATAATTCCAAGGAATTTACATTTTAAAGACTCCGTTTTTCCCTCTTTCAGATTTTGAATAAAACAGGGAAAGTACCTATTCCTAAAGATTCCCTCCAAGCAAGACAGCCACGCAGTTGCTTAGCAGCTTTCTTCACATTGTCCCCTTTGGATTTTAAAAACCTCTCTACACAAGCCTTATTGCAGAATTTTTCCTGCTCATAATGAAAACATTATTTGCCAGATAAAGAAATCATTATTAAAAAACAGAGTGAATCGAGTTTAAGGTATTTTAGTACCTGTTTGAGAGACAGGGGAGTTTGTTTCCTGATGATATCAAGAACAGCATGAACTCTCTGGTCATTCTCGTTCAAGAACTGATCTTTCTTCCCCATTTTTTTGAAGGAAAAAAATTATAGAAGAAAAACAAACGGCTAGCAGATTCTGGGTCAGATAGAAAGGGGAGAAATGTTTTAAATCTCTTCCCTTTTAAAGAAATGGGAACAAAGAATCTGCTGAAATCTTGATTTTCACGCGACCATTTCAAACTGTTATTAGCAGATACATGAAAAAGTGGTGGCTTCTTGAGAGAAGAGAGGGTTCTGAGAGTGATGACATAAAGATGATCGTGAATTTATATCTACGGAGGAGAGCACGGAGACGGAAGCCGTTAAGTGGAAGGGTCAATGGATGAACAGTTCAAAAGGCGAAATTATGACGGCTCAAAAGCAAGGCGTGACGGAAAACGTTGTCCCGGTCCCACGACCTCCAATTATTTCGATTTCCTTTTCAACCCGGGTGCTTTGAATTGGGGATTTAAGTAGAATATTGCTTCTTTGAGGAAAAACAAATAATGTTTGGTTGTAGTTGGATAGTGATGGATCTAACACTCGGTTGCAACTAGATATTTTATTGTATTTCTTGATTTCAGATTAACAATTTGTACTACGTATTAGATAGGACTACAAGAGTTTGAAAACAAAAAATAAGGGTGTTATTTTTTATTTTTTAAACAAGAGTGGTTATTATTAAATTTTGATAATGATATCATGTTTAAAGGCTAATCATGTCGATACATGACACTAAATTTGTAGGATGACAATAAATATTCTAGATTTCTTAAATAAAAACTCATATTTTAGAATTTTTAAATATTTTACTCTCATTTCGCGAATTTTCCTTTATTCTCGGAATTAGAGTGTCATTATCGTTTTCGGAGTATATTACATCAAAAATTCCTTTTGTTGACGCCCAATTTTTGCTTGCCCCAGTACACACTCCTTTTAGTCTATGTACAAGAACTTTTTGTCATTTTAAATTGAATTGTTCATATTACAGACATTTTTTGTCTCTGCCGCACACGATATTTATTTTATTGTATCACTCATATTTCACTTTAAAAAACGGAAATTGTTCTTTGTGCATGGACAAAATGAGAGTGTATGGCCCGTTTGGTAACGACTGCCACGGCTGGAATGGCTGTAAAGGCTTAAAAGACTGAAACTGTTGAATGAAAGTGTTTGGTAATATATTGGCTGAAATGACTGATTGAATGTAAAATTACCATAAAGAGTATTAAACTGTAATATATGCTAGTGCTCTCCTTAAAATTGCTATACGTTCTTTCTTCGTGAAAACTCAACATCCAAACAAGTGGATTTTTTAGAGAAAAGAAAATCAGGAAAAATTCCATCAAATTTCTCGAACCTAGAAATGAAGAGCTTTAAAAAATCAGGTCAATTTAAAACCTAAACACATAAAAGATATCATTTTATGAATGATATTTGAGAGGTAAAATTCTGGTATGTAATGATTCAAAGCCAAATCCATGAGAGGTTGTGCATCAGAAAACGAAGACGTATCTAAGAACAATAGAAAATCTGGAAATCAAGCTTTCCTCGATCAAAATGACGAAATCGCATATTAATAGAAGGGAAAGCTAGTGAGCAAGCCCGTTTTCAGTTGAAGGGCTCAAGGAAAATTCAGATATGGGGTTGTGGTATTCTTCAATACGAATCCTTCTCATAGGCATATAAGCTGTTATGTAATGCTTCGTCTATTCATTCTCCATTTTCAGTGGAAGGGCTTAGGAAAAATCGAAATATTGGTTGGGACATTCTTCCATTGATCTCTACACATGTGTTGGGGGTAAAGGGTCTTTGTCACTTCCATCAGTAGAATAATAAATATCAGCTAGAAAAGTAGCTCCACAATTATTTTTTCAGATGATCAGAAAAATCAGGCCAAGTATGTAGCTAATTTGGTAGATGTTTACCGATTTTTGTGCACTTTTAGGCTCATCAGCCTTTTTTGGTGCTCCAAACAGACCCGAAGTGTCAAACATATTAGGTGCGCAACATATAAATATCAAACATTTCCGTTTGTCAAATGGGAAAGCATGCGTATACTTGTTTCATTTCATATAACTTTGCCAAATTTATATTTTTATTGTCTCACTAACCTTATCACTTTCCATATTTAGGCTATGTTTGGCATGCCATTTCAGCTCAAAATGGGTTGAAATTCTTTAAATCCAGCTAATTATCCTAAAAGTAGCCATGCTTGGATAGATGTCTAAACTGAGCTTAAGCTGAAAAAATTGATCTGAATGAAAACGTTTCTAGGCGTAACGTTTAGATCCATCCCTTCTTTCGATACCAATTTTGACCCTGCACAGATATCACCTTCTCTCTGAGGCTAATAACTCGCCCACAACCTACCTTTTTCTTTGGCTCTTCTCATTCGGATTTCTTCTTCCTGATTCTCTTTGGCCAATAACGTTTTGAGATTAATAACTTATTAGCGTTCCTTTCAAAAAAAACTTATTAGTGTTCTCCTTATTATTTGTGTAAGATGCGATTACTCTGAAATTTGTCTTCTTGTTTATTTCAATTCCACATTTTTACTATAACCTTTCCCATGTGAAGCTCTTCTTCGTATTTGGTGAAAATTGATTTTAGTTTCCCGGATTTACTTATTTGGTGAAAATCGACTTTCTGAATTCAATCCTCTATTTGACTATTCCATTAGTTAGCATAACAACGCCGCATACTTTTGAGTTAGCTTGGAGAGAGGTGATTTAAGAACACATATTTATTTAACATATATTTATACATATATTTATATGTATATATGTATGAATAAATCCACACACACACACACACAGATATATATAGGGAGTGGTTCCAGTGAGAAATGACTCCCAGGAGAGAAATGAGAATGAATCTGGACCGTTGGATTGTATTATGTGAAATTGAATTGTGCATTTGGTAAAACTGAAATGTGCATTAAATGAAATTGAAATGTGCAGAATGAAAAATAAAACTCAAATGTGCATTACATGAAGTTGAAATGTGTAGAATAAAAGACACAATAATGTCACTGCATCCTAGTTTTTATTATGCACGTTTTAGTTTCACGTAGTGCACATTTCAGTTTTTTCATAATGCATAATTCAGCTTCACATAATACCACTATGCCTTACATTTTGTGCTGCACATTTCGATTTCACCTGATGCACATTTCAGTTTCACTTAATGCACATTCAATTTCATAGAATACAATCTAACGGTCCATATTCATTCTCATTTCTCTCCTAAGATCATTTTCTCACTTGAACCTAATTCTATATATATATATATATATATATAGGGTAGGGATAAAGTGAGAACAACCTCTAGGGGAGAAATAAGAACTCCATCCAGCCACTTATTTCTTCAATCGTGCGGCTGAAATAAATTCATAAAAAAACGCCGGTTAACGCGTGTTTCAAAAATAAAACGGGAGAGAGCTTGCGTAGAGGTCATTTTGGCAAAAGCACAATATGGAGGTTGAAAAGCACAAACAATTGAATGTGAACACTGCCCGATATACGTGCGCGCATATTTCAAAAAAGCACTCAGAGAGATACTTCGATTGAGTGAAGCAAGTCGAAGGGTCGAAGCGGAGGAGTGAACTGATAGCTCTATCGACGACGAAACCCTTGAAACCTATACGCAAACAATGGAGAAGAAGAATGGAACTGTAGCAACATCAACAATCGGGGATAATGCAGCAGACGAAGGTAATATTTCTCAAAAGTGAAATGTTTATCGAAAATGATAATGTGAATATTCTGATTTGAAATCGAATCTCTTATATTTCGAAATTGAACAATATAGCAAGCTTTTTGGCACTATTTAAAAAAAAATAGAGCACATTGAAAAAAAGAAATAAATCGAAGAAATAAAAAGGTGATATTAAGATTAAATGAAGTGCATTATTAAATTGTATTAGTGAAAACTATACTTATTAATTAATAGTTCATTATTTAAATGATACATTGAAACTGACACAGATTAATGATGCACAAAACGAAATGAGTATGTATCAGTTTGTTGACTGTCAATATTGCATTAAACATGGTGAGTACAATGTGCATTGTTTTGTGAAATGTCAATTACCAGATTCAAATACATCCTTAGACTCATACAAATGCATGTTATTGCATGTGAAAGTGGCTTGTATTATCTTACTGATCTTAGGAGTATAAATTTAAGGTGATAGTCATGCATCACAATGCACAGTTTATTGCATCATACTGCATCACTTAGGAAGTAATGTGCAAAAGAGTAGTACCTACAACTGAATCAACTGATAAGAAAAATAATACCCTGATGTTAGAGTTCAATGTTTAGAGCATATGATCATATGTTAAGTGCATTAGGCCCAGATATGTGAATGGTGTGTGTGTAACAGTTTATTGAATGTCAATATTGCATTTAACATGAGTACAATGTGCATTGTTTTGTGAAATGTCAATTACCAGATTCAAATACATCCTTAGACTCATACACGTGCATGTTATGTCATGTGAAAGTGACTTTTATTATCTGACTGGTCATAGGGGTATAAATTTAAGGTGAGAGTCATACATCACAATGCAGGGTTTATTGCATCACACTGCATCATTTAGGAAGTAATATGCAAAAGAGTAGTACCAACACATGAGTCAACTGTTAAGAAAAATAATACCCTGATTTTAGAGTTCAATGTTTAGATCATATGAGCATATGTTAAGTGCATTAGGCCCAGAGCTGTGAGTGGTGTCTGTAACAGTTTATTGAATGTCAATATTGCATTTAACATGAGTACAATGTGCATTGTTTTGTGAAATGTCAATTACCAGATTCAAATACATCCTTAGACTCATACACGTGCATGTTATGTCATGTGAAAGTGACTTGTATCATCTGACAGATCATAGGAGTATAAATTTAAGGTGATAGTCATGCATCACAATGCAGGGTCTATTGCATCACAGTGCATCACTTAAGAAGTAATGTGCAAAATAGTAGTACCAACACATGAGTCAACTGTTAAGAAAAATAATACCCTGATTTTAAAGTTCAATGTTTAGATCATATGAGCATATGTTAAGTGCATTAGGCCCACAGGGTTGAATGGTGTGTGTGTAACAGTTTGTTGATTTTCAATATTGCAATTAACATGAGTACATTGTGCATTTTTTTGTGAAATGTCAATTACCAGATTCAAATACATCTTTAGACTCATACATGTGCATGTCATGCCATGTGAAAGTGACTTTTATTATCTGACTGATCATAGGAGTATAAATTTAAGGTTATAGTCATACATCACAATGCAAGATTTATTGCATCACAGTGCATCACTTAAGAAGTAATGTGCAAAAGAGTAGTACCAACACATGAGTCAACTGTTAAGAAAAATAATACCTTGATTTTAGAGTTCAATGTTTAGATCATATGAGCATATGTTAAGTGCATTAGGCCTAGAGGTGTGAATGGTGTGTGTGTGTGTAATAGTTTGTTGATTGTCAATATTGCAATTAACATGAGTACATTGTGCATTGTTTTGTGAAATGTCAATTACCAGATTTAAATACATCCTTAGACTCATACACGTGCATGTTATGTCATGTGAAAGTGACTTGTATTATATGACTGGTCATAGGAGTATAAATTTAATGTGATAGTCATGCATCACAATGCAGGGTTTATTGCATCACAGTGCATCACTTAGGAAGTAATGTGCAAAAGAGTAGTACCAACACATGAGTCAACTGTTAAGAAAAATAATACCCTGAGTTTAGAGTTCAAAGTTTAGATCATATGAGCATATGAAAGTGACTTGTATTATATGACTGGTCATAGGAGTATAAATTTAATGTGATAGTCATGCATCACAATGCAGGGTTTATTGCATCACAGTGCATCACTTAGGAAGTAATGTGCAAAAGAGTAGTACCAACACATGAGTCAACTGTTAAGAAAAATAATACCCTGATTTTAGAGTTCAAAGTTTAGATCATATGAGCATATGTTAAGTGCATTAGGCCCATAGGTGTAACACCCCGGCCCCGTAGGCCCTGAGGTAGTTACTTCTGACCTCTAGTACTGTCCTCACAAACCGCCACTAGCCTTTTACGCGCACTTTGTCCTCACTCGTGCGCGCCCAGAGAAACTTCCCAGGGGGTCACCCATCCCAAGACTACTCCCGTGCAAGCACGCTTAACTTTGGAGTTCTTGGGTGATGAGCTCCCTTAAAAGGAGATGCATCTTGTTGGTATGAGTAGTACTATTAATCCGTTTAAATTAAATCTCAAGTGTTACAATCACCCCCACTTAGGAACGCAACGTCCTCGTTGCGCCCATAAACCAATCTCAATCACATCCCAGAATCTTTTCCCCTGCTAAGTGCCCGCCCGATATCCAACGGATCAGCACACTGTCGCAGGGTTGCTCTGATACCATTTGTAACACCCCGGCCCCGTAGGCCCTGAGGTAGTTACTTCTGACCTCTAGTACTGTCCTCACAAACCACCACTAGCCTTTTCCGCGCACTTTGTCCTCACTCGTGCGCGCCCTGAGAAACTTCCCAGGGGGTCACCCATCCCAAGACTACTCCCGTGCAAGCACGCTTAACTTTGGAGTTCTTGGGTGATGAGCTCCCTTAAAAGGAGATGCATCTTGTTGGTATGAGTAGTACTATTAATCCGTTTAAATTAAATCTCAAGTGTTACAATAGGTGTGAATGGTGTGTGTGTAACAGTTTGTTGATTGTCAATATTGCAATGAACATGAGTACATTGTGCATTGTTTTGTGAAATGTCAATTACCAGATTCAAATACATCCTTAGACTCATACACATGCATGTTATGTCATGTGAAAGTGACTTTTATTATCTGACTGATCATAGCAGTATAAATTTAAGGTGATAGTCATGCATCACAATGCAGGGTTTATTGCATCACAGTGCATCACTTAGGAAGTAATGTGCAAAAGTGCAGTACCAACACATGAGTCAACTGTTAAGAAAAATAATACCCTGATTTTAGAGTTCAATGTTTAGATCATATGAGCATATGTTAAGTGCATTAGGCCCAGAGGTGTGAATGGTGTGTGTGTAACAGTTTGCTGATTGTCAATATTGAAATTAACATGAGTACATTGTGCATTGTTTTGTGAAATGTCAATTATCTGATTCAAATACATCCTTAGACTCATACACGTGCATGTTATGTCATGTGAAAGTGACTTTTATTATGTGACTGATCGTAGGAGTATGAATTTAAGGTGATAGTCATGCATCACAATGTATGGTTTATTGCATTAGAGTGCATCACTTAGGAATTAATGTGCAAAAGAGTAGTACCTACACATGAGTCAACTGTCAAGAAAAATAATACCCTGACATTAGAGTTCAATGTTTAGATCATATGAGCATATGTTAAGTGCATTAGGCCCAGAGGTGTGAACGTTGTATGTGTTACAGTTTATTGAATGTCAATAACTGCATTAAACATCATTACAATGTGCATCGTTCTTTGAAATATCAATCAAGTGATTCAATGACATTCCTACTCTCATAAAAGTGCATGTTATTGCATGTGAAACTGGCTTTCATTATCTAAGTGATCATAGGAGTATGCATTATGTTCTAACTTTTATAAAGTGATAATCACATTATGTAATATTGCAATGAAATTAATTGTGTAGGCTGTGAGGGTGCAAATATGGAAACAGTGACTCTTGTTGTCAGAAAGAGAATGTTACAGGATGCAAAACTAAAAAGGAGAAATAAGAGGCAGAAGGAACAAGTAGAAGAAGATGAGAGTGATGATGACTTTGAGATACGACTACTTCAAGAAGTTGCAGGTAACAGCCTACTAGAGGATGTGGAAAAGGAAAAGGCAAAGGTAACTATCAAAGAAAAAAAACAGGATTTCGAGCATTAAGAACAAGGTCATCACCACACTTATTATTTATAGCACTAAACGAGATGTCTGAACTTCAGAAGAAGGATATTAAGAAGATAGGTTATGGTGCACTATTTGATTTGAACATTTCAGAAATTCCAGCAAGATCGGCTTTCTGGTTGGTTGATAAATTTGATGCTAAAAATGTTCGTTGGTGCTAGACAATGGCACAATTGTGCAAATCACAGAACAAGATGTTGCTAGAGTTTTAGGTTTCCCATTGGGTGGAAAAAATATTGTTGTAAAGAAGAAAAGTGAAGATTGTGAGTTGTTAAGCGAATGGAAGGCAATGTTTGATAAAGAAGAAACCAAAATCAGTCCATCAGATATTTGTGCACAAATGAGACTTAGAACTCAAGGTGGTGAGTGGTTCATCAGACATTTTATTGTCCTTCTTGTGTCTGTTTTACTTGATAGCACACAGAATGGGTATGCAAACCCATTAATAATGAACAATCTCCATGATGTTGTGAAAATAAAGGACTTGGATTGGTGTGACTATGTGTTGTCTCTTTTGGTTGAAGCTAAGTGGTCATGGCAGAAAAAGAGAGAAAAAACCTTCACTGGCCCATTGCTGTTTTTGATGGTAAGCTTACACATTTTCTATATTTTTTTTAAAGTTTGTGGTTTATCTTATTTATAAGTGTACTAACAATAATTCCTTGCAGTTGTTTTATGTGGATAGAGTTGTGTTGTTCAGAAGAAAAGTGAAGAGGTCTGATAGAGTATATCTAGAGAGAGGTGAGAGCTAGAGAGAGAAGTGCAATAATATGCTTCAATAGAATGAATTTGTAACCCCTATAACGACTCCCAAGGGGAGTATTTATAGAGAAAATACGGGCTGGGCTCCCAAGCCTTGGGCTTGGGAGGCCCATTTACAACTGGACCGCTACTGGGCCGAATACAAAGCCACTAATGGGCTGTACAAATGAGTAAGTGTAAAATCCGGTTCTGTGAGGTCTTCATGGCCGACGAGGGCGTGGCCGACGAGGGCACGGCCGACGAGGGCACCCGGGTTCCTTGGCTTCAGGACCATATTCTGAGTTGGTACCTTTTCGGCCGACGGGGGTCCCATGGCCGACGAGGGCACCACTCAGTGTCTCGTGCTTTCTGTTCTTCTGAGTATGTGGGTCCGGGGGCTCAGACCCATATACTCCATCAGGAGTCCCCCACTCTCTAAGCTGAGACGTAGACGAAGTGAAGGAGAGTAGATTCCCGTGCTTTGGTGCTTTTGGCCGATGCGGGCACTCCCAAGCCGTCAGCTGTTGCGGCGTTGGCGCTGTTTCCATTCTGGTGATCTTGTTCTGTGCTTGGCCGTCACCTGCTTCTTGCTGTGGACGGGGAGGCCGTTGTTTCCTTGGTGTGTTCGTTTGCGAACGATGAGTGTTCTGCTTCGATGGTGGCCGTTGAAGGCGCGTTTTCCCTTTCTTGGACGTCGATGGTTGAGATTTACATCTGGGCCGATGAGGCCGTTGAGGTTGAACCTTGCTTCGAGGACGATGGGCGTCCTTTCCTTTGGGTGGCCGATGGGGGTGCTTGCGCACTCCTTTTGGCCGTCGTGTTGGCCGAAGGGCCCATTATGATTAACTGTTGGCGGAGGACGATGAATGTCCTTGCCTTAGGTGGCTTGTTGGCCGTTGCTGATGGTGTTATGTGCCTTTGGCCGACGAGGTGCCGTGTTGTCCAAAGTACCTGGCCGGAGATGGAGTCACGAAAACCTTGGCGCCGTTGTGATACATGGACGATGTGGCCATGCTTTGTGGTTACATTTGTGTTCTGCATTTTTCCTTTGTCTGTATTGTTGAGGCCGATGTAGTCCCCCAGTCCCCCACTGCTTCAGGCCGAAGAGTGTGAGGGGTGAAGGAGTTGCTTGAGTCCCTGGCCGAAGCGGCCTCTCCGTAGTGCCCCTGAATCCAACCCTTATGGCGATTTTCTGGCCAAGGTAACCCTGTGGGAGAACCCTTGTGCGCAGATCGCTTGTAAAGAGTTATCATCAGGAGTCGTTACGAAGGCCGATGGCTGCGGGTTCTTTGTTCCTCTGGTTCTGTGGCCGTTACGGGCGTTCATGACGTTCCTAGCCGTTGTCATCTCCTTATCGCTATGGAGGCATTGGGTGCCTTGGCCGTTGCGGGCGCTTTGCTGGCATTGTGAAGCCGGCAAGCGTATAGGCCGTTGTGGGCGCTTTGCTGGCATTTGTGAAGCCGGCAAGCGTATAGGCCGTTGTGGGCGTTCGTTGTCCGTGTGATCCGTAGGGTTTTACTCTGCCGGCAGGTTAGTTCACGAGCCCGGCCCATTTCCGAAGGGGTGGCACCTCATTGGCTGCTGGGAAGGTGACCGCTGAGGTGGCCACTGATATGGTGCCACGTGTAGTGACCGTTGGAGATTTGTCTATAAATACCCCCCCTCCTCCGAAGCGGTTCCTTGCTTGCAATCTTGAGATATCGAAGTGCTGCCCGAATTTCTAGAGAGAGAGTCTTCAAGGTGTTCTTCGAGTTCTTCATATTTTTAAGGTTAGTTCTTGACTTGTTCTTCAATTCCTTTGCATACTTTGCTTCTCTGAGCCTTGATCTAGTGTTAGCGGACAAAACGCCTTAGATCCGAAGTAATTCCCCTTAGGCTCGTAATAGTTGTTATGATGAAGAGCTTAGACGAAGAATACTATCCGTACGACGACCAGCCCTCCACTAGGTCCCTCGACTATGAGGTGCTTGAGGAGTTTGAGGAAGAGATAGAGTGTTTAAGTCCTTACAAGTCCGGAGAGCCGGTGGACGACGAAGGTAAGGACGAGGAGTCCGCCTCGTCTTCAAAAGGTGAGGACGCAGGTGCGTCCCGAGTGGTGGATGGGGCGTCCACTTCCGCTGTTATTCCGTGCCCGAGACCGGTGTCTGCCGTGAAGGGAGCAGATAAGCCAAAGAGAATAAGGAGGCCGAAGAGTGGGCCGGGCGTCTCCTACCTGGATCTCACAAAGATTTTCTTGATCAAGCCGGAGAGCAGCGCGGCTGACTACTTAGTTGCCCAGATGTACGTGGGGCCGTTCGGGAGGGTTAAGGCACCCAGGCCGACGGACCATGTACTCCATCCGCCACTGGGATACTTCGGAGTATACCCAATGAGTTTCGCCAAGGGGCTGAGGTTTCCCCTTCATCCCTTCATCACTGAATATCTGGACATGGTGGGACTCCCTCCGGCCTTGCTGACCCCGAACAGCTACTCGTTGATGGTGGGGTTCTTGCTCCGCTGTGAGGAGTTGGACTACAGGCCGACGACGGCTCTGTTCATGAATCTTTATCAGATCGGCCGAGGAAGCCACAAGAACTGTGCGGCCTATGCTACTCTCCAACAGCTGCCGAAGAAGAGGAGCTTCACGGACTTGCCTTCGTCCATTCATGGGTGGAAGAGCAAGTTCGTTTTTGTATCCCTTGGTGAGAATGGCACTGAGTTTCCCTCTCTCGGCCACACTGGGAGGTTCAATCTGCACGACCCGCCGAGGAGTTCTATCTTGGACGCTCAGGTGGAGGCATTCTTGGAAGGGGGGCCGAGGAGCGTGAAAGACTACATCACCGAATATAAGATGACCGCCCTCGGCTTCTTTAGGTACTATGTGTATGGCGACAAGGAGGACGATGTCCAACTTTGGCCGAGGATGACCACTACCTTCGAAGAGGCCGACGGCCCGGATTTGGGCATTCCTGCTGAGGCCGATGGTAATACTTTCTCTGGCTTCCTTCCTTTGTTTTTTGTTCTTTTGCCTTGCTAATCTGTTCATTTTCCTTTGTGTAGGCTTTGTTATGGATCGCCGTTCAATCATGGCCATAGCCAAGGCCAAGGCGGCCGAGGAGTTGGCTGCAAAGGCGGCCGAGGCGGCCAGGCGTGCCGCGGCCGAGGGGGGCGGGGCTACTGCTGGTGCGGCCCCGAAGCCTGCCCAGTCCAAGAAGAAGAGGCCTCCCACTGACGGCCAGAAGAAATTGACCGAGGCTGGCCTGAATCTTGCTAAGAAGACGAAGAGGGCACCGTCTCCTTCCCATGCCGATGAGGTCGGCACTCTGACCGTCCCAAATGTGGACGATGGTGGCCCCGTTGTGGATCTTACCGCTGCTCCAAGCAACGCTGCCCAGTCGCTCCCTCTCGTCCAGGAGCCACGGACGAAGCGGGCCAGCAAGGAGATTGCCGCTTCCACCTACCAGAAAATGGTGGAGTACCCCGTCGGCGGGGGTGTCTTTGACGATGGTGTCCTCGGCCATGATGTGTTGGCCCAGGCCATGCCGGCCAAAGATCGGGCCTACCTCAAGAGGCTCGGGGACGACAAGGTGTACGAAGGCGGGATGGACCTCATCGTCCAAGTAAGTTCCCTTCCCTTTTATTTGTTGTTTTTTCCCGTCGTCCGGGTGAAGTCATTGCCTGAGTCTTTGTTTGCCTTTGTTGTGCAGGGTGCCTTCATGCTCATGGAGAGCCACAAGAGGCAGCAACGGGAGATTGCTCGTCTGAAGGAGCTTGAGCAAAAGGCTGCCTCGGCCGATGAGGCGGTGGCCTGCTTGGATCGGCTCCGGGAGGATGCCAAGGCTCTGCAAAAGAGGGCCGATGAGGCATCTGCAGCCAGGGACGATGCCCTGGCCAAACTTGAGGAGAGCCAGAGGGCGCTTGAGGCTGAACGGCGCAAAAATGATGAAGCCGTGAAGGCCAAAACTGAGGCCGAGGCTTCCGCTGTTAAAGCCGCTGATGAGGCCGTTCAGAAGTTCCTGGCCGAGGGATGGAAGGCCGACGAGCGGCTCCCCTGGTGTTATGAACTGGTGGCCGCCAAGCTCGAAGATTGGGGAATGAACTCCCCCGCCGGCCAAGATTACTTTGGCAGGGAGATGGCCGTGTACTACAACATGGGGCAGGAGCGGATGCAGAGGCTCCTGTATCGGCGGCTGGCGCGTGCCCTCAGAGCCATGAACTATACCTCCGGGTGGGCGAGGCGGAACCTGAAGCTTCCCAAGCTGATGAGGGATCCCGAGGAGCAGGCCAAGCTTCTTCTTTCGGAGAGGGAGGCCCCAATCGAGAGTTCCAGCCTCGGCGAGCCGAATTATGACGAGTTTGACTTCCTGGATGATGCCACCAGTTCTGCAGCTGCCGCCGACCAGGAGACTGAGGCCGAGGAGGGAGCCGAAGATGCCGGAGAGCAAACCCAGGCTGGGCATGATGGAGGCGCCCAAGAGACTTGATCGGCTACTCCCCGTTCCCTATCTTGTAATTAGTTGTCTTCTATTTTTGCCCATCTGATGTAACGGCCGAAGCGCCCACCCATGTACATGATTGTTTATGAATGAACGTTTTGCTGTCCTGCTCGGCTTTGAATGTCTTGTATGTTTATTCCCTTTTGCTATTTCAAGTTTGAAATTTGTCTAAGTGTAAAAGTTACAACTTAGGTCACCCGCGAGTGTTTGCTACGTCCGTGAGGTAGTCCATTCAGTCTGGTGGCCTGGTCGGCCTGTCCGGTGTTTCTTCGCTGTTGTAACACTTGGGATTTATTCAAAAAATTTCTAAGTGTTTTAGATCCACTTAGGTGTTTTTCTTTCCGTCCTGACTGAGGCGGGCAAGCTGAGGTGTCCGCTGCGTCTTGGCATTGTCCCATTCTTCTTTTTGTTAGAATTTTTCTAAGTGTCCAACTTCAAGTAGATGGGTGTTTTCATCGTCCTGGTATTGAATCTCTCCTCAGTATTGAACCAATGTCGTTGTTGTCAGCCCAGTGTTTTTCGTGGCCGTCGTGTTCCCTTGTTCCTGATCTGATCAGGAAGGTCGGACTGGATCCTTGTGTTGTGGCCGATAAGGGCACCTTGAACTTAGTTTTTTGAATTTAGAAATTTTTCTAAGTACACATGTAAGACACAGGTAGCTAACGGCCTGCGAGTATACAGATACCCGCCTCGTCTAGAGTTTCTTCATTTGAATACTTAGAAATTTTTCTAAGTATAAATGCAGGACATAGTTCCTTCCTTGTGGTACTGTTGTCGGCTGAGAGATGGTCCTACCTTCATCGGCCAAGGTCTGGCTTTGTGGACGATGAGGGTGCCTCTTGCCTTCCCCAAGAGTTTCTCTAAGTGTCGGAATTCTCTTAAGGAACCTTTTTCCTCATGAATTTTCTCTAAGTGTTTGGTAAATACTTGGACAAATCTTCTGCTTGGCCAACGGTCTGGGTTTTAGTGCCTGTAACGGCCATCCGGAATGTTGTGGCCGGTAGTGATTGTTGCCTGGATGCCTATTCTTCCACGGGTGTGATACTGCCCGCTTCGTCCTGGTCATCCTCAGGATTGATACTGCCCGCTTCGTCCTGGTCATCTTTCAGGATTGTAATTTTTTATTTCATACTAAGTGTTGGTGCTTCAGAGAGCTGTGGCCGATGATGGTTACCACTCGCGTGTCACCCAACCACTGGTTAGGGTTTCATAGGCGTATGCTTCGTCCTTGACGATTCCCTTGTCTGTGATGGACGTGTGGCCACATCGTCCATATCACCTGTTAGTGGTACTACACTTGTGTTCAACTGATATGTACTTAGCCAAGTTTGGCCGGAGTTGTGGGGGTTTTATTTTTCCATTGCTCGAGGCCGGCAAGTGCGCGCGGTCCTCGGCTTCCCTCCTCTTTTTTTTTGTTCCCTATTTCCGGGGAGTATCCTTCTTTCAGGCTTCGGCCGAAGGGTGTGCTCGTCCTTCGGTCGGTTCGGACTTCGTTTATAACGTTCGTGATCTCAGGGCGGGTCTCGTCGCCTATTTATGACGCGGGCTAGACTTTTGGTCGGTTTCCAACGGCTGTCGTTGCCCATCCCTGAGTTTTGGGATTTTGTCACCTCGGCCATGATTTCAAGCCTATCTATCGTCCTGCGATCCGGCGCGTGGACGACGCGGTTAGCTTCCCGTTTCAAGACGTGGGCCGTTTCAACGAGAGCACCAAATGATAGAGTATATCTAGAGAGAGGTGAGAGCTAGAGAGAGAAGTGCAATAATATGCTTCAATAGAATGAATTTGTAACCCCTATAACTACTCCCAAGGGGAGTATTTATAGAGAAAATACGGGCTGGGCTCCCAAGCCTTGGGCTTGGGAGGCCCATTTACAACTGGACCGCTACTGGGCCGAATACAAAGCCACTAATGGGCTGTACAAATGAGGAAGTGTAAAATCCGGTTCTGTGAGGTCTTCGTGGCCGACGAGGGCACGGCCGACGAGGGCACCCGGGTTCCTTGGCTTCAGGACCATATTCTGAGTTGGTACCTTTTCGGGCGACGGGGGTCCCATGGCCGACGAGGGCACCACTCAGTGTCTCGTGCTTTCTGTTCTTCTGAGTATGTGGGTGTGGGGGCTCAGACCCATATACTCCATCAAGGTCTTTACCAATTTTAAAGGGATGGAAAGGGAAATTGTTAAAGGAGAGAGAACTGCTTGAGATTGAAACTGGAGGATTTGGAATGGGATTATGTGTTGGTCCAATGGATTTGGAAGAGAGTGTTGCTAATCTGCAGAATGAAGAGAAGGAAGCTGGAAATGGATGCATAGTGCATATACAATCAAGCAGTCAAGACAATTCTGAGGTAAAAAGATGAATAATTATATATGTTTTTTAGAAGTGTCTGTAGTAGTACACAAGTAACTCAATACTCGAAGTGATTGTCAGGGATTGGTGAAGTAAAATATAAATGTGCATGTCAAACTTTAAGAATATGTGCATTGGATCTAGGAATAAAAATATAATCTAACGATTGAGAATGAGGTTGTTATGCAATTCATTTTGGTTGAGTTATATATACATGAATTTTCGTTTCATAAAATTGCATATACTTATGAATATATTAGAGTGCATAGAGAATGAATAAACATTTACGTGGAATGCAAGTCATAACACTAACACATATGTATCATTATAAACAGGAAAATGTGATGAGATTCACACAATTGAGCAAAGAAATTGCAACCAATGTGATTGATGTAATCAATATCTTTGAAAAAGCACAACAGAACTTAATGGATAATGAAAACTTCAAAAAGCATCAAGAATCTGCACATCAATTAATTGGACTGGGGAAGAGGAAACAAACTGTGGATGTTAGGGAGGAAGGTAATGGAAGAAACAATGAACATAGAGAAGATGATGAATATTGGAGCAATCCTGAGACCATAGCAGCTATTGAGAGGGTAATAAATGCAATTGATAAAAAGGCATTTTCCGAAAAAAGGCATTGAAGACATTCCCTCATTCTCAATTGGACTGACACCAGATGAAGCCACACAATGGGGCCCCATATCTGAGGTATGTGCACAATTTGAAAATGAATACTTTCAAAAGCAAAGCTTTGTTAGTGAAGAGAAGAACAATGTAGAAGGAACTCAGGAACCACAATGCAACAAAGAGGTATGCTATCAATATAAGAAACAATAAATGTAATACATAAAAGCAATTTTAACATTTTGATAATTTCATTGCAGGTAGAAATTCAGGGTGAAGTCCCAGATAACATGATAACTGAGAAGGAAGGAGCAAAGCTTCAGGTAATTAAAATTTAACTTTAATAAATATGTATATAAAGAACATATAAAAACTAAGATTTGTTTAAGTAACAGGACCCAGAGAGGAACGATAGTAACAAGAACAGTGAGTTGGCTTTAGGAAAAGGAAGGATGCAGCTCAGGTCAAGAACAAGAGGAAAGGAAGTTGAAGTTCTAAAATCTGAAAACATGGCAAGGATAATAGACCCGAGTGACTATTTAAATACAACTGAAAAGATAATCTAAAAATGGGTAATGATAAAAGATGCAAAGAAAAAGTAAGTATATAAAAAAGTGCATCAATAAACTTTAAAGTGATTTGAGTTTAGAATGAAGTGAGTATTGTAATCTATGTTTTAATGTAGGGATGAGATCATTTTCAAGTTCAAAGATTTGATTGTACTGCGTGCTGACATGCTTACACTGGGAGATAAGGAGTACATGTCCACGAAGGTACTTGATGCATGGACAGTGTTAGTCCTTGTTTCTGTAACAGCAATGAATAATCGATCTAACAAGGAAGATTAAACGTAAAGATGAACACAGAATGAATCACCGTAAAACCTTCTTTGATAAACCGTGGAAGCGTAAAACAGAATGATATGCGTAAGGCTATGAATAATAAGTACGACGTTCAGCCTTTTCCTAAACCTCGGCTCCCTTTTTATAGGCGAGGTTTAGGTTAGGCGTACCAGGCTTTTAGCCTGTTTAAATGAGCCTAACACTTGGCCTGATTTCTATCTAATTTATGCACTAATTAAATACAGGGATTACATATAAAGCTAATCTATGACCAACTTGATTCAAAATTAAATATCTCCAACAATCTCCCCCTTTGTGATCAAGTGTCATTCTCTTATTGCTTCTGAGACTTGAAGTAGTGCTTCCTCATACCAAGTGCATGTTCATACTGCCTCAACACATTTCTCTTTTCGAGGCGATCGTCAATGGCCTTTAAAATTGTTTCTACAGTAGAGTGTTCCTTTTGAACATAAGACGATGCCTCTTGAAGATTTTCCTCTAGCTTTGCCTTCATCTTTAGAATCTGCTCTTTGATTATCTTCAGTGTTCCGTCACAGTACTTCTCAATCTCATTGACTACCATCAGACGCTTTTCGTTCTTGTGGTTCAGATAGGTGACTGCTGGCGGTGTGAAGAAGATGTGGTAGGCTTGGAAATCTTCAAGTTCTGGACCATACAGTCTTGGCTTTGTCAGATTTGTCTTCTTCAGATTGCATTCAATAGCCATCTGTAGGTCATGTGAAGAGTGTACTCGGATCTGTCTAAGCATGAATCTCTTGATAGCTGCGAGGCCTTCGCTGTATACTATGCTCTGCCTGACTGGAAGGTATCTGTAGGCCATGAACATTTGGTAGATGTCATCCGGTTTCAGCATGATGAAGTCATTCTCTTGGCAAGTGAATTCGCTCCCATCGGTGCGTTGAAGTCTGTAAGTGTAGAATGTTACTCCATGATAGTCTTCAGCCTTCACTTGTAGAATTTGATGAATCGGGAGAATATTCGACTTCAGATCTTGTTCCATTAGTTCTCTCTGTGTACCGGTTGACCTTTGCAGCAACATATGCAGATGACCTCCAGCCTGCTTTCCTTTCAAGTGAGTAAGGCCTCTTAGCTTTAGTTCATTCAGTGGCTTGACTCTGTCTGGTCTACGCCAGATATGCTCTTTGATTTCTTCTTGGAAGGGGGCCTTGATACGAACATTATCCCAGGGTTTCTCTGTCTTGGGAAGTCTTCCCGCTGTTTGTCTCACAACCGATTCAAGAGTCTTCTGGGATTCTTTGTAATTCTCCCCTTCCTTGCGTTCATCGTCCTCGAGCCTTATAATATCTTCAGAGCATTTGTTGATTAGCTCTCGTAGCCACCAGTTTCTTTGCATGTCCTCTTGCTCGGCTTCAACCCGAAGATCATCCCATTCTGTCCATTTTCTTGGCCATTTGTCGTATATCACCGCCTCTTCCAGTGCATCATGGATGTCTTTGCCTGGGGAAATATATGGAATTCTTTGTTCAGGCGGTGATTGTTCCTGTGTAGCACTACCGGGTTCACTAGGATTGCCCGTTGACATCAGCTTAGAACTGGGTTCCAACTGATGGCCTGATGGAGAAGATGTACCAGTGGTAACATCATCAGGACTTCCCTCCCCTCCTCGGTTGGTATCTCTGGGAGATACGCCTGAGGATGTTATTTCTAGCTCGACCATGCTAGATAGTTTGGCTGTGGATGGTGGCTGTTGGTTTGTTGAGGTTTCAGGTTGAATTGGCTGTGGAGTTTGGCTTGGGAGAGCAGTTTGCTCAAGTGATCGAGGTCACTTGTTCTCCCCCTCATGAGGATCCGAATCATCGGGGTCCTCATGGGAACGTTTGCGACCACGAAGACTCTCCTTGCAAGTGCTCTTGGTTTCGGGTGAAGAAAGAAGAGCTTCAAGTATGGCTTGCTGATGAAGAGTGAGGTTGTCTTCTGGGGTATTTAAGAGGTTGTTCAGCAAAGCCGAAGCTAGTGTGTCAAAGGATAGGGAGGAGAGATCGATGGAGGGTGTGGTCGGGTGTGGGGAGAATACTGGTTCTGTATCCTGGGTTCCCCGAGAAATAGAAGGGATAGGAATTTGGTTTATGGATTGGTGGGATAGAGGGGTGGAGGATATGGGTTGTGTATGGGAGATGAACGGTTCTGGGGAAGGTTGGGGTGGTGTTTGTTCAGATCGAACCGCTTGGGTGGTCCTAAATTCCTGTGCTAGAGCGGTCATTGCATCTTGCACCCATGGCTTAATGGTGGAATCCAGGAAGCGATTCAGTAGAACGTTTACGTCTTCAAAGGTAGGGTGACCAGTTACGGGGGTTGTAACTGTTGACACAGCATCAGTGAAGATTGCTGATGTGTGGCCTGCATTTAATGATGGAATCATTATGGGCGTAGCAGGGCTTCCAACCGTCATAGCTTGCGCTCTGGTTGTTGCTTTCAGGGTGAGTGCACCTGTATGTGCAGTGAATAGTGTAGGTGTCCTAGAAAATGAAGAAAATGTGGGGAATGTGACACCTAGACTCGATGTGAGAGAAGAAGGGGTTTTGACCTCGGGAGATAGGTCAATTGTATGCTCAACTGATTCAGAAGGAACCAGCGAGGGGGTTGAGTCCCGTTCTTTTGAAACAATGGCCTTTTGAGAGGCAATTGAGTGGCTGGGAGAGGGCTGTGCATGCGCAGTTGAGCCAGATGCTGCGACTTCTACCCGGGAACCGAAAAGATCGGCTCCTGTGCTTAGGGATTCGGCTCGGCTTATCTGGATAAAGGAGTCGCAGCCCGCAAAGATGTGTTCGTCTGCCTTATCAAACAAACTCTTTTTGGCTCGGGGCTGGGGCTTGGCCTTAGCAGCCTTGTCATTCTTGACCTTTGCCCTGGTCTCTCGGATGACGACTTCTTCCGAGGTTATTGATGTCTTAATGGAGTGAGCTGCCTCGTCGTAATCATCCTTGGAGCAATTAGTCTCGCTCGGATCAGCTCTTGGTTTAGCCTTTTCTTTTATAGTGAAGACTTGAGGTCTGCCAGCTATGATTAGTGCTGCGTCTTCAGCAGTAATTCTTCTCTTCTTCGGAGATTCGACGGGCAGCTTCCCTTTTCTGATCAGTGCATATGTGAGCTCCACATCATCACTATCGTTGTCATCATCGTCATCATCCGAGTCAGATTCTTCACTCTCCGTGCCCACGCTCTCGGAAGCCTCGTCGTCAGTGTTTGTTTGGGCTTCACTTGACGATTCATTGGTTGTTTCCTCAGCGTCTTTTTCGGTGCCCTCAGCCGCCTGACTCGTCTCAAGAGAGTCGTCAGACTTTCCTTCATTGGGCGAACCGGCCACTGGTTTCTGTGGCTTTTGGGCTCTCTTAGGACCCTTACTCACACTCGGCTTTGTCCCTTGGGTAGGTCCAGCTGGGTTTTGCTGAACCATAGGGACGGTCTTCTCGGTGGCTTCCTTGTACTGCTGAATAGCTGGGTTTGAAGACCTTACAAGGTTGAGCAGAAACCCAGGGATCCGCAGACCGTAGGTCGGGTTCTTGTCCGCTTTGAAGTATTGCAGCTTTGGGGCTTTGTAATGTGGATCAGAGCTGCGTTTTGGGATTGTCGAATGCTCTGCCATGCAGTCATTGATGATCAGCCCAAGCCATCTAGCGTACGGAATGGTACCTGGCCTATTCTTTTCTTTGGCCTTGACCAGGTCCATTAGCTCTGAGAAGAAGAGCTGTGCCAAGTCGTAGTGTTTGTTGAAGGCGATCCCGTGGAAGACTAGCAGTATTTGCTTGTTGCATTTGTCGAAGCCAGCATGCTTTGGCGACAAGCATTTGTTCACTAGCCCGAAGAGATTCTTCCACGGGTGACTGAGATATGCGCCGTTGAAGTTCGACAGTTGTGGCAGTAGAGACGTGTAGCCTAGTGATGCTACGTCTTTCAATAGATCTGGGATTGACGGCAGCGCATCATATGTATCTCGGACTGGCAGCGCTAATGTGGATTGCAGTGTTAATGGCGTCAGGATCACGCGCATGCCATTCAGCTTGGTCTTTATTTTTGATCGATCCTTTGGAGATTCTGTATGCATGTGCCCCCAGAATTGTTGAAGGTATATCTCTGGCACCAGTTTTGAGTTGTGAAGTGCAGGCCAGAGATAGTGACCCTTCATGATGGCTGGAACGATTGGGTTCTGGCATTTGAAGACTGCAAGGTCTAACTGGAAGTTATTGTCTAGCACCTTGATCCATTTGTCTTGAGAGTAGATGGCATCATCGATCTGTGCTTTTGTGTTTCCTGCCATTTTAAACTGTAGAAGCATGGGGTCAGCACATGAAGTTCAACTGTTTGATTTGATTTTGAAAGAATTTGATTTGCGTTTGTCAGATAGGTTTATGAGGTTTATGCAGATGGAGTTTTTGGAAAAAAATTCTAAGTCCAAATCTCGAGATCTGAATCTCGAGATCAAGATGTCGAGATGCAGATCTCGAGATCTTGATTTCGAGATTCACATCTCGAGATCAAGATGTCGAGATGCAGATCTCGAGATCTTGATTTCGAGATTCAAATCTCGAGATCAAGATGTCGAGATGCAGATCTCGAGATCTAGATTTCGAGATTCAAATCTCGAGATCAAGATGTCGAGATGCAGATCTCGAGATCTTGATTTCGAGATTCAAATCTCGAGATGCCCATCTCGAGATCTTGATTTCGAGAAGATGAATCGACGATCTCGAGATCTTGAAAACCAAAATCTCGAAATCGTGATTTCGAAGCGAAGAACCCACCTGCAAAGACAACGATAAAACAAATAATAACAAGCGATTTCGACCTAAACAAAAAACCTTTTTATGTTGATTTCGAGAAAAATACTATTGAGATGCCAATCTCGAGTTCGTTCGATTTCAAACGCAGTTGAAGATAATGGTTTCGAATTCAAGTGATGAGAAGATTTTCGATTGAGGCGTCGTTATTGAACTCGAAAGTTGACAATTTGATGTCTTCTTGACAATTTGATCTTTGATGCCGGGGGGTTGAGGGACCTTCTGTATCTTGCATGTAGTCCTTGCCTTCCAGAAGTTGCTCTTGATCAGCTTGGATGAAGTCCGGTGACGCCTCTAGAATGAATATTCTTTGGAGAATAGGATACGCCCATGGTATTCATCTTCAGGACACGAGTATTTGACCTTTGTCTCCTCCACAATGTAGTCTTTTTGACTATTTGGAATGAATGCATTTGAGGAGAACTTGTCGGTGGCACAGCGGAACATAATGATGGTTGATTTGTGAGTGTAGCTGACCATTTGATTTGAGTTGCGGAGATAGTAGAGAAGGTGATGATTTTTGTGATGGAGGAGTAAAGTGTCTCATAATGATTTGTTCAGTGTTAACAGCATGTGGACCACTCTCCCCCTCATGACGATCCGATTAATCGGGACGTCATGCTTTTATTCTTTTATTCTGCGGAAATAAAAACAGGAAAAAACAAGCAGAATCTAAAAAAGATAATGTAGCCCCCCGGGGTCGTGAAGACGCCCGTTATCATCACTATAGAGATAAACTCTAAAGCAATGGCCTGAAAATGTTGGTGATTCTTATGTTGCAACAGCAGGACTTCCTTCCAATTATTGGTCTACATCTGTAATAGATGAGCCCTATGGAAGTTCTCGCAAGTCTTGAAGACTAGCAACTGACTCTAAAATGTGTCTGTGTCCTAGAAAATTTCAAAACATTTGGGAAGTGAGTAACTAGACACGACGTGATCAATGAAAGTTCAGTGGCATGGGGCTGAGGCCACTGTAGTCAGTATTACTTGCCTCGGAAGGAGACAGTAATGAGAGATGCGGTTCCCCGTGAACTATGATTAAACACCTGTCTGTTGGGAGACAGGTGAGTGGTCTAGGGTAGGGTTGTGCATGCGCCGTTTGGACAAAATGCAGCGACTTCTACCCGAGATCTGAATAAATTCAGTCCTGAACCTATGGGGATAGTCCAGAGTATTTTAGTGGCTAGGAGCAAATGTTCAATTCATAGCAGGCAATTGAGGTAGCAGACTCATCATTGATAATTGTTTTTCTTCTCACTTGAGCCTTCTGCTTCCTAATGCTCATAATGTTCACTCGCTCACTCGCTCACCTACGCTCGGCTTTGACCCATGGGTAGGCTTAGTTGGGTTTACTAAGCCATAGGGACATGTTCTCTCATTACTTTCTTCATTTTCTCTCTGTACTCCCCCTCAACTGGAGCACTCGGTATGCTTTGTCATTGTTAGGCACCGGGGAGGATTACTTTGAACACTCCCCCTAGAATGTTGCAAGGTTTGATTGCTCACAGCTTGTCATACCCGCCATGTGTGTGGAGCAATCTAAACATGTACCACACATGACGGTTTCCCTGAGCTCACCATGTAGAATTTCAGCATATTGAAGATTACATAATGTTGATGAGTCAGGGGAGGCTTCAGCAGTTGATTGTTGATTGTTGTAAGATGACCGTTGACGCGAGGTTGATTGAATTATCTACGATTTTTGGACCTTTACAGTTAGGTCTAGAAAATGTTTGACCTCAGGGTTGACTTTGAAAGAATTTGAAAAGATTTGCCTAAGTTTTGACCTGGACATCGGTGATTTACAATGTTTGTCGGAAAACTAACGTTTTGACCCTCAAAGACTGCGAGTGAGGGCGCGTGAGAATGGGTTCTGGGGCGTAGACTGAGAATTAACGTAGAGCTTTTCGTTAGCTTTCCAACAAAAAAAGTTTGCTCAAATCGGATCACCGAGTCAAAAGTTATGGCCAAAACAGTGCGGTGTCGCAGAAAATCTCTAATTTTGAGTTTTTGAGGAATTTCTTCGAAGTTGAGGTTCTCGATGATGAATGTCGAGAGCAAGTGGATTTTAAACAAAATTCTAAGGCAATACTTCGAAATCCTAATCTCGAGGTTTAGATCTCGAGATTACAATCTCGAGGTTGCCTCGAAGAATAATGGCGAAATCCACCTGCAAAACAAACCTCAGAATATCGAAATCTGCAGAATTTCAAATTGTTTGAACATCGAAAACTTTGGAGTTTCGAAAACCTCATAATCTCGAAAACTTGCTGTTTGAAAAACATCAGAACATCGAAAACTCCTAAAACATTTATAAGCAGGGAATCATTCAGAGATCCTTATAATGTAAAGCTTCGATGAACTGCAAAGGATGTCAAGATTCGAATTATGAGTTCCAAGAAACTGCAAACTTTGAAAGATTCAAAACATCGAGAAATTTTTGAAAATCTTGAAATCTTCAGAATGTCGAGATCCAAAACATCGAGATCCCAAATGTCGAAATCCCAAAACTCGAAATTCCTAAATGTCGAAATTCCAAAACTCGAGATTACAAATCTCGAGATCTTGATTTCGAGATTCAAATCTCGAGATCTTGATTTCGAGATTCAAATCTCGAGATCTTGATTTCGAGATTCAAATCTCGAGATCATGATTTCGAGATTGAAATCTCGAGATCTTGATTTCGAGATTCAAATCTCGAGATCAAGATGTCGAGATGCAAATCTCGATATCAAGATTTCGAGATTCAAATCTCGAGATCAAGATGTCGAGATGCAAATCTCGAAATCTTGATTTCGAGATTCAAATCTCGAGATCAAGATGTCGAGATGCAAATCTCGAGATCAAGATGTCGAGAAGAGGAAATCGAGTCCCTAAATGTCGAGATCCTGCAAAACGAAAACATTGATTTTTGAAAATCTGAAACCTGTTCTGAATAGCCCTGAAAGTCGAGATTCTCCTGTATCAGTTTCAAGCCAAAAACGTTTCTGCAGCAGTGAAAAATAAGGATTTCGAGATCTCAAAGTAGAGATCTTCGAAATATAAAATTTGCAGAAAACGAAAAAAGAGGTATGCTGCTGGATCGGTTTTGAAAGGCGAATCCAACAGTATGATTTTTACAAAATTTCGTTCACAAACGAGATTACAGGAGCAAATCTCTACATATAGAAAAACTGAAGAAAAAACAGAGCAGTTCTTCGTTAAATCCAAAAATCGCAGACAGATCCAACCTGTTTCACGCCTCGGCTCTGATACCAAATGTTAATCCCAAAATACAAACAATCATACAATCATAAGCAGTAATATAGAAGCAGATAGAAAGAAATCGATAAGATTGAACGCGAATCTGGTATACCGTATGAACCTGCCGCTACTCTCCCTGGAGAAGGAGAGCAGCGGCAACCCTAATTTCTCTCTATCTCGCCTCTACGCCTCTAAGCCTCTATCGATCAGTTTGGGTTCCCGTAAGTTAGCCTCCTTTTATAGGAGAAGTTGGCTAACTTACGGGTTACAAGGAAGCCCACGGGCTGATACACATTTGTGGCCCGTATTACACGTTTAATTAATAACTACACAAATACAAAGATAACTAACTAGATTGAACACCATAAAATATTCCCAACAGACAGTATACTTGAATAGTAATGAGAAGTTAGGAAGTAAAGACTCCCCGTGTAGGCTGTTTGCTAGATCATATGCTTGTGTAAGTGTTTATCCAAGTACTTATTGTAAGATAAATGTTTATCAAAATAGTTATTACTACGTATAACATATGCTTGTGTAGGCTGTTTGACTAAAAACATGATAATAAAATGTTTTGCAGCCATATACAATGGATGATCCTATTGAAGAAAATGAGGTGTACTGTGTTTTCAAACAGACACTAGAGTTTGCATTGGAAGCAGTGAAACCTGAAGTTAAAGTGGATGATGTAGATGTGGTAATTGAATTTTAAAATGTGACAATAATAGTACAAAATTAAATACATATAATAATAATTATTGCATCAACTTATATTATTAGTGCAAAATATAACTATACCAGCTTTATGTGCAATTTTTCTTTCCAATTGTGCAACCACAACACTTTTACATTATGTGCTTCAACATGCAAAATCAGCATGTCGAGAAACTGGATAGCTCATCACTGCAAATTGATTTTGAGCACAAATATTTTGAGATGCCATTAGCACTGGTAAGTGTGAATATAATTACATTTTTACTTAACAAGTGCGAACGATGTAACATTGTATATCGGTTGTTACTGATTTTGCAAACAGAGGGACATGTTCGTGCAATTTCTGAGTGAGAGAGGACTGGACAATAATGGCAATGTCTTTCATGAACCATCAATAAAATGTCTAAAAATGGGTTGGAGGGAACTGAAAAATGAGCACAACAATGGACTATGGACCATGCGACAAATGGAAACATACAATGGTCAAGGAACAAAAGGTTTGGACTGTGATATTAAAAGGGAAGATGCAAAGTTATTTAATGCTTTAAGAATGAAGTACTGTGCAACACTGGCCACAACAGAAGTGAACGAGAGGAAGGCAAAAAACTTGAACGAAGTCGGGGAGTATGGAAAAACAAAGAAGTGAAGAAGTGATAACTGATGTTGAGACGCATTTAAATAATTTCGTGCACTTTTTTGTTTTGGATTTGGTTTGGTGTTCAACACCACAATGACATTTAAATACTTGCTCTTGCTATTATATCTTTTGTTTTAGATTTGGAAATTTGGATTTGTTTCGGTGTTTAACACCACAGTGGCAATTATGTAGTTTCACTTATATATGTGTCTTTAAAGCTAATGTGCACTTCAAATTGTGTAATGTATGACTGAAATTGAAGTTAAGAGTGAAAAGAGGGAGGTACAATGTAACAAAAAAAACATTTTTTCGTTTAATCACAAAAGAAAATATTTTCCAATATGCAAGTAAATAAGATACTTTAATCAAACACTTAGGAGTTATTAAATCACACTGCATCAACACTTAGGAGCAGTAAGATTGATACACTCATCAAATTGCATAATATCTTACACATTAATGTAAGTACACATTGTCAAAATCATGCATCATTAGGTACCATAAGTGTACTCTAGAAGAAAACAATGCACGAGTTAATGTATAACAGTGCAGAGAATCAGGAGTAAAAGTGCACAAGAGTATGAATTACAACTTAATCAAGACAGATACTTTAGAAAATCACAAAAAACAATCATAACCAATTCTGTAATGTATGATTATTGTCCAACAGAATATCCAATAGAATGTAAAAACACGTCTGAAAAAACAAATGAGTGATGAAAAATTGAAACTCCAACACATCAGGCAGCTTGAATTTGTTTATTTCTCAGAATTTAGAGGACAATTCCTGCTGTCATGGAAAGCAAGCTCGTTACAAGTTCTGCATAGTCTCTTAGACTTTTTGGAAGCTTCAATGGACTTCTCTTTACCGCTCTTTATTCTCTTCCCACATCCCTTGTTCCTTGCAATCTCTGGTGGATGCACATTAACCTCAGTCGGGATGGAAGAACCATAGAATGAGGTAATGATGTCAGTTTTTGTACTACTCGATCCACTTGATGTCTCTAGGGAAATAAACTTGTCCTTCTGCAGTTTGATAAGGTCTGCAAATTCTTTGAACAAATCTGGTTGATGCTTAACAAATCCAACACAAAAGTGAATATCAGACCACAAATGTTTAACTTCATGTTTATCTTTTTTCATAGAAGCACATTGATCATCTAAAATGACACCCACTTTTGACTTTGACCTAATTACATATTTCTTACACCAACGTGGCAACACAAATTGGGAAGGTAAGGTTTCAAACTTAAGGTCCTTCAGAACAACAAAAATATGGCGACACAGCAACCCAAACCTTTCAAAATGCTTACAGCTACAAGATGCACTAATAGCAGGAACATTGTGCACCACATTAAAAACAAGGCCTCGTTCATCAGATATGGAGTATTCAAGAACATCATCAACAGTTTCCCCACGCAGAACACGACATGAGAAGCAAGCTGCAGAAATCTCCCTTTGCACTTCATAGAAAACAGACAGATTGTAGATCGAAGAACAAAATCTCTCGATACCTAAGGGAGTATTGTATACAGGAGCGGATGACTCAGAAACTGAGTTCAGTTGAGCATTAATATGTCTCTGTGAGTCCATGGCACTATCAAATTGCATAAAGAATTCAACCAAACTAAAATGTGGATTGGTAAACTCATTAAAAAAGTTATTCTCGCTCTCCGATCTTGAGGTTGTCCTAAGCATTCCACCCATATATAAATCACGAAAATATGCAGGGATCCAAAACTTACGAATGTCAAACATGTGAGAGAACCACTTGTGGCCTAACAAGTCATATTCTTCCATGACAGACATCCATTTTCTTTCAAAAGCTTCAACTTGAAGATGGTTATTCCATACAACACTATTTAGTTTAGTCATAAAATATGTATCCTTACTAAGAGTGGGACCAACCTTGGCAGTTACCATGGACATGATATGCCACATGCAATAGCGATGACGGGAGACTGTGAAGACCTTTTCTATAGCAACACGTATTGCTGGATCTTGGTCAGTTATTATGCACGTTGGTTCCTTAGTCATTGCACTAATAAAAGAACGAAATATTCACACATATGACTCAATGTCTTCCTTCAAGAGTAGGTCAGCAGCGAAAGTGATGCACTTTTTATGGTTATCTACACCCGTAAAAGGGGCAAAAACCATATTGTACCTAGTACAATAAATGAAATATAACAATGCATCAGAAGGTAATATTTGTGCACCAAGTGAGAGAATAATAAAAACAGCCATTGGAATATCAATTTTTAAATCTTAAAGCACAACAATTCACTTAATACTATACATACACAGCAATAATGTAATAACATGTACCTATTAGTCTAAAAAGTCACGTCAAAGGAGACCACATCACCAAATAGAGCATAATTCTTTCTACAAACAGCGTCAGACCAAAAAATACGAGTCAATTGATCACTGGAATCAACATCATAAGTGAAGAAAACTCAGAACAAGTCTCCCGCTTTCTAAACAGTTTATCAATGAACATTTGTGCATCAACACCAGCAACATAAGCTTTCAAATCACGTTTGAAGTTCTTAAAGTCAACAGCAGTTGCACCAATATTTGAATACCCACCCACAGTTTCTTTATACAAACGATAACATTTCATCGTTCCAATATTAGCTTTGGAACAATTCAAAAGAAAATTTTGATGTCCAACATCAAGAACTCGATTAATCTTTAGAAATGGGCGAGATGGGGTAGACGTCATGGGGTGGTTATGCCTCTCTACAAAACGGGTGACAACATATCCATGTTCAGCATGTAACCTCATAACTAAACGTGCATGGCAACCAACCCGATTTGATACACGACGCCTCTTATTCGAATGAATAACTTTTGGTTCTGAGCTTTTCAGTTCCTCATTAAGGTCATCAGTATTCTCAAAGTTAGAAGAGCTTGATTCTGTATTCACGGCTTCCGTTTCATCAACAACACAAATGCTCGATTCAATATTTTTAGGTTTAGGTTGATGTTTGAAACCCTCTCTGTTACACAAAACATACCTCCACACACAAACACCATCCCTACTCTTTCTTGAGGTGCTATTACGGATATCAAAGCCACAAAGACTTGCATACTGTTTGTAGAATAGAACCCCGGCAGCAAGAGTTTTGAAAATCATACCAACATGAGGCTTATAACTCTCATCACAATCAGGAGTCCAATACTTCGTCATGTTTGGAGAAACTTCGAATTTAGATGAATGACAAGAGTTTGGTGTGGAATCAGAATAACTGAACTCGTAAATAGAATCTAGAAATATATAAATAACAAGTATCAATCAAATGCATAAATAGATAAAACCTTAGCACATTAAAAATTGAAAAAGTGTACCAATAAGTTATAAAAGTAGTATATGAGCCAAAAAGTGCAGCAAACTGAGAGTAAGAAGAAGAATCTAAACACATATGTTCGACATAAAAACATTAAATCAAATTAAAAGTAAAACCTTCAAACAACACAACAACAATAGATTTGCAGGGAATAAGAAGAGATATGAATAAAAGATGTTTGATCGAGAAGACAACCATAACAAGTAGAAGAGTTTCAATCGACATAAATTCAACAATTAAATTAAGAAATTGATCAATTGAAAAAACTCACTGTGATCCATACGGAGAAGATATAGTTAATAGTCAACGATTGCGGTTGTATTCGATGTTGGAAAATCAACGACGATTGAGGAAGACATAACGATGAAATAGGTACAGGAGAGAAGCCATAGGAGATATAGAAGACGTAGAGTAAGATAGGAAACAAAAACGGTTATGGAAAGTTTGATTCGTAGAACGATTGTGATTTGGAAGGAGAACGGGAGTAAATGAATGTACTGCCCCTCGACAATTAATGAGCTTAGCAGAAATAATCTTTGAATCCAATGGCCCTAATTGATTCTTATTTTATTCATAAGATCATATTCTCATATGATCATATTTCTCTCTCTCTATATATATATGGTAAGGATCAAATGAGAATACCATCTTAGGCGAGAAATGAGCATGATTCTGGAGCGTTGGATTTGAGCATTGTGCATAATGTAAAACAGAAACGTGCATATAGGAAATTAGAAAATGTGCATTTTGTCCGTGCGAAATTTTAAATGTAAATGTGCACATTAGAATTTTGCATTACTTTAACTATAAATGTGCAGTTTTGTGAAGGAGAAAGTGCATCGATTTGGAGCGTTCTCATTTCTCACGTTAAGGAGTGTTCTCATCGGAACCGCACCCTATATATATATATATGTGTGTGTGTGTGTGTGTGTGTGTGTGTGTGTGTACTAGTATAATATATACATACCCAGGGCCGGTCCTGTCCGGTTTTGGGCCTATGGGCGATACACTGTTTTGGCCTTATTTCCAAGATAAACAGGCCGGAAATTATACTTGCTTAAAGTAAAAAATACAGAGTATAATAAAACTATGAGAAATTACTTTAAATAGGACTAAAAACGTCTGTATATTCCAAACTAAGATTATCATGTTTTTATTACCTAAATAGAAGTAATTACTGCCATATTTTGACAGTATCGTACTTTACACATGGTAGTATTTTCTGAACATGACTGTAATTACTCGTATTCATAAAATAAACACATGATAGTCCTTTTTTGGAATTCTAAAAAAAATTACTCCTATTTCATGAATTCTCCCTACAACTATCTAATAAAGGTTATAAAATAAAGATGAAATTCACCTTCATATTATTTGAAATACATATTTGGACAAAAGTAACAACACAAGTATCACAAAAAAACATTGTGAATGAAAAAATAATCAATAATTGCTTTATAATCAATCTTTTCCAAGATCACATGTGCAATGTTTAAAATTGTTAATCCATTAAGTTTTTTGAGGCATAATAGATAATTGGGATGATGTTTGAGAATTGGAGGCACCGACAACCCAAAGACAATAATATAAATTGATAATTTTGTAATAAAAAAGAATAAAAAGTCTTAAAGGCTAAAAAGATTGAAGAGACGTGCTTTTATTGATTCAACAACAAATGTATAGACTGACAACCAACTCTATTTAAAAATCAAAACTAAATTTACATTCTTTTTTAAAACTTGTCTAGCTCCATTTAAGACTTTTTACTTATGTTTTAAAATTTTCAAATTATCAAGAAATATTACACATTAGGCCTAATTAATTAATTGAAATTATAAATAAAAAAGAAGCCTACTCAAATTTCATATAAAGAAAAAAATTTGGGTCTAATTTTCTTTCTACTTTTTTTCGGGCCTAGGGCGGTCGCCCCTGCTACCCTCCCCCTAGGACTGTGCCCTCCCCCTAGGACTGTACATACCAACACACACATACTTATAAAGATATATGTACTACAATTTAAATATTTATTAAATCATAAAAATCATTATATTAAACAGTTTATTCTATTCCTAAATTATATGCCCTTTAATGTAATTTCATATTATTCGAGTAATTTTAAGTCATTTTTTCCAAACGGGTCTACTTCGTTCAGCTATCAATTCAGATTCAGCACTTCAAAGTTCAGTTTCAGACAATAGTCTCTAATTCAGACAATAGCCCATAATTCAGATATTAGCCTCCAACTTCAGCTCGTTGTGCCAAACATACCTTTAGTAGAGAATCAATTATTCTTAGTATTTTTTTCTCATCTGCACAAATCCTAATTATTACATAGTTTTTACTTTATTATTATAAAAGAACAAGTGGGTTAAATATAATGATTCCTTTTCGATAAGAATAGATCAGAATCTAAAGGGTAATACTCCGATAGTAGATCCGAATAGATATAATATTTGGAATCAAAATTAAACATTTACTTCAACATAGTTATATTTAAAATATTTTTTTATATTGTTTTTACGTTGAAATAATAAAGAATAGGGGACAGTCAAAACATAATAAAGAGTAGGGCTGGCCAATTGGATTTTTAAGTTATTCATGCGCACATCTTAAACTACACAAGGGTGGGTCCTAGCCAGGTAAGCCCGCTGGGTATCCCAATCAACATTGACCAATAGTGGTGGTTTATCGGTTTTCAGTTCGGTTTTTAACGGTTTCGGTTCGGTTTGAAACGGGTTGGGAGAATTATTACCAAACATAAACTATATTATTTTTCGGTTTGGTTCGGTTTGAATTTGTTGTTTTTAATAATATATGAAGGTTTTATTGAATTTCTTTAGTTCGGTTCAGTTTTGTTCGATTTTTATCGGTTCGATTCGGTTTGATACGGTATGGAAGAAATACTACCAAACTCAAACCAAATTACATATGGTTCGGTTTCGATTCGGTTTAGTTTGGTTTGGTATGGTTCGGTTTGGCTCAACCAAACCAATATGTCCACCCCTAGAATATACATTGTGACAATTAACAATATTTTCTTTTGAACGGAAATTTGCAGATCTGATCCGATCTGGTCTGGTCTGATCTGTTTAAGTCTGATCTCTTTTGGTGTTCAGACACAAGGTTCCATCCTAAAAGGTCAACCTGATAGGAGTAGCTCATGTCTTAATATAGCACTTCGTTGACTCAAACATTTCCGGTGTGGGATTTAACACCCCTCCTCATGACCAGACTCTTTGTCTGGATCGTGTCGTCATTCAATTTTTTTCGTCAATTCGTCGTTGTCATTTTTTTATAACCGTGTCAATCATTTTTCATAAGGGGGCCCACACCGTGGATTAATTTGGTTCTGATAGCATGTTAAGACACAAGGTTCCATTCTAAAAGGTCAACCTAATAGGAGAAGTAGTTCATGTCTTAATATAGCATTTCGTTGACTTAGACATTTCCGGTGTGGAATTTAACATTTGGACAGGACTAGTCTTGTTTGATCTGATTTGGTCGGGGACGGAAAACAATTCATAAGAAAACTTAACGATTTACGAGAGAAGTGTTATCACCTAGGGAGTATAATTTATACGAAGTATAATTTGCATCATCCTTTTATTTTCTTTTTCGTGTAGATCTAAAGGACAATGACCTTAAGTCCTTAACTTAAATTTAAAATACTGACGGTCTCCCTATGAAATGAGGTTGATAAAAGGCATGTTTAGTTTGTACATAAAGAAAAAGACCGCAATAAAATATAATTGAAATTTAGAAGTTTATTCTGTTTGTCAGATCTGAATGTTTTTTGACTGAATTTTTAAAGATCTTAATTGTTTTGAATTTTTCTGATCTCTTCTGATCTGAATCTTTCTGATCTGATCTTCCTGAGCTGATCTGAATTTTTCGCATCTGATCAATCTGAATCTTTCTGATCTGATCTGATTTATGTATTTCTGATCTGATTTGATTTGATTGAGTAATAAACTGATTGAGTTTTTATTATTACTGAATAATTATTGATGTTAGATAATGATAATAATAATAATTGTAGCTATAATTATATTACTGCCAAGATTTTTTACCATTAAGCCACTAGAAAAGATAAATAGAAAATTCTATGCTAGAGGTGCATACACTATTACAAAAAGGGTAGTGTTACATAAAACATCACATTATTTGACATATTACATCACTTTTACCTCAAAAGTAATTACAATAGCCGCATAATAGAAAACATCACATTATTTGACATATTACATCACTTTTACATCAAAAGTAATTACAATAGCCACATAACTTGTTTTTAAAAATTTTGTAAGTTTATTTGTACTTATAGCAATTTTCAAATTTAGTCGGCTGTGATCGTGAAATATGGATCGGTAATAATATCTAATATGTATATTGGTAATAATATGTAATTTATTACTACTCCCTCCGTCCCGCAATGAACTTCTCACTTTCCTTTTTTGGATGTCCGAGAAACAAGTTCTCATTTCTTTAAATGACAAGTTAATCTACATCAAAACAGTGTCAAACAGTACAAAAGAGTGCCAAACAGTGTCGAACAGTACCAAAACAGTAAAATTTACCCCATGGTAAGTTTATATCCTTAATATATGTGTAGGTCAAACTGTGAAGTTCATTGTGGGACACTGGGACGGAGGGAGTACTTAGTAAATATGGATAGTGTTACATGCAATTTATTAGCTAGCAATATACAAGTACCATATATACCCTTTCTATAAAAAAAACAAATGAGGTACCATATCATAATTAAATTCATAATGTTGATATATAGGATGTTTTTACTTTGACTGTAATTTGCTGGTCTGGTCTGGTCTGGTCTGATCTGGTCTGGTCTGGTTTCTTTGTATTTTTATAACTATCCAAGTCTGGTTTGGTCTGATCTGGTCTGGTCTGATCTGGGAGGAATTACAATCCAAGTAAAAACATCCATAGTCTAAACTTAAATCCTTGAAAGCTGAAGCAAAAAATTTGCTCAAATGAAGATACAAATAATACTTCGGTAATGTGTACGCAAAGATCCAATTGAAGTGCTCAAGCCAACAACAATGGTTCAATGAATCATTTCATTAGAATTTTATTTTATTCTTTGGTCGTACTACATATCTTGTTAAAATTCACTGGAGCATTAAGTAAATGAGGAAAATGATTAATGATTATGCATATCATGACAAACTATGATTTAATGATGCGTGCGCCAATACATCATCCAATTACTCTTTCATATTAATTCTTATTATGCAATCTTTAGTTCGAGAAATCAATGAATATTCAAAATGTAATAAACAAATACGAGAATGTACTAAATCGAATTACCCAGGCACTCTATGCATATCTTTTCATGAGCATCTTCGCCCCAATTTTATTCACATTTTTTATAAGTGAAAAAATTATCCTAAGTAGGCACTACAAAAAAATTCGCCCGTAGTCACGGACGGTAGTCACGGATTTGGTCCGTGACTAGGTAGTCACGGTTCTAATCACGGTTTAGTCACGGAACGGTTAAAAAAAACGTAGTCACGGATTTGTCCGTGACTACGTCCGTGACTATAGGTAGTCACGGACCTAGTCCGTGACTAAAGTGTTCCGGCCAACCCATTTTCACCTCCGGCGGGATTTTTTTTAAATTTGAAATTAGTCACGGATGGTTCCGTGACTAGAACCGTGACTACAGTTAGTCACGGACACGTCCATGACTAATTCCGTGACAAGTGCAAAATTGATTTTTTCAACGTTCCAAATTTAAAGTGCACTGACAATTCGTACAAAAAAATGTAGTCACGGACACATCCGTGACTAAGTCCGTGACTACAAATTTTATATATGCAGCCTCCGCTTCATTCAACAAAATCACACCATCTACTCCAGATAGAATTCCAGATAGAATTGAAGGATGTAATCTACCCATCTCATATCATTTTTCCTAGTCACGGCCAATGGTCCGTGACTACATTCTAGTCACGCGGAACTAGTCACTGAACTAGTCACGGACGAAGTCCGTGACTAAAAGTGTTAGTCACGGACTTTTTACACTACGGTCCGTGACTACAGGCGAATTTTTTTGTAGTGAGGACTAACACATAGTTAAAATTCTAAAATAGGACTTGAAGTTTATTATTTCCTAAATAGGACTGCTGATTACATTTTGGCCCTTTAATTAAATCCTGGATTCGCCGACTCCAACAAGCAGAAGCCATCTGCGATGAAGAAACAGAGATGTGTAGAAAGCATCCCTAATTTCCGATCTCATCTGCGATGAAGAAACAGAGATGCGTAGAAAGCATCCCTAATTTCCAATCTCCCAAAGCTCCAATGAAGCTAGGTATTTTCTCCAACTCCTTTCTCTTCTTCTCTTCTTCTCTTCTTCTCTTCTCCTTCCCTTCTCTTCTCTTCCACTATTCTCTTCTCTCCTATACGACTCTGGTCTATTTTAGTTTTCTTGATTTTCACTTTAACACTTCTTACTTTTGATATTTTAAACAAATTATTTTGATTTAGATTTTGGTGAGAAATTAAAACAAGGTTCCAAAATTGATTTGTTTATTCATTTATAACTAATATGTATTTGAAAATTTCACTTTTTGGATTTGAGAATGTCACTTTCATGTCATCTTTTTATAGGATGATTGCATAATTTCCTATGAAAATGTCACAACTATCAATGTGAAAATGTCATCTTTTTACAGTAGAAAATGTCATCTTTTATGTGAAAATGACATCTTTTTACAGTAGAAAATGTCATCTTTTATACGAAAATGTCATTTTATGTCAAACTGAGATTGCCATCTTTACAAACAGTGACATACTGCCATAAAAGTGGCAGTTTTTTCAAATAACCAATAAGTTTGACATTCTCAGATTCAAGAAGTGGCATTTTATGGGAATCTGCATTCTGAGATTCAAAATTGCTAAATAAATTAAAATTTAAATCCAGAAATATTAAAATACAGAGGACCTAGAAGAAGATGAGAAAAGGAGGAAAAGAAGAAGAAGAAGAAGAAGAAGAAGGAGAAGGAGAAGGAGAAGGAGAAGGAGAAGGAGAAGGAGAAGGAGAAGGAGAAGGAGAAGGAGAAGGAGAGATAAGAAGGAAATTGAAAAAAATAAAATTCAGGAGACCTGGAAGAAGATGAGAAGAGGAGGAAGAACAAGATGAGAAGAGGAGGAGGAGGAGGAAGAAGAAGAGGAGGAGGAGGAGGAGGAGGAGGAAGAAGAAGAAGAAGAAGAAGAAGAAGAAGAAGAAGAAGAAGAAGAAGAAGAAGAAGAGGAAGAGGAAGAGGAAGATCGAGGAAGAGGAGGAAGAGGAGGGAGAAGAGGAAGAAAAAGAGGAGGAAGAAGAAGAGATGTGAATCAATTACCTGCTATGGAGAGCATGGCGGTCAAGGTAGGCAAGAGACTATCCGGATGGTTCAACGGTTTCCTACGAAAACTGGATTTTTATATGGAGGGTTAATTTTGTCAAGCCACTATATTTTAGTCCTAAAAAGGTCCTAAAAACATCAAAGTCCTAGTTTTGCATTTTCCCATTGTTTTAGTCCCATTTAGGGAAATCACTCATAAAAAGTACTATACATTTTGAAAATGAATATTCAAAATGATATTTCTAATTTTCTACTAGTGTAAAAGTTCACCATTTAATACTCCTATAGTATTCCCCAAAAAAGTATCATTAACTGTTTTATTTGGGGCTGGTATCATTAACTATAAAAAATGAGCAATTTTTTAAAACATTAATTCAATATACAAATAAATATTTAAAACGATATACGTTGTTGGGGTATCGGAGTAACATTTTTGTGTTTGATCGAGACTTATGGTGGTTAAAATACTTGTTTCAACTTGATATGTTCGGACATCACATTGTCCGATAATACACACTTGAGAAGTTAAGAGCTGATTAATTATTGAAATAAAATATTATGATAGAATGTCACGCTAACTATAATGTAAAATTAAACATAAACACGATCACTAAGGTGACTATTGCTTTAAAATAGTCACCAAAGTAACACTCATATTTTATGCACAATATAATACTCTCATGTCATATAGGACCTATTCCCCCCTAACAAAAAAAGTTTTATACTTTAATAGCATCAAATAAGTCTTAATTATTTTGAGATTTAACATATGTATTCTTATATATGTACTTTGGTAATGTTTTAGATCTCTTTGAGACGATTTCTTTATATGAAAACCTAGTTGATGTGTCTGAAGTGACATTAGTGAGGTGAATATGATGAGGCGATGTACACATGCAAAGCCCTATCAAAACCCTGCTAAAACGCTAACATTTTAACCGATAAATGTACGTGAGAGATAATTGAATGTATATAAACTCTTTAATACGTGTGTATGGTGCGGTTCCGATAAAAACATTCAAAATTGTATGTCATTGTGAAAAAGTGCAATATAGAAACATAATAGTGCATCACAATGGGTAAAAAGAGACCGGTTTGTAGTTTTCACAAAGTTTTTATGTGATCCGGAATCTATATGTATAAGTTAATGTTACGTAGTACTACGTACTATTATATGTTTACAAAAATAAAGTGAATAATAGCCTATTTAATTTGCCTAGAAACTTATCTGCTTTATATTTTCAACAATAACACCGAAATTGATAGAATATGACTTTATCCAATGCATTTTAATTATCTAAGTACAGTCTGTATTTGAATGTATCACATTTTTTATAGTAGTCGCTAAAGTTTTATATACATTATTAAAAATTAAAGGGGTTATTAGTTTAATACGGAGTATATATTAGTATATGATCATTATTTTGATCAAAGTTTATTTTTGTAAATACATAATATTGTTGATAGACAACTAATCCAGTTAGTCTGTACAGTTAGTTAGAACAAATAAGCCAGCTGGTCAACCCAATCTGATTGTATTCGTTTATATACTCCCTTTGTATATTCATATCAATAATAATACATTTTTCATCTTGATTCATATGCTAATATGGTATCAGACGCAACTCCATCTCTCGATTGTTCTTGAGTAAAACGCAGCCATGGTCACTACGAGATCTTCTGAATCTCGTGATGATCTTGTTCATGATCATCTCACAAATCCTTCCAATCCACTATTTCTTCATCCAAGTGAAAATCCGACTCTTATTTTGGTTCCTAATCTTCTCACAGAGAAGAATTATCATTCATGGCATCACAACATGATCGCTATGCTCGAATCAAAGAACAAGGATATGTTTGTTGACGGTTCACTTCCTTCTCCATCCGCAACTGATCCTCTGCGAGAACCATGGCGTCGCTGCAATCGTATGGTTATGGCGTGGTTAATGCGATCCATGACATCTTCAATAGCTGAATCTGTCATCTATTTTAACACAGCACATGAAATCTGGAAAGATTTGCGAGATCGATTTTCACATGGTGATGTTTTTCGCATAGCAGATCTCCAGGAAGAGATTCAGAATCTTCATCAAGGTACTTCTTCTGTTACAGAGTATTTTACCAGACTTAAAGCCCTCTGGAAAGAACTCGAACAATTTTGCACAGTCCTTATATGCAAATGTTCAATTCCTTGCTCTTGTGGTGTTCTACAAAAGATAATAAAAGAAAGAGAGGATGATTATGTCATTAAATTTCTACGTGGATTGAACGAGGAATTTTCACAAGCACGTTCTCAACTCATGTTAACATCTCCAATACCAACTCTTACCAGAACCTTCAATCTCATACTACAACAAGAACGAGAGTTTGGAATACCAATTTCAATCTCTCAATCCTCCAATCCAACTGTGTTAGCAGCCATTGGTGATTCTAGCTCAACTTATCATCAACCTTCAGAAAATGTATTCAAGCCTCGTGGTGGTTTTCACAATTCTCGTGGTGGTAGAACCTTCAACAACAATCGTGGTGGTAGAACTCAAGGCACATGAAGAGGCAGAGGACAAAAACACTGTGATTATTGTGGCAGGAACAATCACACTCGTGATACATGTTTTGAACTCCATGGATATCCACCCGGATACAAAAACAAACATACAACCACTTCATCAGCACATTTAGCTTCTATGGACCTTGGTGATAACTCGGTGTCCCCTACTCTGGAGGAGGATAACACTCAGGATCAATTTTTATTGTCTAAAGAGCAATATCAGAATGTTCTGGCTCTTCTTCAGCATTCTCAGATTTCCAACCCTTCAGTTCATCATGCTTCCACATCTACTCTCAATCTGCCTAGTAACATTTCCTCTATGGTTCATTGGATTATAGATAGTGGTGCCACAGATCATATTTGTCCATCTCGACATTTATTTTCTTCTCTAAAATCCATTCCTCCTGTGCACATTAAACTTCCTAATGGCACTTCAGTTCTTTCCAAGTTTGCAGGAACTGTTATTCTAGGACAATTAATCCTTGAAAATGTTCTGTTTGTTCCTAGCTTTTCTGCACACTTGATTTCTATTCCAAAACTTTTGTCTAACAGTCAACACTTCATCATCTTTGATCTTTCAAATTGTTTCATCTTGCAGAAAACAACATTGAAGAAGATTGGTATAGCTAAAAAGCATCAAGGCCTGTTCGATCTTTCTTTTAATCATCACAGTTTCCCAAAATCTTGTAATAATGTAGATTCTAGCCCAACTAACATTTCTTTGTTATGGCATCTCAAACTTGGTCATGTTTCTAATACTGTCTTAAAACAATTGTCAAGTCAGTATTCTTACATTCCATATTCTTCTTTTTCAAGCTGTGATGTTTGTCATTTCTCTAAACAAAAGAAATTACCATACCCCAATAGCACAACAAAAACTACCAGGTTCTTTGAACTCATACATGTAGATATCTGGGGTCCTTTAGCTGTAACTTCCATTGATGGTTATAGCTACTTCCTTACTGTAGTTGATGACTTCACTAGATTCACTTGGACTCACCTTTTTAAAACAAAGAGTGAAGTCAAAACCATTCTCCAGAACTTCATTCTGAAAATTGAAAATCAATTTGACCTCAAACTCAAGAAAGTTAGGTCTGATAATGGAAAGGAATTCATCCTACCAGATATCTATAACAACAAAGGCATCATCCATGAAACCTCATGTGTTGAATGTCCTCAACAAAATTCCATTGTTGAAAGGAAACATCAACATATTCTCAACATCACTAGAGCACTTCTTTTTCAAGCTAAACTCACTAAAACATTCTGGTCCTTTGCTGTTAAACATGCAATCCACATTATCAATAGAATTCCTTCTCCTATTCTAGATCACAAATCTCCTTTTGAGCTAACCTTTCATTCTAAACCTGATCTGAGGAATTTAAAAGTATTTGGTTGCCTTGCTTTTGCTAGCACTCTTACAGCAAACAGAACCAAATTGGACAGTAGAGCTCAGAAATGCATTTTTCTGGGTTTTAAAGAAACCACTAAAGGATACGTATTATACAATCTTCATTCTGGAAATATTTTCATTTCCAGAAATGTTCTATTATATGAAACTCAATTTCCATTCCAATCTCAAATACATTCCACAGATTCTTCTGATCTTGTCATCATTCCTCCTACACCAACTCCTGATTCTCAATCATCTGAATCCATTATTCCAAACATCACTTCAAACAAAAGACTTAAGAAAGCTCCAGGTTACCTTGATGCTTACTACTGTGGGAATGCTATTACCAATTCTTCTACTCCTTATTCCTTGGAACCACAACTTAATTTCTCCAATTGTTCTCCTAAATACATTTCTTACTGTCATTCCCTTTCACTTCATTCTGAACCCTCTTCTTTCAAACAAGCCAATGAACGTGATTGCTGGAGACAAGCAATGCTTACTGAGATTAAAGCTCTTGAAAACAATAAAACTTGGTCCCTAGTGAAATTACCTCCAGGTAAAAAGGCAGTGGTTTGCAAATGGGTTTATAAAGTTAAATTAAAATCCGATGGTTCTATTGAAAGATACAAAGCCAGACTCGTCGCCAAAGGTTTTACACAGACAGAAGGAATTGATTTTTTTGAAACATATTCACCTGTTGCAAAACTTACCACAATGAGATTGTTATTATCTTTTTCATGTACTAACAACTGGTATATTGAGCAACTAGATGTTGATAATGCTTTTCTTCATGGGAATTTAAATGAGGAAGTATATATGAAACCTCCACCGGGACTTCTCATTTCACATCCCAATCTCGTCTGTAAATTACATAAGTCCATCTATGGTCTGAAGCAAGCCAGTCGCCAATGGAATCACAAATTGACTTCTACATTAATCACTCTTGGATACAAGCAAAGCCTAGCTGATTACTCTCTCTTTGTCAGACACATAGGATCTTCACTAATAGTCTTATTAGTATATGTTGACGACATCATACTTACAGGGAATGATGCTGAAGAAATCAAACGAGTAAAAACATTGCTTCACAAACAATTTCACATAAAGGATCTGGGTAATTTAAAGTATTTTCTAGGACTTGAGGTTTCTAGATCCAAAAAGGGAATTATCCTACATCAAAGAAAATACTGCCTTGAGTTGATTGATGAATTTGGCCTATCTGGTTGTAAAACAGCTCCCACACCTATTGATTCTGCTCAAAGATTGGCTGCAAATACAGGAAATCTTATACATAATCCTACCTCATATAGAAGATTGATTGGCCGCCTAATCTACCTCACTAATACAAGACCTGACATCACCTTTGATGTACAACAACTTAGCGAGTTTGTGTCATCTCCCAGAGAACCTCACCTTCATGCTGCCTTACGCATTCTCAAATATCTCAAAAAGGAACCATCTCTTGGTCTGTTTTTCTCATCCTCCAACACTCTTCAAATACAAGCTTTCTCAGATTCTGATTGGGCCACTTGCCCTGACATAAGGAAATCAGTCACAGGGTTTTGTGTTTTTCTAGGGCATTCTTTAATTTCATGGAAATCAAAGAAACAAAGCACTGTTTCCAGATCTTCTTCTGAAGCTGAATACAGAGCTTTAGCATCCCTGGCGTGCGAACTACAATGGATTCAATTTCTTCTACGTGATTTGCATGCTTCCGCTTCCATGCCTTTCCATGTCTATAGTGACAGTCAATCTGCCATCCAAATTGCCAAAAATCCTACATTTCATGAACGAACGAAGCACATCGAAGTCGACTGTCACTTCATACGAGTTAAACTTGACCAGGGCTTAATCAAACTGTTTTTTGTTCCAACATCCTGCCAACTAGCGGACTGTTTCACAAAGGCATTACTACCTACTGCATTCAATACTAATGTCTCCAAGCTGAATCTTCATTCCATATTTGATCCACCTTGAGGGAGGCTATTAGTATATGATCATTATTTTGATCAAAGTTTATTTTTGTAAATACATAATATAGCTGATAGACAACTAATCCAGTTAGTCCGTACAGTTAGTTAGAACAAATAAGCCAGCTGGTCAACCCAATCTGATTGTATTCGTTTATATACTCCCTTTGTATATTCAGATCAATAATAATACATTTTTCATCTTGATTCATATGCTAATAGTATATGTTATTGTTTAGACTGTATAGCCATTCATTCAATTCCACCAAGTGAATATAAAGTTGCGCTATAAATACGTCTTCACGAAAGAGCTAATTCTAGCTGGGTCCATGGGCATGAGCGAGTGTAGTAATTAAGAGGCCGTTTGGTGACCCTTTTTTAGGCTTATCGGCCAATTTTTTCATCGAACATGTAACTTTTAATTTCGCGCGCTGAAGTTTATAATAAGCAGAAAAAGTAAGGTTGTAGTTACTTGTCTGGGTGTATTCGCTGAAATTACTGTAGAGGATCATTTTAGCTATTTTTTCATATAATTTTTTATTTAATTTATTATACTCCGTAACAAATATTTTAAATGTAATTTTTTCATGAATCAGCAGAATCAGCAATAAAGCTACTTCAGCCAGAACTTCATAAATTTCACCAGAATCAGCCAATTCAGTAAATTTTAGTGTTACAAAACGGGTTCTAAATATATTAAAAGGACATCATGGGGATAAATTACCAGAAAAATACTACACAATCAGGGGAGAGTCAAGAGTGTGTATATATACTGTGCAATAATATTGATTCTGAAAAATAAGTGTAGTGTTTGTTATTCGATCATAAAAACAAAAAGTGAGAAACAAGTACGTAGTATTATATATGATGTTTCTAATTAAACCTCAATTTTTTTTTGTGTGATCTGTCCCGATAAGTGTCTGATATTTGTGTATTCTATAACTGTCCAAACCTGACTAGGTCTGATCTGGTTTGATATGATCTGATCTGGTGTGATATGGTCCGGTTTGAAACTTAAAACATGTCAAATAAAAAACATCCTTAGTCTTGGGGTTGACTTAACACATCCGGTAAATAACGAAATAATTAAATCAGTTCGTATATCGTGGGAGCAGCCCACGGTGAGCATGCTGCTCCCACTGGGAAAAAAGCGGGTGACTGTTCACGCGCGTGAACAATAACTTCATTTTTGTTTTTTCATTGTCCCAGTAGCGGAATAGGTGTAACTCGCGTGTAACAAAATGTAACTCACGCTAATAAGAAATGTAATAACAAACAAGTTGAAATGTAACTTGTCTAATATGAATTATAAGAAATAAAACATTGTTTTTAATGAAAACAAGGAGTCTAATTGCTCAATTACTTTACTTAAATAGTTTATATGTTTTGTTTTCAATATTAAGGACATAATTTTTTTTTACCTTTTTTTTCCAAATTAAAAATCATTTTTTTGGCCAAAAACTCATTTCGTTTTTGCAAAAAAATGTAATTTTTTTATTCAATAGTAGGGGTTAACATAAATGTTGAATATTTTTTTTTTAATATTAAGTCCATAAAAATGTTTTTAAAAATATATTTTGTGACAAAACACATATTTTTAGAAAACAGTTTTTTTGCATAACAATGATTCTTTTGTTGCAATAGTAGGCTTTATGTTGTGATGTAATTCATATTACAGAAAATGTAACCCGCGTTGATTGAAAATCTAACTTTAGTGTATGCAAAATGTAACTTGTTGAGACAAACTCAAATGTAACTCACGTATGGAAAGATGTAACTCACCTACAAGAAGATGTAAATCATGCATAAGAAGATGTAACTCCATATAATATCAAATGTAATTATAGAAATAGTCTATAAACATAACTCACACATATGAAAAATGCATTATTCTCATGTTTTTTTCAAATTTAAATCGAAATAAACAACCTTAATGACTATAAAACACAAAAAACATATAAAAGATATAAGAAATATATTATAGAAAAAAGTATATGAATATAAAAAATATTTTACAAAAAAAGTGTATGAATATGAAATACAATATACTTGTGTTACGTTTTTTTTATTTTGAGTTTAGGAATATTTTATTATTTTTTATAATAAATATAAAAAAAGTATACAAAGTAAGAAATAGTGTATGAATATGAAATACAATATACTTATTTTATGTGGATTAATAAAATTTTGTATTAAATTGGTGAAGAAAAAAATTAATTCAGTTATAATTGAATTAGTTCAAAATAAAGATAAGTAAAAAATCACAAATAATTAGATATAATTCACACATAATTACATGTAACTCGCGAGTAAAAGTATGTAATTCGTGTATAAGAAGATGTAACTCACACATAACAAGATGTAACTCACGCATAATAACTTGTAACTGGAGTATAAGATGATGTAACTTCGTATATTATCAAATGTAACTCCAAGCTAGAAACAAAATAAACAAACTCAGTATCTTAAAAACCTCTAAAAACATATAAAAGTGATAAAAAATTATATTATAGAAAAAGTGTATGCATATAAAAATATATTACAAAAAATGTATGGATGTAAAAAAGATATTACAAAAAATAGTGTATGAATATGAAATGTAATGTACTTATTTTATTTAGATTATTAAACTTTTTGTTATGTATTGATAAAGAATTAAAAAATAGATTCAATTATAATTTAAATTGAAGATGAGGAAAGTAAAACTACAATTAAAATTTTAATATTTTAATTTGATGGAAATGGAGAAGAATTAAAGAAAAGAAAAATAAGGAAAGAATAACAAAAGAAAAAGGAATGAAGAAGTTCCAGGTAAGAATAAAAAGGAACGTAACTTGTAAAAGTGGGATCGACACACCATGCGGAAGGTGAGCCGATCCCACGGTATAATTTGCGAATTAAATAGGGCAATGAGTTTGTAATTTGTCAAACAAAAAGATGTTATCGTTATTGCAAATATTAAAATAGACAACGATAAATTTTGAACGTTTGTACTATTTGTTTTTATTCGAATGCATGTGTCTGTGATTGTTTCCTATTTCCTCTACGATTTTTTCGCACCTTCCTAAGTCTTGAGCATGGTGTATACGGACTATGCGTGGTATTCACACACGTAATTCAACTTGTTTCACGTTAATCTAATGGTAATTCAACTCGAGCAATAATATAGTAAAAACAAAGTTGCCAATCATAGTCAGCTTCATAGTTTGAATTCAGAGAGAATTATGAAATACTCCTATAATCTTCAAATTTTTATTTGAGTATTAGAACCAAAGAAACACTATTGGACACCGATGTATTGCACATGTAATATAGGAAAAGTCGCATTTTAACTTCCTCAAACAGTTATTGAAATGTCAGTCCTATTTCTCAAGTTCCTAAATATCACCCCTCAATTGTCCAAATTAATGTAAATGTGGTCCTTTGAGGGGTGAAATGTACGATGTGAACGAGAAGTACATTTCACTCTCAAAGGACCACATTTACATCAATTTGGACAATTGAACGGTGACATTTACAATCTCAGAAATACGGGTGTGACATTTCAATATGGTGACTATTTCAGAAACTAAAAGTGTGATTTTCCCTATAAAATAATATGTAGGACATTGAAATAACTTTGATTTGATAGAAGTATAACATAACTCCCTTGTTTCATTATGCTAGCTATTATGACTTTTGAAAAATCAATATCATCTAAATTTCAAATGAGTAAATTTTAATTCGTAATGTTATTTATTTATGTTTCTAGATTTAAAAAAAAAATGTTGTATTCACTCAGTAGCTACGTAAAGTTTAACACTATCTCCGTTTGACTAACATTGTGACATGATGAGGCGGTGCGGTTATTAAAAAGAATGAATTTATGTGGTTGATATTTGAAATCCGGAGGATTCTACAAGATTTGTGGTAGAATGTTTGTGTATATAGAAATCCATCAAAATTCATTAAAATCCATCCAAATAAGTAGCAATAGAAATCCATGGAATGTTTGAGGACACCCTTATCTTCATGGATTCCACGGAAATTCAAATCGGGGACACCTAAATTCTGACGGATTTCTAAACTCTATTAAAATCCTCCAGAATCCAAATCGGTGACACCTCCCTTAATGTAACACATGGAATAATATATTACATATGTATCAAATCAATCACTTTTATTTCTCAATTAAATTAACGTTTACCACACTTGCATATGAAATATTCTGCTCAAACATTGTCCATATGACCTTTTGATATATAATGGCCAAGTATTTACTATCACAAGATGTTTCTTGCCTCCACCACTAATCAAAAGATCTCCAAATTATCTTATCAACTCCGTCCCATTTTACTTTACTAATGTAATTTTTCTTTTTTATTAGTCCCACAAACTTTACCACTTTTCTTTCAAAACAATGATTTTGTGATTCCACTATACCTATTTAGGAAATTCAATATTTGTTTTGAGTCATTGCTGTTGATTCAAAATTCTATTTCATACATCATACAAGTCATAGAGTAGGAGACTTTCCCTATTGATGAATGACTACCTATGCCGTGTTGACTCAATTTCTTCCTCTTCCAAGAAATTCAAAACAGAATCTTGATGAAGAAGAAGAAATTGTCTTTGATAGTCAACGTGTACGTAGTCATTCATCAATAATGAAAGTCTCCCGCTCAAGGACTTGTATGTTGTATGAATCATCAGAAGGTTTTCAAGGTAGCTATGGTCTTAATACATATGGTGGAGGTCTCTACCGCATAATTGAGAGATGGAAGGAGAGACAACCTAATAGATTTTGTGGGGCAACCTAATACGAGAAGGCTGGAATATTATAGGGTTTTCTCGTTTTTTGTACGACTCTAATGATATGGATACCGTTGATGGGACAAATTTGCAAGAGAAGCATGTATTTTTTGGGCTAGTTTGTTACGATGTAAAGTAAACACTTTGCATGCAAAGTGGAGGGAAGTAAACATTTCACACTTTTGATTGAATTATTTGATGTAAACTGTAGGACAATTTTTTAAAAACATTTTACACCGTTTCATGTAAAATAGTTTACGTGGGGGAGGGTAGTAAACTAGTTTACTAATATCGAGTATAACTATTTAATACGGAGTAAACTTCTACGATTTAGACCTACGCATGAAGATGGGAGAGTGGCAGCAAAAAGAAAAGACTTTGGCGGCAGTGGCGGACCCAGAAAGTCGGAGTTACGGGGTCCCTACCCTTTTATATCTCTAATATGTAATTAATAGGTAGTATAAAACTAAGGTCGTTTAGAAAATGAATTGACATAAATAACCGTTCGTTTAGAAAATTAATAATCGTTCGTTTAGAAAAATAATATTTATGTCACAGATAAAAAAATAATATCCTATCATTATAGTATGTTTACTCCAATAACTTTCTAAACGAACGGTTATTTATGGCACCTTATAATAATAAATAGGGAAAATAACTTTAAATAATACTAACTATCTTCGATGAACCAATAATAATACATACTTTAGTGTAGAACAAAAACAAAATATAATGGAGTCACTTTTTTAAAAAAATCCACTAATTTAAGACATTAAAAACTAATATTGAACCAATAAATAATATTCGAAAATACGCTTACTAACTTTATATTTTGATACCAATTTTTTATGAATTAAATGACTAATGTTTTAGTAAAGAATTGCTATGTATTAGTGTTAGTACTATTTATGTTGTTTTCTATTGCAAAAAAAAGTTGTTTTCCTTAATATATAGGGGGAAAATAAAAAGGTCGTTTAGAAAATGAAGTGACATAAATAACCGTTCGTTTAGAAAATTAATAATCGTTCGTTTAGAAAAATAATATTTATGTCTCAGATAGAAAAATAATATCCTATCATTATAGTATGTTTATTCCAACAACTTTCTAAACGAACGGTTATTTATGGCACCTTATAATAATAAATAGGGAAAATAATTTTAAATAATACAAACTATCTTCGATGAACCAATAATAATACATACTTTAGTGTAGAACAAAAACAAAATATAATGGAGTCACTTTTTTTAAAAAAAATCACTAATTTAAGACATTAAAAACTAATATCGAACCAATAAATAATATTCGAAAATACGCTTACTAACTTTATATTTTGATACCAGTTTTTTATGAATTAAATGACTAATGTTTTAGTAAGGAATTGGTATGTATTAGTTTTAGTACTATTTATGTTGTTTTCCTTTGCCAAAAAAAGTTGTTTTCCTTAATATACAGGATAAAAACAAAAAGGGATGCCTAAGGGATTCGAACCCTGTACATCTGTGAGCTGGAAAATTTTAAGTTTAAGCATGCATCCATTATTGCGTCGTCGACTTCATGTTCTTAAACAGCTTTCTCCTCACATATACATTGTATTATTAATTTATATAAAATACACATAATATATATAAGTATTTTTTTGAATGTTCACGGGGTCCCGGGACCCCGTGGGACCCTTAGTGGGTCCGCCATTGTGTGGGTAATACACATACAAAAGGTATCATAAGCATATCTTTGAAAATAAAACATTTAGTTTTGGCATTAAATATATTAAAAGAAAATTCGAATAACATTACACCAATGAAACCCATGGATAAAAGACCTCAATAGTCAATACATTGTATGGTCAATATGAAAACCCACTTTTCATACGAGTTGGTGTAAGTTTTGAATATTTGACTAGTTTTTTATAACACGCGTTGCGCGATGAGGAAGATGCCCAAGAATACGTATGAACTGCAAATATTAAGATATAACATTAAGATGTATGTTTGGGAATTGAAATCTATTTCCCATGACATTTAGTGGCATTGTGGGAGGTAACTTGCAGTAGCATGTAGTATCAAGCTAACCATGATTTCTAGTACGGCATATTAAACATAAGTAATCAACTCTTTAATGACTGAATACAAATGAAATTGAAGTTTCTGAAAACACAAGCAAACAAGTAAAAACAAAAGTCAAACTAAATGGCATCATGAGCAGTTTTCTAGTATTGAAATCAGGGATACAAATACGGTGTATAAAATACGGAGTAAATTGATTGTTGCATGCAGTTTTGTGATAGATAAGGAGGGTGATACTGCAAATATACAATGACAAAACATTACTTCTGGAGCATTTCTTATTCAGAAGGTAAGAACAATATCAATTTTACTAAAGTTATTATTAATAGTTATGAACAACAGGAACAAACTCAAACTGGATTATTGTGTAAACGAAAACGAGAGGTTCTCTCTCTAGCGGTGTCTTCAGGGGTGGAGACAGGGGGCTAGAGGGGCCTCCGGCCCTTGCAAGAAATTATTTTCTTTAAGGGAAAAGGGGCAAATAAGGCCACGTACTAACAAAAAAGGTCAAATAAGGCCTTATTTATAAGACTCTGTCCGTCATTCGCCGTTTGGGGTGGTTCCCGGTGGATGTTTTTTATAAAATTGTTTGAGCATGTTCCTCATCAAGTCTAGTTTATCCATACCAAATTTCAGCTCACAATTCGATCGGGAAGGCAGTCAAATAATTCGTTGAAGTTAACTGCGTTTTTCTATGTATAATTTAGCGCAGTTAACTTCAACGAATTATGTGACTGCCTTCCTGATCGAATTTTGAGCTGAAATTTGGTATGAATAAACTAGAGTTGACGAGGAACATGCTCAAAACATTTTATCAAAAAATTCCGACAGGAACCGCCCCAAACGGCGGTGTTCGGACGGAGTTCGGACAGACTAGTGGTGAACAGGAGAATGACTCTCTCTCTCTCTCTCTATACATATATATATATATATATATATATATTTAGGTTCATGTGAGAATGTAATCTTAGTAGAGCAAAAAAGAATAGATATCAACCATTGGATTAGATTTTAATTAACCGTGTGCCTAAATAATCCTAGAGGGTAATCAAGTCAATTCCGTTAATACGTTCCAACGTTTTCTAAGTTCACGTTGCATGTTTCCTTCCTTAACTGTTCCTCCACGATTCTTTCTGGACTTATCTTCCTCCTGCGAGATTCTTCCTCCTGCGAGACTCTTCCTCTTGCGTTCTTCTCTCCTTGTGTGAACGTATTGTTGGAAATTCATCTGACAGAGAACATATTGATCGTATTTTGTTGCTCTATTTTTCCTTTTCGAGTTTGAACCTAAGGTACTCTGTTTGGTGCTCCATCTGTTGTGGGTTTTCTGCTCCAGCCTAACGTTCTTCCATGGAGTTCAGTAAGTATCATTTATTTGATTTTGCTCATTGTTTAAACAATCCAAGTTTTACGTTCTTGGATGAATATAAGTGTAAATATGATTTCTTTTTGGATTGACATACTATACAAATTGGACATGGTACTCTAGAATTTTGATGTCTGATTCTTACGTTGTTTCAATATCGTAAACGTCATGCGTCTGTAGTTTACCGTTTCCTGATGTATATCAATCATGTATGTAAAAACTCTATTATGTAAAAACTCAATTTTTACTATTTTGTAGTGCACTATAAAGTGTATTATGATGCATATGCGTTTGGATATTGCACTTTTTCTCTAGTTGCTTTGTGCAAGGCATGTGTTTTTTAATAATTTTTGTGCATGTAGCTTAATGCTTCTTAACGTATATCAATCTTTAAAAAATGGGGTTGTATTCATATAAAAATTTCTGATTTTTTTTGTTTGTGCACTTTAAAGTTTATTATGATGCTATTATATGCGTTCTGATATTGCACTTTTACTGTTCTCTAGGTGCTAAAGTATGTGTTTGTGAATTATTTGTGTGCATGGTTTAATCAGGTTCAAGTGATGTTAACTACAGTGCCTCTGCAGCAATTTCTCAATCGTTTGATGTTAATACAATGCAAGTTTCTACGGGATCCACTATGTATTGGACACCTGATTGTGACCCTGCTTTTAAACCGCATGTTGGTATGTTGTTCAATAACTTACAAGATGGTATGCGCTTTTATGATCAATATGTATCAATTTGTGGTTTTGAATCACATAAACGTAGGCAACATAGGGCTCGTGATGGGTTTATTGTTTGGAAACATATGGTGTGTAATAGGCGGGGCTTCAAAAATGTATCTAAAGCTAAGACGGTTGCATCTAACAGTAATTCCTGTAAGAATGTTGATTTAGATAATCAGCTTAGTAATGAAAATGAAGATTTCACTACTGAAAATGAATCTGATGGATCTGAAAATGAAGACCAACCGCACGGTGAAGATTTACCAACTTCGGGCGTATGTGTTGATGATGATGAGAAAAAAGACGCACAGTTTCTAATAGGTGTGATTGCAAAGCACATGTGGTGTTTAGGCTTGCAGGCATGAATGGATACAAAATTACATTCTTTGAGGAGAGGCATAAGCATTGTATGTCTTCTTCTTCTTCGATGCCATTTTTAAAAGTGAATAGGATGCTTGACATTGGTCATCAAAAAATTCTTAATTGTGCTAAAGCAAATATCGGTACAATGAAATGCTACCGATTATATAAAGAAACTGTTGGGGGTTATGCCAATATTGGTGCTACGTCCGTGGACTTTGAGAATTTTAAACGTGACTTGAAGGCTTATCTAGTGGGCGTGGATGCCCAAAAGAGAATTGTTCAGCCTTTTCATTTGACTATGATGTTGATGAGAGTGACTAGTTGACACGTATATTTTGGGCGGATCCAGTGTGCATAAAGAACTATGCTTTATTCGGGGATGTTGTTTCCTTTGATGCTACATATGAGACAAACAGGTATTGCTATAATTAATTATTCCATTGATTTATTTTATTTGTTGTATGATTCTTTTCATGTTACAATATTGTTTCCTGTATGCTTTGTATTAAAAAGTAATGGTAATGCACGTTTTAAAATTAAAGTATTCATTGTATTTCTGATTTGAATTAAAAAAATAATGTTAATGCACGTTTTAATATTATTCAATGCACTTCTGAATTTTTCAGTCGCAACGCAGGTATAACATGGTTTTTGCCCCTTTCACTGGCATTGATAATCACAAAAAGTGCATTACTTTTGATGTGGGTTTGTTGTTGAAAGAAGATGTGGAATCTTATGTTTGGCTGTTTCGTTGTTTTTTAAATGCAATGGGTCAGGAACCAAAGTGCATCATAACACATCAAGACCCATCCATGAAAATTGTCATTCCACAGGTCTTCACTACAGCATGTCACGGATTTTGTATGTGGCATATTATGTCCAAGGTGAGTTCGAAAGTTGGACCGGTTTTGAGTAAAGATTTCAATTTTATGAAGGAATTGAATTCTATTGTATGGAGTCATTACTTGCAGTCAACTGAATTTGAGATGAGATGGACTAATTTGATGAAAGAATATGACTCAATTCATCATAATTGATTCTCGCACATGTTTGAGATTAGGAGGCTTTGGATTCCTACTTATTTTGGTGACATTTTCATGGCGGGTTTGCTTAGGACTACATCACGTTCTGAGAGTGAAAATAATTTTTTCAATGAATTCACAAATCCTAGTTTCAGTTTGATTGAGTTTTATATGCAGTTTGAGAGTGCAATGGATTCACAAAGACATAAGAGTGCACAATTGACCAAAGTTTCTGAGTCCCCCATTCCTGAGTACAAGACTCCGTTACGTATTGACAGATATGCTTCCTCTATTTATAATCATTCAATTTTTTATCTCGTTCAGAAGGAAATATGTTGTGCCTGCTCCTCTTGTGATGTTCTTAGTCTCGAACATGAAGGTTGCGTGTTTAAGTATATCATATCAAATGAACGAGGTTTTAATTTCACTGTTGTGCACAATACTAGTGACAGTACTACACTTTGCTCCTGCAAACATTTTGAAAGGCTAGGGATGTTGTATCGTCACATATTTTATGTTTTGAAAGATAAGAAGGTCAATGCAATTCCAGATAGGTATGTGCTACGTCGATGGTGCAAAGATTCAATTCTAAAGCCTGTTAATGCATTTGAAGATGCTGTTTTTCAGCAGTGTGTTGGCACTGAAGAACAAACCCTAACTATGAATACATTGTGGTCTCATATTAATTTTTGTATTGGAATGATTGACCCGCGACCTCATTTGTTGAAGCAGTTTTCAGATGCAATTACGGTGCAAAAAGAATTACTGTCTAGCTCTCAAACAAATAGTGCAGAAATATCTTCAAAAAGATATGTCATCAAAGGCTTTTATGGGTCATCCATTCCTACTGAAGTAAGCGTGCATCCACCTCAGCAGGCTCGAAATAAGGGTTGTGGTAAGAGGCTTAAAGGTGGTAAGGAGAAGGCAATTGAAGTGACCCAAAAGACTAAGACATTATGTAGAACATGTAATAAAAAAGGGTATCATGAGAGTATGAATTGACTTTTGAACTTGGAGGAATAATCATTTTTTTTTATTCATGTTTACTAATTGTTTTTGAACTTGGAGGAATGATTTCACCTTTTTATTTTTTTAGTAATTGTCATTTTAACCCGTACGAATGATTATTCTTTTAATATATTGGTTCTAATTTTTTTTTTGTATTACTGAAGGTTATAAATTACTATTGGTTGTGAAGTATGTACTTAGTTGTTAGCAAAACTTTATGTTCACTTTATTTTTGTTTTTGTGTCAATTTGTTTCCTCCAACTTTCTAAAAAAAATATAACCCTATGCATTGCAGTGTTATCACCTAATCGTTCATTGTTTTTACCCAATAGTGCATTGTTAAAATAATTTTTTTCTATTTTGAAAAAAATAATACAATACATATGAAAATGCATTGTTATCACCACATCGTGTAGTGAAAAATACATATCACAGTGCACTTGAAGTACATATCAATATACTTTACGCACTTTAAGTACTTTAAATAATACATGTTACAGATATTTTAGTGCATAGTATTGATTGAATAGTGCACAGTTTTAATCAAATACTTCAATGGTTTAATCAAATTGTGCATATCTAAAAAAACAAATACCCACATAATAATACATATGCACGATTACTTTTAAAAAGTGCATAAGTTGAGCCTAAATGCTTTCATATAACATCGTAATTCAACTCACAGAATAACGTCGAAATGAAATTATGTCAATCCAAACAAACCAAATTGTGTTGGTAACCAACAAAATCAAATTATCCATTGCATTAATGTCACCAATATGTGTTCATAATCAACAAATAAGTCATATGCAATTGTCAAAACAATGCCACTGAAACTTCAAAACTTAGTTTTGAATACTAACCTATTTAATGTGCTTCTAACCACAAAATGAACGTGCAAGCCATTGCACATTTCAAAACGACAACCGTTTCTAAATAAAAATTCTTGCAAGAAACACAGTAAATACAGAGTGCTAAAGTATTCTTTCACGTCTACTTCATCAAATTATTCCCCTTCCTAAATTCTTTCACCGGATGCAAGTGCTTATCCTTGACCTCGTTAATACCTGATGTCAAAATTGATGCACAATATTTCATTATCAATGCATTGAGTGCCTTTGCATCACCTTTTTTCACTCCACAATCCCATCCTCTAGTCCTTTGGTCCATGTACGTCTCCATATGTCTCATGCTACACACTCCATGATCATACACATTCCTCGGTTCCCTCCACCTCATCTTCAATCTTGTCAAAGCAGGTGTGTAAAATGTGTTATCGTCCCTATCCAGTTCCATTTCGCTCAAGAAATCAACAAACATGTCTCTCTATTTTCAACATTTACAACGAATAGTTTATTAAATGAAAATATACATAACTTGTTTAAACCATAATATACACTCAAACTTTCATTTTATGTGTATTGTGCACTAAACTCACCAGGGAATACGACATTTCACCATACTTTTCGTCAAAGTGCATGTCCACCGACAAGTTGTCCAACACTTCGACCTGCTGCTTTTTCATGTTCAAAACCACAACATAACAATGTTCTGGTTAAACAATTAGAAAGAAGAACTGCACATTGAAGACATTTCACTATAATATACATACGATTGCACTAAAAGAAATTATTTGTGCATACAAGTATAAATGATATTTACCAAATCAACATCTTCCATTTTGACATCAGGTTTAACTGATTCCAATGTCATCTCCATTCCTTCTTTAAACACTTCGTAAGACTTGTTTTTTGGGATTCGGCCTGCCATTGTGTACAGCTGCAAAAACTTTTATCATAATATGCACTTTCGTAACCAAATTAATGCATTTGTATTCATAACAATTACACAGGGATATGATTTCACAAACAATCTGCAAGGTGATGTTTTACTTCATGGTTTCTCATTATTATTCAAGCAGATTGTCCACGCATCTAACACATTCATGTGCACGTGCTTTTTATCCACTAGGCTAAGCATGTCACCCCGCGTCACTGAAACATATTTGTACTTGAACAGAATCTCACTCCTAATTGTGCACAAAACAATACATAACTTATTTTTATGTTTAACACTAACATTATAAAGTTTTATACTTGACAACGTTTTATTATATGTTACACCTCTTATCATCCCCTTGTTGCATCACTCATTTCCACATCAACTTTTCACTTGCGTATGAGGTCTGATTAGGGTCAACTGCTCGCGCCATAAAAGGAGACTTCGTAACTTCAGCTGCCTTTCTTCTCCTTGTTGATATCAATTGCAATTCTCTTTTTCCTATAACCAAAGCAGTGCTTGTGTCCTTTTTCGTCGGTTCCTTGTTCTGCAATTTAAATGCACTTTTCAATGACATGTCATTATTCTTTAAGATGTATGCTACCACAAAATAACATACAACCTACGATCTTTAGCTATTAAAAAACAATCAAGTTTTCCATTCATAAATATGTAAACGTTAATTACCTCAACAATCTTTGCCTTCCCCTTCACATCCACAGATTTCACACCGCTCTCTACTCGAACCTTCAAAAAAATATAAAATAATGATACTTATTTTAGTTTACATTATTAATATGAAATGCTAAAATTATTAATACTTTATGCATAGTCACACCTAACTAATTCCAAATACTTTGAAACTATTTAAAGTTTACTTACTACACCAATTTTTTCCTTCCCCTTCACACTCTTACTTCTAACATCTCCATCTTCATGAACCTTCATAAAAGTTAAAATAAAGATACTACTATAGTTTTAAACAGTAAGTATTATATGCTCAAATTAATAGTAAACAACGTATAAACCGCCTAACCTAATGCACATTTGCAACTTCTTAATTTTTATAAAAAAATGAATAATCTAAAAATATATCTACTCTATTTACGTCCACAAAATTTTCTGTCACAATTGCTTCCTTCCCCTTCTCCGTCTCCCTTGTCACATTCTCTTCTCCTTGAACCTTCAAAAAATGTAAAAATATTACATTATGTATTAAAAACCATTAAATATAATATGAGTTAGCGTTTATGTGTATACCAAATCATCATTCACTTCCTTCTCAATTTTTGCGCACAAATCAGATATGCTGCTAAACTACTTTTCATTTTCTTGTGTCAACCCAATTGAAAAATGAGTATCTTCAATTCCTTTCTCGTATAAAGACTTTTTCTGATTAGCATTTTCCACCCTCTCCACTGCAGCAATGGTTTCAGCCCAGAATGCATCATCTTCTCTCTCTCGAGTACTTCTTGCATCAGTTTCTTCTCTACGATCAACTGGTCTTTTATTCTTCCCTACACCAATCAATTCTTGTGCAGCTTCTTGGATCCTTATGAAATTTTTTTTAGTTAAGCTCTTAGGTGCTTCTTCAAACATCTTGAGCACATCAATCACAGCTGATGTCAACAGTTTGCTTTTATGTGCAAATCTCTTAACGTATTCTTGTTTTTATACATTCAAGTTAATTCCCCTTTCATTTGAACACTTGCACACAAATAGATGCTAAATTTAGGAAAACAGAATCAGAAATTTAGTTAACCTTATCTCATCATTGTCACCACCAGTAGACTGCACATCTACTCCATGTCCACTTCCACCTTCATGATCTCTTTCTTTCCTAGTTTTTAATTCAACCTTCTCCGAACACTCTTCAAATATCATCGGGCCATCATAGTACCCCATCCCGAAGCTGCCACTCTCTATTTCAAGCAATTCTCGCTCTCTAAGAAGCTTTCCATTCCATCCTTTGAGCACAGGTAAAGACCAAAATGCACCTCGTTTCCATTCTTCAGCACCAATGAGCATGTTTTTGGGCTGAAATTATCAACCACCCAAAAACCCAACCTTCCTGGTATTTCACAAATTTTGAGATTAAACAAGGAACCAAAACCCATTTTGTGTATCTCCGTTTTCTGAGCTTCAGTCATCTCAGCGAGAGCTTTCACAATCAAATTTGGTGATGATTTGTTCTTATTGTCCTATACCTCGACTTGATCTCTTTAATGCTCTCTTTCTTATTTTTCTTGCTCATATTTGCAACTACCTCAGTTGCAACATCACCTTGACCTGGTTGCAATTCAAAATCATCATCACTTTGCTCTTGTACTACTTGGTTCCTCTTCCTCTTCAACCTACATTGGTTGTTTTCATGTTCATCTGTGATAGCTGATCGTATCCCTTTATTGTTCATCACCAGCTGCTGCATCTTACTTTCTCTAATCCCTATAATTTGAAAGGTAATGCACTATGTTTCATAAGCAATTCACTTTGAGGATTAACCTACATTGCTTATCTATGTTTCATAACCAATGCATTTTCATTGAAAATCAGTTGTACAACAGATTATCTTTATGCACTTTCACAACAAGAAATTTACTCTATTTGGGTGTACCAAAAATTATCAGTTGTAATACAGATTGTGTTCATGAAATATATAATGAAGTGATGCACTATATCATCATATGTATGAACATATTTGCTTCACTACTTCATGCACATTCCAAACTAATTCATTCATATCACAAGTTCACCAATGATATAAGCAATTGATGGACTGTTTCAATATTTGCTGATCTTAGTAATTAAGCTTTATGCACATTCACATATAATGTGAATTCCTAGCACTATAACAAAACACAATTTAACTATGCACTCTAAAGCTTTTTTTATCACATATCATTTCTGTTCATCAAGTAATTGAGAGTGTAATGCACTAATTCTTTATATCTATGAACTCAAAACCTTTTCTTCATGCACATTCGAAGAAGAACAATATTGGTTCACACCAACGCACAATTTAACTATGCACTCTACGCCTCTTTTATCACACAAACAAGCCTTTTCATATTACCCAATTATCTTAATTTTTCAATTCTTCATTCACTAAAACTTAAGTATTGAAATTTCTATGCCCTTTAATTACTTAATCCATTTTATCCCTTCTTTTCATCAAACAATTAAGTTTGTAATGCACTACTTATTCATATCTATGAACTCAAATCCTTTTCTTCATGCACATTCGAATCAGAACAATATTGCATCACACCAACATACTAGATATATGCACCAGTGCAAAAAAATTCGCAGTGTTTAAAAATTTTCATGATAAACGCTTCACAAACGTCACCAAAATCGTGTACCTTCGACATGCATTCAATCCATAACAAAAAAGTTTAAACCCAACATGTATATTCACCAAATCAAACAAGGTAATCTGCGTACCTATAGCACTCTTCGCACTTCCTGATGCTCGCTCGCTTTCGTTCGTCGTTGTCATCCTTATTCGAAGCCTACCTAGGGTTTCGCAGCTCGTGGACGCCTTCCTTCTTCAGTTCATCAACCTCTGTTCATTTCTGAGTAGGAGTCTGCACAAGGAAAGAACTCTTCTTTTTGAAATATAGCGGCACATTAACCGAGATTTGTTGCCATATACGAAGTGGTGCGTCCCAACCGCCATAATTAATCACAACTGCCTTTTACCAATATACCCTTATATTGGTTTCTCAATGCACGTTTGCTCCTTTTTTGCACGCACGCATCATGTGCCTTTTTTAATTGGCCCAATATGTAATCCGAGCCGCACGTTTAGAAAAATGGACGGGTTGATGTTGTTTTTTTCTCTCCTGGAAGCTCTATCTCACAGGAACCCTCCCCAATATATATATATATATATATATATATATATATATATATATATATAGAGAGAGAGAGAGAGAGAGAGAGAAAAAAAAGATCAGGTGAGAAATGCCCCTTAAAATGAGAAGTGAGAAGTAATCTCAGCCCTTGGATTTGCATGTGATCTTGCAACGCAGTAAACTTATAGACTGAATATAGGAACTTATAACCAATAAGGTTGTTTTTACTTGGACTGTAATTCATCCTAGACCAGACCAGACCAAAACAGACCAGACCAGACTAAAACAGACCAGACCAGACCAGCCATATTTTATTATTATTCTTATTATTATTATTATTATTATTATTATTATTAGGGGTGTGCACCGGTTCACAATTGGACCATACCGTACCGAACCGATCCGGATATCATTCCGGTTCGATCCGGTTCCGGTTTTTCCGGTCCGGTGCGGTCCGGTTTTCCGGTTTAAACCGGATAGTGCACGCCCCTAATTATTATTATTTTTGTTATTATTATTATTATAATTACTACTATTATTATTATTGTTATTGTTATTGTTATTGTTATTATTATTGTTATTATTATTATTATAATTATTATTCTGGTTCGATATGGTCTGTTCTGTTTTGGTCTGGTCTGGTCTGGTCTGATCTGTTTCGGTCTGGGATTGAAATCAGACCAAGTAAAATGATAACAATTTTCGATAATTTGGAAGGAATATTATTATTTTTATTTATAAATGAATAAAATATAATTATTTATGGATTATAAAATATATATAAAAAATAAAATCTTTATGCAAAAAATATAAAAAATAAAATTTCAGACCAGATCAGACCAGACCAGACCAGACCAGACCAAAACAGATCAGACCAGACCAGACCAGACCAAAACAGACCAGACCAGACCAGACCAGCAACTTACAGTCCAAGTAAAAACATCCTAAATCATAACTTATAAAGCTCTCCATCATAATTACGAAAATGCCACCGCGTCCAAAAAATTTCAAGGTTTCCAGGCTTATTTTTTTGCGGTGGCATTTTCGTAATTATTTTTGACGGGGTCTATAAGTTATGATTTATTAGTTAAAAGTTTGTGTTTTTAGTCTATTAGTTAAACTTCACAGTTCTCAGCCTAAGAACACTTCTCACTTATCCGCTCCCTAATATTCTATCGATGCATGAGATATTGAGATATACTATTCTTTTGAGAGTGTGACACAAGCATTAGCTTCCGAGAGACGACCAATGGAAGAAACCAAGCTAAAATGGAAGAAATCACGAATGAAGAAAACTTCGCTATATGTCATTGCTGCTTCACAACTTCTAGGGGATTGGTGGTACGGTGGTACCGTCACTTTTTAGCACTTTGCGGCCTCCGCTTTCTCAAAAATGATTTTTGGATTGCTAGATTCTCATGTCTGAAAGCGAATCCAAGCTAAACATCCTCCTAAAACTTCCATCAATTATATAGATCACTGAAAATGTGGTAAGACTTAATTAAATTGTATCATTATTGATGATGAACTAGACTATACTAGGAGCATGCGTAAAGCTTAACAGAAGGCAAGTTTAATTTTGTTCAACCATGCTCATTATTTGTGAATTAGCTTAACAGAAGGCAAGTTTAATTTTGTTCAACCATGCTCATTATTTGTGAATTAGCTTAACTAAGGCTATTGTGATATATAAGTGTATGTCAAAACTTAATTTGATATGGACAAGTAAAAAAACTTTGAAGCATCCTAGATGTTTGTGATATGCCCGAATGATATTTAAGGGTTACACAAATTGTGCATCCACCTCTGTGAATAGTAGTAGTGCATCATTAATTAGGCTATTCTAAATGAGTTAGTACTTACCCTAAATAGTACTTTGTCAAATTAAGCAACTAAAACATTCAATCACGGTTAAAAATTCATGTATGGATTTGAGCACACAAAAACAGGGTCTAATTACAAATAAATAGATACATGAAACAAAATATTTGATATATGAGGAAAATGTATTATACTCCCTCAGTCCCATTAAAAGAATTTCACTTTTCTTATTTGGGTGTCTCATATATGTAAAAGTTCACATTCCATTTTTGGAAATAATTTACTCTCTTTAATTACACACATCTTTACTCAAATTTGTCTTTCCTACTCGGTACATGTCAAGTCTCACAATTTCTCCTTCCCCAACTTATCTCTCTTTAATTACTTTCACTTTGTATATTTACTTTTTCTTAAAAAATTCTCTCTTTTTTGCCCAAATTGCTTTAATTAATCACTTGCCTAACAAATCGTGTCATTTACTCACGGGAACCTTTCAATGAGATGGAGGGAGTACATTTTTATCACTTTAGTTGGAAATGTGTTTAGGAAAACATTGCTAAACAAAACATAAGAATCCACAAAGTGCTATAGATGGAATAATTTTAGCCTAAAACTTATCATGTCCCTTTCTTATTTAACCAACTTACAAAAAACTTATTATGTCCCTTTCTTATTTTATGTCACGTCCCAGACCGTATTTAAGCACGTGTACAGCCGCCGTATGATCAAGTATCGTCACTCGCAAGTCAACGTGACTTAATCATACAAGGCGTCCATGAACATAATCCATCCATACTCAGTAGTAAACATACATAACAACATCACATTTTAGATTAATCGAATAGCAGAAATATTCAATAATCAATCGTGAGCCACGCATGGCCAAAACGTGGGCTCGCAGGCCCAAAACAATGTATACGTCACATTAAATATCCATGAGCATAGTTTGTAGTTTTAAACAATAAAGGAAGCACGAACCACGTCTTCCTTTAGATCACTCCACCGAACAAGATGTGGATAGCAAGTTTTAGCTTCAACCTGAAAATGGTGTGCCCCCCGAAGGGGTCAGTACAATTACCGAGCGAGTAGCAAGCTAAATGTAGCATAACTAACGTTTCAAGTATAAGACCCAAGCATAGGGTGATACATACACGTATAGTAATTTTCCCCCAAGTTATGAAATACATATAAGTATATATACACTTGGAAATACCTGACCCGTAGGTCATTGTTTATTTGGGAAAAACTTAGTAGGCAACATCCTTGACTTAAATCCCAACCCACCCATATCCTATGAGTGTATAGGACTCCTCCTGGTCCAAATCATCTTATTCATACGAGTTTGAGGACAGTACCATCGTCCTTGGATTCTTTACCATTTATACATATGAGTTTTGAGGACAGTACCGTCGTCCTTGGGTCTCCACCGTTTATACATTTGAGGTTTGAGGATAGTACCGACGTCCCTGGGTCTCCACCGTTTATACACTTGAAGTTTGAGGATAGTACCGTCGCCCCTGGGTCTCCACCGTTTATACATTTGAGGTTTGAGGACAGTACTGTCGCCCCTGAGTCTCCACCGTTTATACATTTGAGGTTTGAGGATAGTACCGTCACCCCCGGGTCTCCACCGTTTATATATTTGAGGTTTGAGGACAGTATCGTTGCCCCTGGGTCTCCACCGTTTATATATTTGAGGTTTGAGGAGAGTACTATCACCCCTGGGTCTCCACCGTTTATACATTTGAGGTTTGAGGACAGTACCATCGCCCCTGGGTCTCCACCGTTTATACATTTGAGGTTTGAGGACAGTACCGTCACCCCTGGGTCTCCACCGTTTATACATTTGAGCTTTGAGGATAGTACCGTCACCCCTGTGTCTCCACCGTTTATACATGTGTTCCTGTGATCTACCACATATCATACATAGATAGGGTCTACATCATAATCATTATCAAGACTAAACCAAGTATTATAGCCTAAGCATCATTCGGGACAAACAACACCTAACCGGCGCCGATTATAGCCAAAAATGGCGCCGGTTCACATTTAAATTCATTTATTTGAATGCCCCGTACTCAAACCGGCCCCAGTTATAGCCTAAACCGGCAACGGTCCACTTTCTTCTGTGCGGTAAATGGCCCGTTGACCGCCCGAACCGACTCTGATTGATCCGAAACTTAACCCAAACATGAATTAAGTCTTAAACAATCAATATTTTCCATTTTGGCCATCGAAAACATCGCACATGTTTTTATATCATTTTCATATCATTTCCAATGCATAATCTTTATGGTTCACTTCACATAAGCCTAATCATCTTGGCTATTCACATGCTTAAACCATTTTAAACATCATTATGAACACATATAGAATTTACTTAGGTAATCTCATACTTAACCCAAGAGTTACAAGTCATTAAGCCATCCACTCACCTCGAATTAGCTTTAAGAAGTTCTACCCTTCCCGGTTGAACTCCAGCGAAACTCCGACGAACCTTGTTGAACTCCAGCGACAACTCCGGCAACTATTTCAACTCAGTGAAAGTGCTAGGAACTCCTTAGACAAGTTCCTAACAAGGTTTTATCATCACAAAACCCAAATTAATACAAATAACCTCTAAAAGATTATTTTCCGGCGAACCGGTCACTTTGGCTTTTAAGTCAATTCTTGGACTTAGAACTACCTTCCAACCCATATTTCTACACTTCTAAACATATAGAACAATCCTATGGGTTCCTCACATGCTATAAAACTCATATGGGTGCTAAGCAATAAAGAAAAAGTTGTTATAAGGTCATTACCTTAATCCACCACACTTTCCCTCTCTTTTCCTTCTTTAAACTTTCTCCTTGGACCTCCTTGACCTTGAGCTATGTCCTTGGCTATGGAGTATGTAGTTTTCATAGGTTTCCTCTCCCCCCCATCTCTTTGAGAGCTTAGCCGAAATTATGCATGCAAGAGGTAGGGATGTCCTTTCTTTGTCTTACTTGACAATAATGGGAGGGAGGGAGGTCCACTCCTCATTTGATACCAATTCCTTCAACATCAACCCATCCCTTTACATGTTGTGCGGCCACTTCATGTCCAATTTGAGACTCAAAAACGCGGGGTAGCCCCCCTCATGTGGGAGGTCATCCCAATTTGTCCCGAAGTGTACAATCGGCCTCGAAAGTTGTATTTCTCAGACTGTTTTAATTATATTTTATTTTATCAGATCAAATAAAATATATCACACATTCTCAACAACTATGGGACTTATAATGAATATACATTCCCCAAATTTAATTTATAAGTCTCCAAAATTCATTTCAGACTGTTATCCGATAAATTACCAATACCGGCAATTGAGCCTCGTTTGACCAACCGGTCAACCTTTAGCCCTGTCCATGGCCCAACTAGAATATCCACCACCATATACATATTATCTAGACCAAGATTAATATAATATGTGGTCCCGGAAACATAGGGTTGTCATCGCTCCCGATGTGGGCCCCACGTGAAATTCACTATTCACGCAAAAGTAATGACGAAAATTTACAACCTCGAAAATTCATTAACCATTTCATAAGGTTCAATACATGACTTACATAAAAGTAAAAAAGAATTGGGGACGGTGTTACGTTTTAACCAACTTACAAATTGTGAGTGACATGGTTATTTAAAATTTGCATGCAAATTGACAATAATGTGTTTTGTTTAACTTGTGTCAATGAATCGGCCTATTTAAATATTCTAATAACCTTTGGATATATCCAAATTTCTAACCTCTATCATTGGACTATTTTAAGTAGTTTGGTATCCTATGTCAAATCTATCATTATATAAAAGCAAAAGATTTTTGGCACTGTTTTTCAACAGTGTTCCCGCCCAAGTTCTCACAACAAGAAAGTGCATTATGGAAATTACAAAAATAGCCCTGAGAAGTAGCCAATGGGAAGGGTAAAATTGTACAACATAAATTAATGATGAAATGTAACAGATGGGCCGAAATTACAGAAGTTAACAGTGCCAAATTGGCAAAAGTTGGACCGCCATTTGCAGGAAGCAACAGGCTGAAACTGTACTGTTTGTTGATGGAATTGGGATCTTTTCTGATTTTGGCTGCTGGGGATCAAAATTCTCCGTACACGTGATGACAAAGTTAGATATGAGAGACTTTATATGTACATATGCACAGTAGAAACATTAATTAAAGTTAAATTGTACACAGACTTAATAGCCCCCATCAAGCCTGACCAGGCTGTCCCAGAGCATGCGCACACCAAGCTGTCTCTTCCTTCTTGGTTCATGTGCAAAAAACACAGGTCCTGCTCGGTTGAAGTGTAAAAAGCAAAAAGATACAATTGTCAAACTTGAATACCTGTTCAAAATTAATCCACTAGGGAGAAAACATTATAAATACCTCCCACCCAGTCGGCATCTCCACACCGTTCGGCATCACCACACCGTTTCATCACCTCAAATTTTTAAATGGTTGTATGCAACTTTGGAGAAATTCTCCATCTGAAAATATAATAGCCATATAATTTCATAAAGGTATCGTTATTTGTTAACATCATTTTGGTGTTTTGATTATTAACAGGTTATCAGATTTTGAAGAACGTATTTGCGATCATTGATGAGCTGAGAGATATGGACCAAGTGAAGCATTTGAAGTATATGTGGAGCATCGTGCATGTCTATATATACAAAACATGTACACAGATATGTTGTGGAGTGCTCAAGCAAATACTCTCATTGGGAATTCTAGGTTTCAAAGTATCTTATTTGAGAACAATGTACACTCCTTTTTGAAACAAGAAGAGTGATTGGTTGAACGAAAACAACAAGCAAGAACATATAAAAGTAAAACATATATCCATTAGAATCTTCTTCCAGATCCAAAATTTTAATAAATTACATTATTTAGTAAACAATAAATTATGGAACAAATTATGAAATGAAACCTTATCCATCATGGTTTTCCATCAAGGATAGTTAGTCAAATTTAAAAAAAGAAAAACTAAATTAGTCATACTATAGATTTGAAAACATACATTTTGGTTTACTCATAGCAATTGTAAAATTTCAGTTATGTGTAGGCTAAGCATCAAACTTTTTACATGTGGTCGGTCAAAACATTGATTCCTATTATTCAATAATATACTTGAACTCATCATATCAGAAGCAATATCTATGATTATAGAATACATGATTGAAAAATACAAGAACTTACAGATCAGAAAATATGTTGACAGTTCACATCCTCGATAGATTGATGAACATTGAACAATTGATATTATAGAAGTTGGGTGGCAGACGGTGTAAGCGTTGGGTATTATCGGAAAAGAAAGGTGAGATTGTTGACTGAGGCATCCCAAGATAATAGGGTGTGGAATTGTAATAGAAGAAGAGATAAAAGAGGGAGGGTATGGGGTAAGATTGTCGATCTGAGGTGAAGAAGATCATCAAAATAATTGTTGTGCGTTGTCAGACACTCAGCTGATGCATTACAGAAGATGAGAAGTTGATGCTCTCATTGGGTGAAAGAGTTTTTGGGCCGGTGCTTTCTTGAAGACACACCTCATTTCAGGCTTTAAAACTTAGACATACACATGCATACACTTCACAAGTATATAAATGAAAATATATATCAATTTTGGCTGTTATAAAAATTGCTAATTAAGTTTCAAGCTTTCAAGATGTACTATAATTAACATCATTTTAATGTATATTTCTTGAAGAGAAGGTAAGTTGATCATTTGAATGTATATTTCTTGATGAGAAGGGAAAAAGGGTGTTAGTATAGAAGTCCAATGTCTGAATTATCTTTAAATTTTTAATAACCAAAGTGAGACAGAGGATGAATTGCACCCAAATATTGGTATTGATTTTATCAATGGTCACTACTATGAACATCAAAGTTATTGTCTTCCTAGTAAAGGTTTCAAAAGGTTCTGCATTATTGGATTTTTGAAGCCAACCACCATGAAACGTTGATCAGACCAGAAGATACACACGAAGGAATCAATGTAAATCAACAGAGGTTAGTAATTTCAATTTCCAACTACTCTGTGAAGTGTACAATTTGATCAAGTTCAGTAAATTATAAGTAAATGATAGTTTACTTAAGCAAGTTATCTTCAAATCAAAAGTAGATGAATTAACTACTAGAAAGTCATTCTTTACTTACTTGCATGGCATGTCCCATGCATATCAAATGCTCTTAATTAAGACATGAACCTTATTACCACGTTCAAAAACATTATAGAACCTGCAAAAAGGACAATATAATATCTTAAATGTCTTACCTTGAATGTCAACATGGAAGGGGGAAAGTAGTTTTTGTTGCCTTTGATAAAAATAAACTATATCTACTTTGTATGGTCGGGCCCAGACCCTCAGTTTACTCATAGAACTAAGGTTTAACCAACTTAGAATCCCTAAAGTACGAGCAATTTTTAAGCAAGGTTTTAACCAGATTTGGTTTAGTAAACACAATTTCCAATAATGTGGATAAACTGTTGGGATTGGGTATAATTTAACCTAAGATAATTTAGCTGAATAATTGAAATTGAGATTAAACAAATATGACCTTGCGTGAATATAATCTTCTATCAAAATTATCATCCAAACTATTCTTTTAGAAATCACCTATGTCAAATGTATTTGTTCAGAAATCAAACATGCATTTCAGTTTTGATGACAAAAAACACAAGCAGATGCAAACCCATTGAGTGTTAGCATCATTCTCTAGCCTGTCCTTGGGACACGTGAATCTTCTTTAGGAAAGACTATCCTTTTTCCCTATAAAAACTAGCAACCTCATTTTAAATGAACACCACTCCGTATAAAATTTGAGCCTACAAGAAGAAATATTATCCCTATATATATGTATATATATTATATTCAATAGAAGTTGTTCTTTTATTAATGAGGAAATGAAAGTATAGCAACTTAAACTATTTAAAGGAGCAAGAACCTACCGAACAACCGGTCTATCCAGCTCCACATCTAATCCTTAATGAAAGTTTAGAGCTCATGCAAAACCAAACAAAAGGCTTCTTCAGCTCTAAACTCATTTTTTTATCTGTGCTATTCCAATGAAGAAATTTTATTTCAGCTGCATATACACAACCAAAATTTTGATAAAGATATTATCGACATTATATATACAAAAACAGAGTATTTTGAGCTTTAATTTATTTATGTCAATGTTTTATCACTCTAATCATAATAGAAATCTCAAAAACAACTTAAACACACACACGGATACATACATACATATACAGACATAGACATACTGACATACACATACATACATGCATACATTTCACAAGTAGATAATTGAACATATATATCAATTTTTGGCTCTAATAAAATTTGCTAATTAAGTTTCAAGCTTTCACTCTTTACTGTAACCAACCATCATCATTTGAAAGTATTTTTCTTGATGAGAAATTAAATAAGTTGTTAGATAGAAGTCCAATTTTTAAATTCTCTTTATATTTTGAATAAGGAAAATGAGGTAGAGCTTAAATTGTACCTCATTTTCTTGGAATTGATTTTATCATTGGTGGCACTACTCTGAACTTCAAAATATTGTCTTCCCAATAAAGGTTTCACAAGGATCTGCATTATTGGATTCTAGAAGCTGCAACCACCAAGAAACATTGATCAGACCAGAATATACACAAGATGATATGAATTTAAATCAATAGAGGTTAGTGATTTATATTTTCAACTACTCTGCAAAGTGTACAATTTGATTAAGTTCACTATAATATATGTAAATAGTGACACATTTTTAAGTGTGTTTGAAAATGAGTTGGAGTGAATATGACCAAAAGAGATACATTTGATTCAATTTCACATCTACCAGAACTCTCATCGATATACTCAGTGTATTAGCTCCTAAAAAAATCACTTGTAACCAAATTTTTTTCACATATCATCCATAAAAGGACCAATTTCAAACTTAAAATCCAAATATTAAACAAAAGTTTCGGAAACAAACAAATGACTATCACTCAATTGTACCCTAGCAGTAGAACGAAAACACGTCTTAGTCATACATTGGCCCATCTAATGTGAAAAAATTGCTTAAATTTCACTATGAACATAGATAATGGAATAAAATATACGATAGTATTACTACAGCCTTGAAATAATATATTACATATAATTACGTATAAAACTTAACATTACCATCAGATTTCTAACTATTAAAGCATTAGATATGCTTGGCCTAAAAATGGATTAATCTTATTCACACATAACCAACAATTAGACTCATCACAAAAAGGCAAATACCATATCTCAAACAATATCTTACATAGATAACTAATAGAAAATAGAAATATTCAAAATAAAAAACATGCAGATTGAGAGATTTTGACTCAATATATGTTGCAGATTTATGGTAGTGTTGATGAAGATTTTCAGGACTTTAAGCTTAGTTAATGAACCAGTGTTTTAAATGATTTAAATGATTTTAGTTAACCATGATTATAAACGAGTTGAGTAAAGATTATCCATGTGTAAATCGTTTGATGTATTTTCATTCCTATAATGAAAGTGTCAATTTTGAACCTATAACCCAAATACGAAACAAAAGCATGAGCAAAAGATAAAGGGCTTACATATTGGAGCCTTATAAATAGTCCTAACTGTTTTTCAATATATCTGACCCTATCAAACGAAGAAAATCATGCCTTACTTAATCATTTATCAAACGAAAGCATAAATTGATTCATTTGTGAGTCCACACTCAAAACTAACAAAGAAAACTGAAATTAGGATGTACTTCACTAATTTTAGAGTAGATGAAATAGAAAATACAACAATATGCACAAAATATAGGCATGCACTTAACCTTCTGAAGATTTTAAGGGAACCCTTAGATGAGCTTCGATGTTTTTAACATTTGAGCGATTATCCATTTCGAGCCTAGCAGAGAAGTATTTGAAAGGCTGAATCGGTATAACTGTTGAGGCGGTGAGATAGTCGATCGATGGAGTACGTTTGGTAGATGAGGGTCGTGAGCCTGAGTGATATTGTTTGGGGTGGGGAGGTTCGGATTTTGGAGGTCGGCCGATGGCGTAGCTGAGGTGAAATCGTTCGAGCGGACAAGTGGAGATTCATGCCTTGATGTAATCTGTATATACCTAGGTTATTTAGTTTGGGTTGGGGTTAAATGGTGGGCTTCTCAAATGGGTTAAATGAAATTTAATTTATAAGGTATAATTTGGGCTGTTGAAAATAATATCATTGGGCTAAACAAACAGTTACGTGTTGCAGAGTACTTCTTTTAATTGCAACACTTCCATTTTCACGTTTGCTAACGTATAATTTTGGCCATTAATATATTCAATTCCCCGTTTTTAAAAATTAAAAAGTCAATTTTTGAAACTTTAAAATGAAAGGAATCTAATTATATTTTTACAAAAAATAAAATTTCAGTGCATTAGTAAATAAAAATGTAGACAAAGTAGAACACCTGAATAGTGTAAATTTCTAATATTGCAATGATATTAGAACGAAGGTAGTATTAGTTTAGTAGATTTAGTTAATGAGTTCTCTCTTCATTTCAAATTTATTTACAAAAGTCGTGTCACAAAAGATTCAAGTAATGTAATAAATGAAGTTTTGTTTTATTACTTTGCCTTATCAACCACAAAATACAAACATTTAAGTAAATGGAGAAGAGGTAAAAGTAAGGATAATTTGACACTTTATTTGTCTTTCCCTATCTAAAAAAGAATTATTATTGAATAATTCTTTATTGATACTTTATTATTAAAAAGAAATCTTTTTTTAGTCATATGACATGTTAACTTTGATGTGTCAAATCACATGAATCCGCCATATTTATTTAAGTAAGAGAAGCATTTATTTAAGAACTAACACCATATTGTGCACCATATAAGTTTTTCATAAATCAGCCAGTCCAGCTACTTTAGACAAAACTTCATAAATATCAGCAGAATCAGCTGATTTAGTCAATTTCAATGTTACCAAACTGGCTCTAATTCTATTGGAAGTTACAGGACTTATTGGAAGTTTGTTGGTGTCCAAAATGAGGCTACTAATATAATCAAACATATCAGGTAGGTTCCCTTTTGAGGCTTTTTATGTAGGATTTAAAAAAACTGGAGTTTTTTCCAATGGACGGTTGTATATTCCCTTTCAAGCGTTACAAACCATGCAAGCCTCAAAATCCTCATTTAAAACAAAGACAATCATCGAAGTGATAACACCATGAATGTCGTTTTAAAAGAAGTGTTTCACATTCTCTAATTCTTACAATATATAACACCAACACTTATAAATTACAATTTATTTTTGAATACTATTCTCATGTATGCTATTTATCTTCATAATTTGACACACTTTTAACATCAAATGCCAATTACTCACAAACAAATAAAATTCATGCACCGTGCATCGCAATTTGGACCTGTTTAAGTCTGTAATTGGCAGATGACTGAAATTTGTATCAATGAAATGAAGGATTGAATGGTGGAATATGAGTTTAAGTCATCCAACTACACTCCAATACTAACAAGTCTGTAATTTGGACTTAAACAGGTCCAAATTTAGAAGTTTCTGTAATTAGGAAACAATTACAGCATTCGTATATATGTTGGACATGTTGTAGATCATATCAGAATGGTATTACTTTTAGAAGTAGTATTGATATTACTGATATTGTATTTTTTATATTAAAATATAGTGTAGGTAAGAGATCGATATAGTTTACCCAGTTTCAGCATTATAGAGTACTTAAGACTCTGCATTATAGAGTAAAAAATAGATAGGATTTACCCAACAAGCATCCCAATTGTTATTAACTTTAACGGTTAAAAAATACATGAACTCCAATTTTGAACACCTGCAAAAAGGACATACAAGAGATCTTTTTTAAATTGTATTTATGTGTACTTTAACTTACTACTTAAATGAATATTTACTATATTAAATTACATAGAATTGCTCTTACTTTAAATATTGTGTGCTCAGGTACTTTTCAACATTATGTGGTTACATGTTAATTAGAGGGAAATGCCACATTGATATCAGCTTAAAACATTGTTCTTACAAAATATTAGAATTAAAGAAAAAAACTTCACTATACTATAAAACATCTGCAATTTCAAAACCTTATTATACTGTAAAACATTGATGTTTTAATACATCTTCTGACATTTCAACTTCAAACAAAGTGTAATACCCAAGTTTTTCAACACATCAACTTAGTGTGAGATGTAGATTAGTATTGTCTATAAACTTTACCCATTCCACTGATACATATATTATGGATTTTATTTATAGCCTACAACTCACAGTACGTTAGGAAAGTGCTAACAGTAATTGATTAAGTATCTATTTGCAAAAATGAGACAATTATGTGTATATTGGCAATGGCATTTACATAAAATAATAGATAGAAAAAAGCTTCTGATAGATAAGGCTAACAATAAATAGGGCTGCCTAGAGTACAAAACACCTCCAATTACAAAACAATTATTCCAGATCCTTCTTAAACATTACATTAACAGACTATTTATCAATATTATTTTAAACTTCAACCATTGTATTGAATGGCTTATATAACTTTTACAAATAGAAATATTATTTCGAGTATTATTCATGTTGATATTAGTTATGTAAGGTTATCATTTATCAATTGCTTGATTGTTGTATTTAGACTGGGTAAGAATTAGTCTAGACAATAGGTTATTAGGAAGTTTCAGAAAATACTTCATTTTACAACAAAAATTGATATTATAAAGTTAAAATATAGGAAGTTAGGCATAGCTTACCAATCCACAAAGTTCCATCTATGACCACCTGATGATTACAAATTATCTTCGGATTTTGCATTTATCTATCTTCAAATTACAAAAATCTAAACAAAAAAATACTAATGATTCAAATTAATAATCAATTTTTTTTGTAAAAGAAATTAGCTTACCCTCTTTATTAGGAGATGCGCATTTTTCTCTTTGGCCATTTTAACAGACATCGATTGTTTATCCTATCAAGGCTATAACCCCTCTCCATGTGGAATTATCAGCTTTGGAAACCTAAGTCAAATACATCATAGACAAAAGTTACAGCTCTTTTCAACCTCAATCAAAATCTGAAAAATCAATGAACCTAATTCAAGGGAAGATGATAGCACCAGGGTATCTAATACCTTTACTCTGCAGAATCGACAACCTCAGGCGCACCCACAAAGTCACGTTCTTTCACCGGCCAAGAGAAGCCAACTTCGTCGCACACTTACTCGCAAAATCTGGACTTTGGATGTCTCAGATGTCGTCCTTCACGATACACAACCTGCCCCATAGAAACAAGGTTACTCATACTTCAGGGATGCCGGGTAATCGAGAAATGATGCTTCGGGCCTCCGGCTCTCTCCACTCAAACGGCTCTCCATTCAGCTCTCTCCACTCAAGTCAATGTCCATTCGGCTCCCTCTCTGGAACAATCTGGAAAATAGGGTTACTCGGATAAATATTCTTTCACGTTTGTATGTTTGGCAGCAGACTGTTATTCCTCCTCCCCTTTGGACTAGCGCTCACGGGCCCGTCTTAGGCCCAATCCTGGATTCTTTTCTTTTATGGGGCAATGATTTCTCTTCCTACCCATTCCCTTTTTCTCTTTCTTTTTCGACTAAAGGGACAAATAGGCCCATGTACCGGTTCTATAAGCTCAACTCAGTCTCTAAACTAAAAAAAGTCCAATTGACATCCCGAACCGGCAAAAAAGGGTTCAAGTTTTATTTTTTAAGGTTAAACAAATGGCAAAAAAGTCCAATTCGCACACCAAAACTATTAAATAATGTCCAAATTGCAATAAATCGAAAATAAAAAATAGAAACAATTAAAAAAGTAAAAAAAGACTGGTTGTTTACCTGTAAAAAAAGAAATTTGAACCATTTTTTGTCGTTTCGGGATGTGAATTGAACCTTTTTTAGTTCAGGGACTAAATTGAGCTTACACAGCCGGTACAGGGGCCTCTTTGACCCTTTAGCCTTCTTTTAAATACTACTTCCGCTCCCGATTGGTACAAAGGAGAGTTGTGCGATTTTTTTAAAAAAATAGAGTTATGTGGTGTATAATAATTCAATAAAAGGAGAATAAAGTAAGAATGGATTGGAGTCACAAAAATATTATCAAATGGATTGGAGTCACAAATTTAGTGGGACAAATGAAAAATGAAAAATGGGACAATTATAGTGGGATGGAAAGAATAAAATTTAGGAAAATATCTGCGACATTTGGCACACCATCCAACATAGATTTTCGGATCCAACAAAAGTCCGTGGAGTGAACGTTAGTGAGGGGGAATTATAGGAGGGGTTCTGACAACCTGATGGAGATGGTTAGAAAGGGGATGTGGGAAATGGAATAGGGGGATCGGAGGAGTGAAAGTAAAACAAAACTTTATCATTTTTAAACACAAGTCAAAGTTGTTTTGGGCAATGAGGCTAATTATTTAATTTAGATCACTGGTCTTCTTCCTTACTTCCATCAATACTTCATTATGATTATCTGGAAAGGTACCCATTTTCAAATAAGTAATTGAAACAACTAATGAGGAATATATGATTAAATGAATAGAGGGTAATAAAAATGTGACTTTTGTATACTTTTGTAATTATAATAGTGTTTTTAGTAGTCATGATTAATTTTATATATGGTGACTATAGATTATAACATGTTTAGAGTCCGTCTGGTAACACGGAAATGAAATATTCTAAAGGGTGGATCCTTACATTAATTTTAGTCAATTTAGCAAGAAAAGTAACATTAAAACTACTTATTTTGATTATTACATGATTCAATCATGAAATAAAAATTCTCAAGTTTCGTAAAAAAAATTGACTGACAGGGCTAATAAACTGAAAAATGACCAAACGAGCTCTTATAGTAATTTGAATCACATTTTAGTAGTCCATAATATTTTAAAATAACCTTCTGAATAAAATAATATGAGTACACAACATAGAAATGAAAAAAATCAAATTAATAAATAACTAAAGTAAATAGTTGGCAAGGTGAGAGTATAATTGGGTGCAATATTTACTGGATGGTGGTATTATTATGAGTGTGTTTTTGTTTAAAATAATAATGATAAAGTTATTGTACCTTTTTTAAAGAGAGCTGGTTAGAGAACCTTAATATGAGATGTATAAAAATGTAAATATGAAACTACAAACTTTAAATTAGGACAAGGGGATTATTACTTATTATATGAAAAGCAGAGTATTTTGTGCTTGGGGTTCATACAGTTTAGCGAGTTGATCGATTCATACAGTTTGGCCAGTTGATTGTCTCACACAGTTCAAATCTTAAAAATATTAAAAATATATGTGGAGGATATGGATTGAAGTAAATGTTTGTTTTTATCGCATTGCAATTTAGATTTTAAATTTTGGGAAACCAATATCAAACCATTAGCACAACACTACAGGTGGTGGACAAGTTGTTGTTCATATAAGAATGAGAACATTGTTTGAAGTAACATTGATATTAGTGATGTGAGGTAACATGATTATTCTGTGTAAGTGTAGGTAAGAAATCAGTATAGTTTAGCCAGTTTTAGCAAATTGTTGATTTACTCGAGTGAATAAAATTTGCACTATAGAGTAAAATAACAATAGAAGTTACCCGACATGCAATATCTCATTCATTTTAGCTGAAATTACTGTAGAGGATCATTGTAGCTATTTTATCATATACTTTTATATTTAATTTATTAATAACAAGTATTTTAAATATATTTTTTCCATTAATCAACAAAATCAGCCAATACAGTCACTTCAGCCATAACTTCATAAATTTCAGCAGTATCAGCCAATTCAGTCAATTTTAGTGTTACCAAACGGGCTCTTAAGAGTTACAATTCCAACCATGGGCAATTGGATGTTATTGTGTAAAGAGTTAAAAATCGTGCAGTAGGTCTCAAAATCCTCATATAAAACGAAGATGATTGTCCACATTGTATCATACCAACATTACATATTACCATAAAATTACATATTACACTTTCTTTTCTTTTTTTTAAATCGTTATCATTTATGATATTTAACTTATACAACGAACCAAATTTAAATTATCACAGTTATTATACTGCTTGAACAAACTATGCACCGTGCATCGCACGGGTACCGTACTCAGTGGCGGAACTAGAGAAAAAATTAAGCAGGGGCACAATCACATAACTGGCGGCTGGTGGAGTGGCGATCCGTGTGGCACCGTGGCGATTTGACCGGCGTCTGGCGGGCCTGACTGCGAGTCTGCGATGGCGCGACACTGGTGGTCTGTGGAGCGGCGAACACTACAAAAATACCACGGGATTGACATTGATTTTGGTAGGGATTCGACAGGGATTTTGGCAGGAAAATGCCAAATTCATGCCAAAAACACTTTGGCACGAGCTATTTGGCACGAAAAATGGGTAAGTTCGTGCCAATCCCGTAATTTTTTTGTAGTGGGAAGGGATGCTGAATTGTTGAAGCCAGGTGGGAAATGGGAAGTGCGGAACTTCCTTTTGTTTGCATATGAGATACCACACAGTGCCGAACAACTTCCTTTGGGCTGCAGTAGTTCCAGGCTTTGGGCTTCACACGGTTGGCCCTTATTTTCCCCAAGCAACATCAAAACGACGTCGTCCAGTTTAATGAAAAAAGTGGTCTTCCTTTTCCCTGCAGCAGCGCTGGACGAACAACACAGCTCCAAACCCAGTTCGCCGGAAACTTCAACGGACACCCCTGGCCCCGGCGGCCCCCAAAACCCCTATATATACCCTACCTCCGGCGGCCGAAGCAGGGGCACCGGCCCCCCTGGCCCCCCTGGCAGTTCCGCCCCTGACCGTACTAGTACTTATTAAAAATACACTCCAACATTTTCATGTCTCGGTCGGGGGAGACGCAAACCTAAACAATGTTATGTTCTTAAAACAATATGAATTGTGGCAGATAATGAAGCTTTAGTAGGACCTATTTTCCATCTTTTTAAGTAGAAAGACTATTACCCCGGCATTGTAAAATGTTCATACGTGTAGCAAAAAATGTCATATGAGGGAGAACTAAAATGCAAAAAGTAGGACATTATGTTTACCTTATTTGTGGATGTGAACAGGAAAGGACCATCAGTATTACCAAATAGCAGAAATTTGGAAGAAGCTTTTATCTCCTACTTTTTGCATTCGTCTGTACTGCATAGGTAGATGAGAAGATAACAATGAAGAGGAAAAGTAGGCATTGCTTTAAACACCATTTATATATGGTTTTGGTCTTTTGAACGGGAGAGAAACCTCCTACATTACTAAATTGTGTAAAGCCGAAAACAACTTTCAAATCCTCATTTTTTCTAAATTCATCAATATTGCACATTTTCATTATATTTCATAGATTGTGATGCCAGAATGTGTTGCGGTCTATATGGAGTGATTTTAGTACCTATGTGTGGCGAACAATATGACACCTTTCTTTAGCTTATTTTTCAGTTAATTTAGTGTGAAATTTAATTACAAAATGATCCTTCTTGGCAATCTATATGTTTCTTAAAGTGGAGATTTATCCACGAGTTGTTTTAAGGAACAGTCTGTCTATTTCTTCCATCTTCTGGTGATGTTGGCTATAGTTTTGCATCTATCATGAATTCACTAAGGTAAATTGAAGAATATGAAAGTCAAACATGAAACATGAAATTTATGAAAAACCTCTTGCAATTTTAATTGTTTATTATTAATTTTGTTTGTTCCCTATTGTGAATAGACTTCATGCATTGCAATTTTTATATCTGGGTTGTTTCTTTTTTGGTGAAATGTTGTGTTTTCTATTTCATTCATTTGTTCTCAATATGCACTCAAGTTGTTCTTGTCATATCAATAATCGATAAGGTTGTTGTTTGGTTTTTTATTTAGTTTTTTGAATTTCATATTTAGATCCTTTGCAAACAAGAGTTGTCGTAATATTGTCTTATTTTAGTTTCCTGACTATAAAGAGTTTGAGTTTTTGTCATAAGTTAAAGAATAGTTAGTTCTATTACCTTTAGTTGATTCCTCTTAGTAGTGTGGATTCATTTGATATTTTCTCGATTTTTGAAGGATTATTATTATGATGCGGGCCGGTTTTCACATAAGGTGGAAAGTGGGAACAAAATCAATTGTATTATTTTTTAATATTGACCATTGATGTTAGAAGCAGAAGATAAATAACTAGACATTATTTTTGAAATATTATAGTGCCTTTGCTATTAACAATCATGCACCCTACTGGGACAAAAAAAAAAGCCTGCACAAATGGTGAGTTCTGTCTGAATTTCTTTTTGTCCAAAAATTACATTTTTCCTTAGAATGACTTGATAATGAATTTTTATTCACTACATGTTGGTCTCATCCTAAACATGATGGCGTTCTCACTCTTGGTCTTGGAGGCAAAATTTTAGCCTGCAGTACGCTTTGTAAGACTAACAAAGTTCTTATTAAAGCTTCGGGGCCTTGAACATTGTACAATTCTTATTCCCTCCCTTTTATCCTTGTGTCTTTCTTTAGATCAAATCTATTTAAAAGAACTTATGTTTATTTACATTGAACATGCAAGAGGACATCATATCTCGAGATTAAGAATATCTATAGGAGGTTACGGATAAATTGGCTTTGCAAAGAGTTATGTCATCTCACTATTTTGGACGCTATAAAACTCTCTGAATAATTTTCTCTTTTTCTATGATTATTTTATTTTGTCCACTATAGAAGACTGAAGATAAATAATAATAATTCTTCAAAGTGTCTTGAATGAAAAGGCAGATTGTAAGTTCATTGACGCATAGTTTGCAGCTCCCCCACTAAATTGTTTTCTTTGAGTTGGCTTTGTTTCTTCTTCTCAATCTTCAAATTAAGATATTCATTTCTTTTTTCATTTATAATTTTTTTTCCATGTTGTGCTCTTATACAAAATGAGTTTGGTTTTGTATTGTTTTGAAGGAAAAGGCTTATATTGATATATTAAAAACTCGCAGAACATCTATGAAACAAACACCTCCAGTTCGGTCACCCGCCCTAGGATTAGACACAAAATTTGTAGTGCAAACAGAAGCACAACAATTCGTTAACCACTGCTCGGGCAACTTGAAGCATATAATGACCAAAAGGGAAGGATTGTCCGTCAAAACATCACTCAAGTTTACAACGAAAGTAAAGTGCATCCTTATGTCTTGACTGTTAGAAATATTATTTGAATTGTGATCCATGTATTTTATCTAACCTTTGTGTATTATCTATTTTGTCTAGAATAGGCCTTTTATGGTAAAGTGGGAATATGCTTTCTTAGGAATGGGCCTCCTCAAAAGGAGAGCTAATATCATTATAAACATACCATTTCTAGGAGCCTATAAATAAGGCCCTAGAGAATGGTAGGCTAAGCTTTTCATTCTCCTGATATTCCTTACGCACAAAATAGCCTACGGAAGTTCTACGCCAATATTCTTCATCCTTCTGTAAACTTCTGAGAATTAATGGAAAGCTTCTTCTACACCTATTCATATCACATTCATACATTGTAGTGTAGAAAACAGGGACCAACATTTGGCATCAGAGCGGGACTGATTGAACGATTGAAGCAGAAGAAAAAGGCCTACGCAAAACTTCATTGGCGTTTTTCTTCTCATTAGCGATTTGCAAATTGTTTTTGTTTATTGATTTTGCAGGATCATGTTTTTGTGATTGCTAGGATTCATTCTATGCATTTTCCGCACCCACATCATCGAAGAACATGTTAAACGACGGAAGAGCAATTCTTCACTTTAGCGCATCCCACCGAGGAAGAAACAGGTTTCAAGCATAAGTTTCATGCACGAATCTCTTTCCTGCGCGATAGAGGTTGTGCGTGAAACTTAAGCTGAAGTTTTCTGTGAGCAAAACTCAAGATGAGCAAAACTCTTCTCCCATGCGCCATTGTTAAACCTTTGTGCGCCATTTACAATATGTGGCCATTCACATAGCTCCATGCGCCATTTACAATCCGTGCGCCATTCACATAGCTTCGTGCGCCATTTACAATCCGTGTGCCATTCACATAGCTCTGTGTGACATTTACAATCTGTGCGCCATTCACATAGCTCTGTGCGCCATTTACAATTCGTGCGCCATTCACATATCTCCGTGCCCCATTTCGTGGTGCGCCATTCAACCAACACTCGTGCGCCATTCAACCAACACTCGTGCGCCATTCTTATTAGCTCGTGCGAAATACCCTCGTGAGCAATTGTATAACAGCTAAGGCCTCTCGTACATGAACTTACTACTTGAGGTACTTAACAAACAAAAACAGAACTTAATCAAACAATAGATTAGCCTGATCCAGTATAAGATGGATGCGCTCTCAATTGGAAACTATATTAGACCCCCGATCCTGAGAAGAGGAGAATACAACGTATGGAAGAACATGTTTCTTAATTTTCTTGAAAGTGAAGACTAATCGTCAGGGCTGCTTGACTCGATCACCAATGGCCCAACTCAGTTGTTAATAGCCATTGAGAGAAATGATGTGAACCATCCGCCTCTTGAAGTTAAACTACGACCTAAGATCGAGCAAGACTCTGTGATGACTTACTTGCAAAGACTTATTTGTTGCTGGCTATCCCGAATGACATTTACATGCAGATTGGCAGTATGTCGACTGCGAAGGAGATGTGGGACGAAATCTTCAAAATTATGAAAGGGACTGAAATAGGAGTCAAAGCATAGAAAGCAAGCACCTTCACAGCCTACAACTCATTCAAATCCAAGCTTGGAGAATCTCTCGAAGACACCTATCTCAGATTCCTACAACTAATCAATGAGATGAGAAAGATTGGAGTACACAAATCAAACATGGAGTTGAATGTGAGGTTTCTGTCAGCACTTGGACCGGATTGGAGGAGGCTATGCTCTCAGATCAGGCATACAAAAGATCTCGATGACATGGATATCCACATTGTGTACAACACACTTGACCAATATGCTGAAGATTTTTTTGACTATGTTCACACAACAGTGATGGCTGAAAAGGGTAAAGATGTTGTTGACAAACTAGTTGATACTCTAGCCCTGATGCTTGACAAACCTTCCAAATCTAGCTCTAAGAAGGACAAAATGAAAGCTGATGAAAGTGAGAGTGCAGATAGTGACATTGGTTTCTGGGATAAAACTGATAACGATGATGAACTGTGTGACTTCCAAAAGCAAATAGCACTTCTTACCTCCAGGTTCAACAACAAGATGCTGAAGAAGAACACATCCTCTAACCGGATGCGAAAATCCTCAACCGGCACAAAAAGAAAGGAACATCCCTTTGATTCAACTGATAATGTGAATGCCGAGGATGCTCCCAAATGCTTCAACTGCGGGAAAGCAGGACATCTGATCAAGGATTGCAGGATGCTGAAGAGAAGGAATGATGCTGATTACTATAACAGAAGATAAATTTGAACAAGAAAAAGATGTTGCTCGCTATGGAAGAAAGTAGTGATAAAAGCGCTCTCGTGGCTGAAAAGGAACACTGGATGGATGACTCAAATGATGACGAGAACATGGCACTGATGGCCATTAATGAAGATGAAGAAAAGACTGTTGATGCTGATGAGAATGCAAACCTGACCACCACCACTGTTGAGAAAAGAAGAAGTTGACTATACAAACTGTTGTTGAGACGATTACTGCCCCCAATGCTGAAAAAGAGAAAGCTATTGCCCTCTCCACTGAAAACGTCGATGTTGACCGCGTTGTAAGTACTTCTAACTCGTTAAATTAAACATGTTCTAAAACAGACCCAAATATAATAATTAAGGAGCTTGAAGGGAAACCTGAGAAAACTTATAACGCTTATGTCAAACTACTTGAGAAACAGACCTGCTCAAACATAAAGATAACCAATTCAGAGAAAACATTCACTGAGCTCACTGCTGAGAATAAAAGATTGAGTGTTAGTGAAAAGGAACTAACATAGAAACTGAGAGTGACTGAAAAAGAAAGAGTCAAACTTTTTGGGGTCAACAACTTTCTTTATGAAAAAGGGGCTGCTCTTTATACTAAGATAAAAGAACTTGAAGATCTGTTGGCCAAAAGAGGCCAAACTGACTAGACCATTTTCCTTAACCATCCTAAAGACAATCGTTTCTATAACTCCAAGGAGGGCCTGTGATTGACCAATCCTCAGAACCTGAAAAAGGTCGATTGTATCCAACTTTACGATGTTAAATACATGAGATTGGGGTTCACCAAACTTATGGCCTTCACTGGAGCCGAGGAAACGAATGCCCTCGAGGATGAGAAGAGAAAGACCAAAGTTGGTGTTGAAGTCTCTTTTGACTATACAGAACTGAACAAGAGCTACAAAACCAAAGAGCCTTCGCTGACCCCTGCTGAAGAAATCTTGACCTATCCCCCTGAACAGGAAACTATGCGAGATAAAGAGGAACCTCCCAAATCTGAACCATTGGTCAAACCAGCTTACATCCCACCTCTCGTGAGGAAGTTTGCTGAGTTAAAGGAGTCTTTTGAAAAAGAAAAACAGACTTTTATAAAGGAAAGAGATGCAATTCTAACAGAAATATCGTCTTTGAAAACGTCCTCTCAATCTCACACAGTTTCTCAAACCTCTTCCCCTTCTTCCTCGGAAAAATCTTTTGAAAAATCTACCGATAGTTTTAAGACTTCGTCTACTCACTCTGAGTCTCCTTCTCCCACAGGGAACCAAGTGAAGAAGAGAGTCGAGAAGAGAGGAGACTGGATTGAAGAGAAAATAAGAAGGAAGAGAGAAGAAGAGTCAAGATTAGGAAATAAGAGTCAACGATCAAGTGCCTTATTTTATGTCTAGAATAAGTCTAGTTTGAGCATTAGAGAGCCGTCTACTAATCATAGTAGGAGTGTTGTTCCTAGGACCTTCCTTAGTGAACCTTCAACTAGTTACGATAGTAGAACTGCCCCTAAGTTTTCTCTTTCTAAGATATCAGTCACAAATTGTTGTACTAGCTGTGTTTCTCTGAATTGCGTTACATTAATGAAATGTTGCTGTTTTGAGTCTGTTTCCATTGATAATGAGACTGATTCTGTGATTGGTAAGACACGTGTGAAGAAGCCTAAAACTGATAAAATAACTGTCGAGGGCGAGTTTTAACTTTCTTTTTTAAAGTACCCCCTCAAGGTTCGATCAGTCAAGCATCTGAGAAGGCTCTCACATGAAACGATTCTGAAAGACTACATATCTGAAAAATCATTCAGGATAAGCGAAAATACCCTTGCTCCAAAGGCCAAACAAATATGGGTTCCTAAGGCTGAGGCTGGGCAACTAAAATTGAAAAACAATTCCCAAACAGCCAGCCTAGGTTCCCAAATCAAAAAGAAATTGAAACAACTGTTCACTGTTAATAAGGAAGGACCCATCTCGCGATGGGTACCTAAGCGAAACTAATCTGTTTTGCAGGTCGGTCATGTGTGGCATCTTGATTCGGGTTGCTCATCACACATGACTGGACAGAAGGAACTTTTGAGCAACTATTCTGAACGGTTTGGAGAAAATGTGAGGTTTGGGAACAATGCATCATCGCCCATTCTCGGGATAGGAGATGTCATTTGTGAGAGCGTCACAATAAAAAATGTGTCATTTCTGCAAGGACTGAAGCACAACTTGCTTAGCATTGGCCAATTTTGTGATAATGGAATGGAAGTGTTCCATGCTAGGCAATGTTGTGTGATGGATATGAGTGGGAAACCATTATTAAGGTGTCAGAGGAAAACCAATCTCTACACCATCAATCTTAAATCAGTTCGATCTCCCATATCCATCTATCTCTTGTCCAAAGCTTCAGAAGATCAAAACAATCTATGGCACAAACGCCTCTCACATTTGAATCTGCCTGCTATCAATTCCCTCTCCTCAAAGAAGCTTGTTAAAGGAATGCCTGTTCTGAAGAACTCTCCAAATCACCACTGCTCTGCTTTCCATTTGGGAAAGATGAGGAAAGCAACACACAAATCAAAACAATTTCCTTCCTCGTCTCATCCCCTGGAGCTACTTCATATGGATCTGTGTGGTCCGATGCGTGTTCAAAGCATTAATGGATGCAAATATACTCTGGTAATTGTGGATGACTACTCACGTTACACATGGACCAAGTTTTTGCGATCCAAGGACGAAACTCCAAATCTGATCATGACATTCATCAGGACCATACAAAACTACTTGCAGCAGAATGTGAAAATAACCAGAACGGACAATGGGATGGAGTTCAAAAACAAGGAACTGGCCGACTTCTACAAAGCTCAGGAGATTACACAACAGTTCTCTCCAGCTAAAACACCACAACAGAACGATGTTGTAGAACGACGGAACAGAACCTTGGTGGAAGCAGTCAGAACTATGTTGATACAATTCAAGCTCCCTCACTTCATATGGGCTGAAGCTGTCAATACGGCTTGCTTCACTCGGAACATGACAATCATCCACATGAGATTTAACAAGAAACCCTATGAGATAGTGTCAAGCGACTCCCAAACATCGCCTTCTTCCGTGTCTTCGACTGTAGATGCTACATTATGAACGACATAGATGATAGGGAGAAGCTTGATCCAAAGGCAAATGAAGGAATCTTTATTGGGTATTCTACCAACTCTAAGGGATACGGAGTATAGTTGAAAGATAGAAGAACTGTCATGAAGAGCATCAATGTGAGTGATGGATAGTCTACCCGGGGTATGTATCTGAAGGGTTACTGCGGGAAGTAACTAGAGAGAAGTCAGAGCAAAAGTAAGAGAGAGAGAGAGCGTATTGATGAGAATGTAATGGGCGAATTTAGCCTGGATTACAAATGGGGAAAATGGGCGCTATTTATAGTAGTAATAAATGCCAGATAGGGACATGTGTCATCATTCTGGTGGTCGAGGGGTCACCTCAACGGGGTGGCACTGGCATCCGCATGTGGCCGCATTAAATGCGGCTGTTGGATGTGACGTCGTACTTGGTACGGTGATTCAGGCGCATGTGGAGAGGATATTATGTCGAGAAAGGTGCCCTCGGCTGCAGATGATTAGCCGAGGGCTCTGAGTACCGGGAACCCCCTCAGTGCCGAGGGCACTGGGTGCCGAGGGCTACTGATTTTCACCGTTTTCTCACAGTAACTTTGTTTGCTTGAGTTGGCCATCCTGTGAGGATTTGGAGCCTTCGGCCAGGGGGCGAAGGCACCCCCAGTGTGCCACGTGGGTTGCTCAGTACTTGGGGCACTGTGATTCGGGCCTGTTGTGCTTCCTGGGCCTATTGGGCCTCCATTAGAATAGTAGGAGTATATGGGCCGGGGGTTCCTGGGCCATATACTCCATCAGTGAGCTTCTATGAAATGACGGACATGGCTTCTGAACACTTCCAATTTGAACCAACAATCTCTGAAGAAAACAAGACTCATTCATCTTCTGGAATGGGAGAATAGGAAAGAGAGAGAAGATCGGATGAGCACGTGATACTCGACTCTCTATTTGAGCACTTCTACAGCCAGCCACGTGCATCATCAGCGGCAACTGCTACAAATCCACAGCCTTACATGTTGCCTGCTCCCACAACAGAAGAATCACATGCTCCTGTTCAGAATGATGATGACCACGCACATGAACAAACTCCACCTGATCCTCCTACCCCTCGAAGTGAACAACCAGAGCTATCAAGAAACCCCTGAGATATAACAAAGCAATAAGTACACTGATCCTGATCAACCAATCATAACTCCACTACCTCTCCCTCATGAAGGAAGGTGGACGAGAGCACATCCACCAGAGCTGATAATTGGTGATCCATCAAGAGGAGTCAGTACAAGAACCGCATCAGCCAATGAATGCTTATTCTCATGCTTCCTGAGTCAGAAAGAACCAACAAAGACGACAGAAGCATTGGTTAACCCGGACTGGATTGTAGCAATGCAAGAGGAGATGAACTAGTTTGAAAGATTGAATGTCTAGACCCTTGTGCCACGGCCGTACAAAAAAACCATTATCGCACCAAATGGGTAGTAAAAAAAGGATGAAGATGGTGTAATCATCAGGAGCAAGGCTCGTCTGGTATCAAAGGGATACAACCAACAAGAAGGGATTGATTATGACGAGACCTTTGCACTAGTGGTGAGAATTGAGGCCATAAGATTGTTCCTTGCATATGCCGCTCACAAAAGCTTCACCGTATATCAAATGGATGTCAAGACTGCATTTCTCAATGGAGAGATGAAAGAAGAAGTTTATGTTACACAACCAGAAGGCTTTGCAGATCCTGAACGCCCCAATCATGTATATAAGCTGAGAAAAGCCCTGTATGGACTGAAACAGGCACTGAGGGCCTGGTACAAAGCATTATCAGATTTTCTTGTGGAATTGGACCTCTCGAAGGGAAAGATTGATGCAACTCTCTTCATCAAGCGACACAAGGGTGACATCATGCTGATACAGATTTATGTAGACGACATTATTTTTGCCTCATCAAATCCAAATTTCTGTCAAAAGTTCAGCAATCTCATGTGTACCATGTTTAAAATGAGTATGAAGGGAGAGTTGAACTTCTTTCTCGGGCTTCAGATCAAGCAAATGCCAGATGAAATATTCATCAATCAGTCCAAGTACATCCATGACATGCTCAAGCGCTTCAAAATGGACAGCAAGTCAACGATGAAAACCCCCATGTCTCCCTCACAAAAGCTCGACTCTGACCCTTCCGGAAAACCAGTCGATGCTACAAATTATCAAGCTATCATTGGTTCCTTGATGTACCTCACATCTAGCAGACCAGATATTGTTTTTGCAACCTGTCTGTGTGCTCGCTTTCAGGCAAACCCCAAAGAATCGCATCTGAATGCAGTGAAAAGAATACTGAGATATTTGAAAGGAATAGTTAATCTGGGCCTTTCGTATCCCAAAGAATCAGGTTTTGACCTGGTGGGATACTCAGATGCTGATTTTGCGGGTTGCAAACTTGACGAGAAGAGTACATTCGGCGGTGCTCAATTTCTCGGTGAAAAGTTGGTGTATTGGTCCTCTAAAAAGCATAATTGTGTGTCCACTTCTATAGCTGAGGCAGAATACGTCGCAGCTGCCAGTTGTTGTACACAAATAGTATGGATGATGACCCAGATGAGAGACTACGGGTTCACATTCTCACACATTCCGATATACAACGACTCTCAAAGTGCAATCGTCATCACATGTAAGCTTGTCAATCACTCACGGACGAAGCATAGTGATCTTAGATATCATTTCATCAAGAATCAGTTGAAAAGGGCACCATGGATATGTGCTTTGTATCCACTGAATTACAACTGATTACATATTCACAAAGCCCCTGGATGAAAAGAGATTCAATTTTCTGATTTCTAAGATGGGGATGCTGAACCTGAACGATTGAGTAACTCTGAACTATGTGTGTGCGTGTACATTCATCTCTTTTAAACCTTTTCCAAAATATGCATTTTCCTCATATTTTTTTTCATCATCACATTTTTTTTCTTTTTCATGCATAAATCAAGGGGGAGCTTTTTCAAAATTGTGCATAAATTGAGGGGGAGTTTCTTAGATTATTAATTGTCAAAAACAAACAAAGGAGGAGCAAGTGTTGAGGGGGAGCGATTTTAAAATTGAAAGTCAAATCACATTGGTTCCGTTGAAGTTTAAACTTTTCTCGGCCCTATTTAAACTCCAAAATCTCGCATCCTCTCCCTCATTCTCTTTTGCGCTCCAACGTTCGAACTTCTCTCCCCTCAGAGCAAAATCGCTCTTCTCCCCTTTGGCTCTCAAGGTTTTGCTGATGTCCATCAAAGGGTAAATCCTCCATTCTTGTAAAATATTGACTGATTTACAGGTACACCATACGAGGACGACGAACAGGTTTCTCTCTGGAGACATGCACGATTAAGGGGGATGCGCGATTCCCCTGGTCGTGAATCTCGTCATGCGTGATTAAAGGGGACATGTGATTCCCCTGGTGCGCGAATCTTGTCATGCGCGATTAAAGGGGTGCGCGATTCCCCTGGTGCGCAACACTATTCATGCTATATTCCCCCTTGGTGCGCAAAACTTTTCATGCGATATTCCCTCCTAGTGCGCAATAACAAGAGAAGCGCGTTTTGGGCGTATGCGCAATTCTGGGCCACAATTCTTCTTAAGTTCGGCCAACATTCTAACCAAGTGGGAAAACATTTTGTTGGGCCCAAGTTATAAAAAAACAAAATTAACAAAGAAACAACCCCAAGCTAGACCCTGAGGTGTTCTCGTGCCAAGACGAAGTGGTCATCGCCATTCTGAAAGGCCAGCAACTGTGGAAGGCCATGAGTGAATCTGCCAAAGTCCCATAAGTGAATCTCCAACAATTTTGGGGAACACTTAACAAAGACAAAGATGAAAATGGCGAAGAAATAGATGACGTGCTGACCGCCACTATCAAGGACACCACGGTTGCAATGAAAAAAGAACTGTTGCACCAAGCTCTGCAAACCCCAGAAGAAGAAAACTATGATGAGCTGGCAACTGAACCTGAAATGATGGTAGATATGATCAAACTAGGCCACACCCAATCAATCAAGCTCATTTCTGATGTCAGACCGAGACGCCTACCAAGACCGTGGAGGACAATGATGGCTACTCTGAACAGATGATGTACTACAAAACACACCGGCTTCGACAAGTGCAACATCTACCTCTTGACTATCTTCCACAGTGTGGCATTCATGAAAAACTATGACTACGTCTCGCTGATCTGGGACGACATTGTTGAGCTTGTCAGGAAGAGGAACAAGATGGACCAGATCAAACATCTACCTTACATGAGATGGTTCTCTCTGATTGTGCGATATATCTCCCGAACCACGCCATCAATCCATTGGAGACTCTCAAAGGAGAATGTCCATATTTCATCCGTTCAACGTCTCAAGAGAATACCTGACGATCCCACACTGGTACCAATGATCATATCAGTGCCTCTATTGTGGTTAGTTGATCCAAATGATCCATCTGTCAGACGCTACTGTGAAGAGAACAACATCATACTCCATACGGCTCAGATACCCCCCCCCCCCGAGCCTACCCCGGGGAGTCAGCCGAGAGAAAGTGAGGGTCCTGAGAGTTCAACCCAGCCACAGAGACCAATGGAAAGTCGGCCCCATGATGATCAGACTACGTCTGCTGAGGGCCACACCCATGCTGAAGAGACTACCCATGATTCGCCAAGCGTAGCCACAACACAAGACGCTGACAATGAGGGCTCTGAGAGCAAGGCTAATACGAGTGACAATGAAAAAGGTGATGAGGACGACGATGATGCGAACGACAACGCACGAAAAGCCAAGAAAGCCCCGGTACAGAAAGGCCGACTCATTATCAGGCTTTCTAGAGCTACAAACAAAGATAAGTCTCAGCAGATAAAGAACATTGAAGGAGAAACCATTAGTGAGACTCGCTCTAAGGTACGTCATGACAACCCTTCCTCATCATCCATCCCTACGGAAAGAGTGCAAACAACCAGCACCATTGCTGAAGAAATAGCCTTATATGACAGTTGTTCTGACCTAGAAGAAATAAATCGGGCTAACCCCATAGGTACAAAGAGTGATATGTTCAGTTTCCGGGTAGAAGAAACAGCATTTAGCCCAACTGCGCATGCACAAGCCTCACCTATCCACTCTGATGCCTCCCAACAGGTAGTAGTTTCACAAACAGGGGATCTTATAGCCACCTCTCTGCTCCCTTACGGAGCATTTGAGGATTTATATAGTGGTCTATCGCCCCGAGCCACTACCCCTCCTTCAACCACGCTGAGTCTAGGTGTCACACTCCCTACATTTTCAATTTTTTCTAGGACACATACACTTCTCACACCACCGCACTCTACAGGTCCACTTTACCTGTCAACAACGATCGGAGATACGTCAATGATGATCGGAAGTCCTGCCGCTCAACAGATAACACAATCATTATCCGCAGGCCACAAATCGGTACTCTTTACTGATGTTGTGACAACGGTTACCACCTCTGTAACCGGACACCCTGAACCCACCGGCCTTTCAATCATTCTGCAGCGTTTCATGGATTCCACCATTAAACCATGGGTGCATGAAGCAATGTCCGCTCGGGCACAAGAATTCAAGAACACCCCGGCAATTCAGAATGATATTACCCAACCACAACCATCCACCTCCCACTCCCAACAGCAACTCACCCCAATACTTACCCTTCAAACCTCTGAACCCTCCACCACACAACCTCCAACTCCTACCACTTCAAGGGGAACCTAGGATACAAAACGCGTGTCCTTCCCTTCATCGACCACACCTTACCCTAATTCTTACACTGTTCATTTTGAGGAACTCGAATCCATTATGCTAGCGAGAATTCTAGCAACCAAAGAAGGCAACCGAACCTCTAGACAACAAGCCCTTCTTCGTGTATTCTTGGAAACCGATAGCACATGTTGTGATAGTCTCCGTGGTCACAAACGTTCACATGAGGACCCTGATGATTTGGATCCTCATGAGGGGGAGAACAAGAGGCAACAGATACTCGAGCATGGTGCATAAACTAGTCAAAACCCTGCACAAGAACCCCAACCTGAATCCTCAAACAACCAGCCCCCATCATCCACTCAACCAAAGAACCAAGCCACTACCCTTTATAATTCTAGTTCAGTCGAGCTAGATGAAACACTCTGAGGCACATCTTTCATAGATGTTGACCAAGGATGGAGTGGAAGTCCTGAGGCAGCTACTTCGAGTACACCATTCTATTCAGGCCATCATGAAGAACCTAGTTTTCTACTGATGTCAACGGGTAATCATAACGATCCCGGAAACATGTGTGACAGGCCACTTAAGCAACAACAATCTCCTACCCCTCCTCCATCAGAAACAATGCATGACGAGCTTGAAAACATCATCATTCATAACAAATGGCCTTGCCAATGGACGGAGTGGGATGAGATACGCCAGGATGAAGAACGCTACGAAATGCATCAGAGAGCTGATTGCTAAGTATCCTGCTGATCTAATCGGGATTGAGCAAGATGAACTCAAGGAAGGGGAAGACTATATCAAGACTCCGGAAGAGCTACCCTCAGTGATCAGAAGAATAGCCGCTTTGTTGCCCAGGAACAAAAAAACCTTGGGAAAACATCAACATCATTGCCCCCTTCCAAGAGGAAATCAGAAAGTGTATATGGAGAAAGCCAGAAAAAATAAAGAGACTTGATGAGCCGAAAGTCCGAGGTCTTACCCACCTAAAGGGAAGACAGGTCGGAGGTGTTGGGTTTCGGGCAGAAAAACGCAGCGGAATAAACAAAAAAAAATACTGCCCAAAAGTAAACAACCGGATCTGAGGGTCTTACTATAAACGAAATTACAAGATATAAGAGGGACTTACATAGCAATCTTAATCAAGGATGTCAGACAGTCCGAGAAAACGATCCCGAGCTCTACCGGTATCCACATAGCTATCTTACGCTAGCGTTCTCTTCTTTCTTCCTCTCTACTCTAGGTTTTAGAAGTGAATTTAACTCTCAAAATTCGTGGGTCTATATAGCCCTATTTATAAGAGGAGGAAAGAAGGAGTTTTATAGCTAATAAAACCCTCCAAGAGGCCCTAGCCCAATACTATTCGAAACCCTATTTCGAATTGGGCTAATCAGGCTATTTTAATGTTATTAACGAACATTAATGATCCAAATCACTTAGGTGTGTGACCCTGTAGGTTTATATATTATTGGCAGTGGGCTAAAAAATTAATTCAAGCCTCACAAATCATAAGCAGCCTCTAGCAAGGCATTATGACTATCCAAAAATATATAAATGTCAATTAAATCTGACATAACCTTTTAATGATTAATTTGTACTAATAATTCTTTTTTGTCAAATGATATCTTAATTGAGACAAGGTTAGGTCATGTCATCCTTGTTATTCTCAATTAATATTTCTTGATTACCAAGTAAGATTAATTTTGAACAAATGACACCTCATTTGAGCATGGCCATGCTAATTAATCTTACTTGTCAAGGGGCCCAATAGATATCTTTCTCTCGCTATACGAGAGTGACAAAAACTATCTTGATAATTCACATACCACTACATGGTTCATAATATGTACAATCACCACCTTTATAATTACCCATTTAAAATAATATTTAATGGTGTTAATACATATTAATTCCCATGCAAGTAACCATGATTATCTCAAGTATAAGAATATAGCACCTCATCATTATTGAGGACAACACTGATGACATATAACCTAGCAGTGTCCTAGAGTTGGGTCTGTCCAATGAACTTGTTCACTAACAAGCATCTATGTTATTAACTTGATATCTCTATACCCATGACTAGTGGAATATAATCATCAGTTAATCCACATAATGGTCTATTAATTATTAATGTCCCAGATTAATAATATTAGACCATGGACAATTAGAATATTATGCTTATTTTAAGTGTAGCATTCCAAAATTAAGTCACGTACTTAATTAGCTACTAAACATAATATTCAGGGACTAAATATTAATAAAGAAAACTCACAATAATAATTAACATAAAATGAGTTTGTGACTTTATTAATTAATGAGCATTAAATATTCATTGATAAAATCATAAAGTATGATTGTCCTAGGGCATACTTCCAACAGTCTCCCACTTGCACTAGGACCAATCGTGAACAAAATGAATGCCTAATGGACTAGTATGACGTTCATGCTTTGCTTGTGGTAGTGGCTTGGTGAGCGGGTCAGCCACATTTGCATCTGTTGGTACTTTGCATATCTTGACGTCACCTCTATTGACTATCTCTCGAATGAGATGATATCGCCTGAGTACATGCTTTGATTTCTGGTGTGATCTAGGTTCCTTGGCTTATGCAATGGCTCCATTGCTATCACAATATAAGTCCATTGGTCCAACAATACTAGGAACGACACCGAGCTCAATAATGAATTTCATTATCCATACTGCTTCTTTTGCTGCTTCTGAAGCAGCAATGTACTCAGCTTCTGTTGTAGAATCAGCCACCGTGTCTTGTTTAGAACTTTTCCAGCTCACTGCTCCGCCATTGAGGCAAAACACAAATCCCGACTGCGATCTAAAATCATCCTTATCGGATTGGAACCCAGCATCTGTGTAACCATTTACAATGAGCTGATCTTCACCGCCATAGACCAAGAATACATCCTTAGTTCTTCTCAAGTACTTTAGAATATTCTTGACCGCTATCCAGTGACTATCACCTGGATTTGACTGGTATCTACTAGTCATGCTTAGAGCACAAGCTACATCAGGGCGAGTACATGACATAGCATACATGATAGAACCTATAGCAGAAGCATAAGGGACTCTATTCATTCGATCTCGCTCATCTTGTATTTGTGGACACTGAGTCTTGCTGAGATGTGTGCGATGTGACATAGGCAAGAACCCTCTCTTGGAATCTTGCATATTGAACCTATGTAGGACCTTGTCAATGTAGTTACTTTGACTTAGTCCTGTTAGCTTTCTAGATCTATCTTTATAGATCTTGATCCCTAACACATAGGATGCATCACTCAAGTCTTTCATTGAGAAACACTTTCCAAGCTAAGCCTTTACAGACGAAAGCATCGGAACATAATTCCCAATGAGAAGTATGTCATCTACATATAGGACTAGAAAAGTGATTGCACTTCCACTCAATTTCTTGTAAACACAAGGTTCCTCTTCGTTTTGATTGAAACCAAACTCTTTGATTGCAGCATCAAAACGAAGATTCCAACTCCGAGATGCTTGCTTCAGACCATATATTGATCTTTTGAGCTTGCATACCTTCCCAGCATTGATTGGATGTTCAAAACCCTCAGGTTGTATCATATACACGTCGTCATCTAGATTTCCATTTAGGAAAGCAGTTTTGACATCCATTTGCCAAATCTCATAATCAAAATGAGCGGCAATTGCTAAGAGAATCCGAATTGATTTAAGCATGGCAACTGGCGAGAATGTTTCATCATAGTCTATACCATGAATTTGTTTGTAACCTTTCTCCACTAAACGTGCTTTAAAGACATCTACATTGCCATCTTTATCTAATTTCTTTTTGTAGATCCATTTGCACCCAATGGTTCTACAACCATCAGGTAGATCAACTAAGTCCCAGACCTGATTGTCGACCATGGATCTCATTTCGGATTTCATGGCTTCTAGCCATTTATCGGAGTGAGGGCTCGATATTGCTTCTTGGTAGGTCAAAGGTTCATCTTCTTCTATTAATAATACGTCACGATGCTCAGTTAAGATAAACATGTATCTAACTGGCTCGTTACGTACCCTAGATGACCTCCTTGGAGTGAGTGCTACCTCAGGTGTATCCACAACAACTTGTGGCTGAGATTGTGGGACTGCTTGCATAGTCTGACTATCTAGAACTTCTTGAATTTCTTCAAGCTGTATTTTACTCCCACTGGTTCTTTCAGAAAGAAATTCTCTTTCTAAGAAAATACCATTACGAGCAACAAACACTGTTCTCTGATGGGTTGTAAAAGTAATATCCTTTTGTTTCCTTAGGATAACCCACAAATAAACACTTATCTGATTTGGGTTCAAGCTTATTTGAAAGTAAACGTTTTACATAAACTTGACACCCCCAAATCTTCACAAAGGTTAGACTAGGAACTTTTCATGTCCATATCTCATATGGTGTCCTTTCTGTAGCCTTTGTTGGAGCCCTATTGAGTATGAATGCAGCGGTTTCAAGAGCATAACCCCAGAAAGAGATTGGTAGTTCAGCGAGACTCATCATGGAACGAACCATGTCTAACAAGGTCCGATTTCTCCGTTCGGACACACCATTCCATTGTGGTGTACCTGGCGGAGTGAGTTGTGAAACAATTCCACAACCTCTTAGATGATCACTAAATTCCTGACTCAAATATTCACCACCTCAATCTGATCGAATGGCCTTTATTGTTTTGCCAAGTTGATTCTGAACTTCATTCTGGAATTCTTTGAACTTTTCAAAAGCTTCATGTTTATGCTTCATTAGGTACACATAACCAAACCTACTGAAGTCATCAGTGAATGTTATGAAGTACTGAAAACCTCCCCTGGCCATTGTTGACATTGGGCCACATACATCCGAGTGTATGAGGTCCAATAAACCGTGAGCTCTTTCACCTTTACCAGTAAATGGTGACTTGGCCATTTTACCTAATAAACAAGATTCACACTCCTCGATTGATTCAAAATCAAAAGAGTCAAGAAATCCACTAGAATGGAGTCTTTTAATGCGCTTCTCATTTATATGGCCTAGTCTACAATGCCAAAGGTATGTTGGGTTTGAGTCGTTAGATTTAAACCTTTTTGTATTTATGTGATAGATGGGCATTTCAAGATCTAGAACATAAAGTCCATTTATAAGACTAGCACTACCATAAAAGATCTCATTAAAATAAATAGAACAAGTGTTGTCTTTTATTATAAAATGAAATCCTTTCTTGTCCAAACAAGAAACAGAAATTATATTCCTACTAATGGCAGGTACATTATAACAATTATCAAGTTCTAAAACTAAGCCCGTGGGCAAACTTAAAGTAAATGTTCCTATTGCTAATGCTGCAACTTTTGCACCGTTGCCTACTCGTAGGTCAACTTCACCTTTAGCCATCCTTCTACTCCTTGTCAGTCCCTGCACATTTGAACAAATGTGAGAACCACAACCGGTATCTAATACCCATGAAGTAGTAGTAGTAACATTTACTTCTATCACATAGATACCTGAATTGGAAGCATCACCATGCCCCTTTCTTTTCAGTTCTTCCAAATACGCCTTGCAATTCCGCTTCCAATGACCGGTTTTGTTGCAGTGGAAACATTTTTGCTCTTCTTTAGAAGTAGAGCTGGCAACAGATTTGCCTTTACCCGAGTTCTTAACCAGAGTTTTGGATTTCTTGTTTCCACCAACCTTGCCTTTTCCAGGCTTCTTGAATCCCTTTCCCTTTTTGATCATCAAAACGTCACTCCGATTTTTCTTTATGTTTTGCTCAGCGGAGTTGAGCATTCCATGCAATTCGGTTAAGGTCTTCTCAAGACCATGCATATTATAGTTCAGGATGAACTGGTCATATGCCGGGGTGAGTGATGCGAGAATCACATCAGTAGCCAACTCTTGACTAATTGGAGATCCAAGTCTTTCCAAGTGGTCCCTATACCCAATCATCTTGAGTACGTGAGGTTCAACTGGGCTCCCATCAGTAAGCCTTTTGAGAAACAAAGTCTTGGTTGTCTCGAACCTTTCGATCCGTGCTTGTTTCTGAAACAAGTTCTTGAGTTCATTAGAGATGTCATGTGCACGACGATTCAGAAACTGTTTCTGAAGATTAGCTTCCATGATGGTTAACATGAGACAAGTGACATCAACTTCATCACGAACATGCCTTTCATAAGCATCTCTAGTGGCTCTAGGAGCATTGGCCGCTGGTTCAGCAGGAATTGGTTGGTCAAGGACATATTCTTTACGCTCTTGCCTAAGAACAATTCTCAGATTCCTATCCCAGGCCATGTAATTTGTTCCATTAAGTTTTTCCTTCTCAAGGATTGATCGCAGTGAAAAAGTTGTGTTGGTGGTCATATTAACTACAACAAATAATGCAAAGAATTTTAAATAATGCTCAAAAAAACTCCCACTATATTAAATAGAAAGTCCCAAATATAGTGGTCCAAGATCCATATTTCGCTAAAATTTAAGTAAGCTTTGGCTTATCACTTAAACATTAGTTATTTAGGTAAACAACTCTTGTTAATCATATCCTATATGACTCTTGGTTTGTTTGGTCACCATCATATGATTATCCAAACATTCCTTGCTTCAAGGCCCAAAACCATTTTGATGGCCTTGTAAGTCCAAACCAATATTAAGACCCGAGAATGACGATCATTCAAAACATCTTCCTAAGATAGTGTGAAATGCTCTGCTGTGACACTTCAAAAATTTAAATAAAAATAAAAATATTTTTTTATCAGATAAAATATTACGAAGATAACATTTTAATTATTAAATGAGTCAAACAAAAATTCAACAGATGTGACATTCGAATCAGATAAAATTTCCAAGTTTACGACATTTTAATCAGATAAAAATGGTCCGATAATAGAAGTTATGTTTTAGTATAAAATTAATTTTTATATGACTATTTTAGGTTGTATAATATACAAAGTACAAAATGAATAATTAAAATACTCATAATACGTAAAATATATAAATACACTTACGTAATAATACTAAGACTACACAACTAATGAGTAAGGATTTAACTAAACCTACGAAGTACACCAAGGAAAATAAAATATTAAACCTACGTAATCTACCAAGTGCAAAAAGAAAAAGAAAATATTTTTTTTACTCCTACGTACAAAGTTACGTATATACAAAACTCTAGTAGTAAAAACAAATGAACCTAGATAATCAAACGCACGCTGCATGTATCTGAACACGTAAAGAGCCACATTCAGAACCTTAACCGAGTAGAACTCCTCCGAAAATATCCCAGTTGACGGCAAAACACATCCCAAAACTCCTACGGGAGATAAACTACCGACGGGGTACGGAAGAAGCCAAATGAGTTCTACACAAACTCTAACATCTCAGCCTAAAACCTTCGACCTACACCTATAAATAATAGGCCAGAACCTGCATTTTCTTCATCCCAAAAATCTGAGAAATATACATATATACGTATATATATATTTTTTCGACCCACCGTTTTAGCCAGAAACAAGCCCTGAAAACACTTCTCAAACCTTCCCCTTCGTGATACGAATCCAACGGAGAAAGAATCGTTGAAAACGGTCGTGAAACGAGGGAGAAAAGCTTCGCCGGAGTTCGCCGGAGTGGCCGCCGGACTGGTTTTTCCGTCAAAGAACGAAGCAACTCCGGCTACCGTCACCATCCGACCGCCGTCCACAGACACGCCGCACTCTCCATCGTAGGTTAGCCACGTTTCTCTGCGTTTCTCTTTTACACCTTCGTACTTGCGCATTCCGTCGAAGAAGATGACACAGAGGCATGTCTCTGCGTTCAAATCTTCTTCCAGCTTATTGGGCTGAAACATGTTGGGCCAGTTAATAAAAGAATTTGGGCCAGTTCGGCCCAGTTGCAATAAAATTTAAAAATAAAATAGTAAATGAAATAAATAAAATCTGGAAAATTATAAATTAAATACCTAGTATAAATATACATATTTGGACCAAACAGAATTGGAAAATAATATTTTTAGCTATTTTTAATTGATTTAATGGTAATTGGGTCAATTTATACACTTTTAGTAAATAATTAACTAAATGACGAAAATAATTATGAAATAAATATTGGAGTAAACTAGGATAAATATATGACTAACTAGGACCTTATGGACCATTTATAATTAATAAATATTAAGATTTAGTATATTTAATTGTAATTGAACCGGTTAATAGATATATGAAATTAAAGGAATAATTATGGAAAATAATTATAAAATAGATAGCTGGACAACCTAGGTCGAATATAGACCCAAAATATATTTATGGACGGTTACTAATTTATAAAGTCGATTCTTAGTCTATTTATTTAAATTAGGCCATATAAGACTAGTTAAGTAATTAAATAAGGAATTATCAGTATTAATGGTGAAATAAATAAATCACTGAGGTTGAAAAATAATATTCTGGACTAAAAATAATGTTTGAATAAAATAAGGAAAATAAATATTTTCGGTTGTGTAAATAAAGTAATTAGATAATAAATAGAGAAAATTAATGGTGATTATTGAATAAAAAATTGGATGTTGTAGTCAATAATATTCGGATATTTTATTTAATATTAGAATTCAAATATTGTAATTAATGGCTGAATTAATAAGGTAATTTGATTAATAAAAAGTGATTAACCAAAGTTTATGCGAATAATAAAATAAAAGGGGAAAATCGGGTAAAGTAATTACAAATAGAATAAGTGACTAATTTATCATATTTAATTAAAAAGGTGATTATCTAGAGACTGGATTAGAGGAGGATAACTAGGAGCATCAGGACTTAAGGTAAGTTTCTCTGCCAATCCAAAATTTGTTTCCTCGTATTATATGCTTACTATGCATTATGTGATTAAGTGTGAATTTTGAATTATGTGTATGTGATTTTGAGGAGATATTATATATATGATAGTTAAGAAGTATAAATCAAGTACTTTTGGAGTATTAAATATTTTTAAATACCTTTGAGACTTTTTAGAGGAATTAAGAAGTATTTTTGAAGTATTGTTAAGCAAAGATAAAATTTACATTTTCATAAGAAGATAGCATCTCGGGAGTAATCCGAGGTGTCGGTTTTTCCACATCCGGATAAATGTGGAGGGTGATTAGAGCTACTACTACTAAGAAGTACAGTTTGGATCTATGATCCCTTTTAAGCAAGATTTGGATCTATGATCCCTTTTAAGCAAGATTTGGATCTATGATCCCTTTTAAGTGAGATTTGGATCTATGATCCCTTTTAAGAAGAAGTTATAGTAGTAGTCCCTAATCATTCAAGAATTTTAGAATAGGGGTGGTTGGGTTCCGACCACTCGGGATGACTTACTACTCGGAGGGCTTGGAATCCCTTTTAGGGGGTGTGCACACTTAAGGTAGTCGTTTCGTTTCCAACAGAGCAGTTGTGGTACCGGCACTTGTTCGGGGTGGCCGTCCGTAACCACGGTCCACCGGGCTCTGCCGAAAGGCTAAGCACCGCCCTTCTAAATTACTAGGAAGTTAGAGAAGAAGTGATTTTCTTAAGAAGTTTAAAGAGAAGAGTTACTAAGAGATTTTCCAAGAGAAGTTTAAGATTTTAGCAAAGAAGTAGTTTGAGAAAAACCAAAGTGAAAAGAATTTTGATGGTGTGAGTATTTTTATATATTATTATATAAAAATCTATTTTTAGTCAAACCTGATTATTTTACGGGGTTGGGTAGTACTTACTTAGCTCTAAAGCTAATTTTTGTTATTTTTCTTGTCTCTCTCTTCTCCCTTAAATTTTATCAGGTGATGAGTTGGATACCTATGTGGATTGACGGATTGCTCGAGCTTGAGTGCGAATTAGAAGATGCCTTAGTTAAATCTAGTCATAAAACAATCATTTACTTATTATTACATTAGTTTTTATTGTTTTACTTTGAGTTGCCTGTGCATTCGGTTAAGAGATGACCGAATGTGGCGGTAACACTCATTTCCCTTTTAGACTTCTGCTGTATTTCTTCAACTCTTTGATGAATTAATAAAGTATTTCTTTTAAATATATCAATGTTTTGGGCGGGAAATTTAGGGGTGTTACAAATTGGTATCAGAACCTTAAGTTTTCCGAAGGGACTAGAACACGAGGTAATAGGTCGTAGGGAGGAATTCTGTCACAAAGACGATAACAGTCTAAGCTAGTTGGTGCCTAATTGAGCCTTGCGCTCATCCAACTAACTGGGAATTTCTCCTTGTGCTGAAACTTCGTTGTTCGAAATCTTTGACGAAAACTATAGTTTCGATGCGGGGATTTTTCAAAATGTTTTTGTAAAATTAGGAGAATTAACATACTAGGAAAAAGACCTTTTAGGACGCGGTGAGAGGGAGAAACCTTTGCGAAGTTATTGAGTTATGAAATGCATGAAATTCGTGCTTATGTGAAGTATGTGGAGTAAGTAAGATCCTTTGTATGTGTTTATCTGTTTGAAGATAGTAGAGAACTTGTATAATGTAGAAGCCTTATGCATGCCTTAGAACTTAGTATACGTTTTCTTTATTAAGAGTCATGCCGCCGAGAAGAGACATCCATGCGACCCCAACTGTCGACGAGCTGGCCCAAACTGTCCAGCGAATGGCGCAGCTCATCGGAGCAGCTCAACCCCAAAACCCTGGGATCGACTACGCAACAAAGGTAGCCGGACGGAACCCTCCAAAATACTTGGGCGAGGAGGACCACCTTATCTTGGAGGACTGGATCCGCACTTTCGACAAGCTCTTTGATTCACTGAATTGCCCGTCGGAACAACGGGTAAATATTGCGGTGTATTATCTGCACCAAGAAGCGGACCACTGGTGGGCCGCCAACGGACCAGCACTTCTCGGGCAACCGAGTTTCGATTGGGAGGACTTCATAGTAGCATTGCGGGATCGCTTCTACCCAGATCACGTGAAGGAAGCAAATTATGAAGAATTTGTCAACTTTAAACAAGGTGACCTGACTATTCAGGAGTACCACACGAAATTCGTTCAACTGACACGTTTTGCCAAGGACCTGGTGTCGACAGAGGCCAGTATGACCCGCAGGTTTGTTAACGGGCTTAACTTCGGGGCCCAAAAGTTCGTGACAGTAGCGGAACCGCGGAATTTGAACGAAGCTTATAGGAAGGCTGGTAAGTACTATCTAGTACACCAGAAGGAGAGAGAAGCCCATAAGAGAGATCGGAAGAATGCTGAGGTGGATCAGCAACAAAAGAAGGCCAGAACCGACCGCCCTGAGCAAAGGCAAATCAATCAAGGTGGAGGAAATTTCCAAAACCAGGGGCAGGGCAGAAACCAGCCAACTCAGATGTGACACCATAGATGCAAATTGTGCCCAAACAACCATCCCGGGAAGGATTGTGCGGGAAATACGGTGAGGTGTCGCAACTGTAACCTCTTGGGGCATCGGGCATACGAGTGCAGGAAACCCACGAACCAGGGACAAAACCAGGGAAACAACCAAGCCGAGGGTGGGGTTAATCATGCCAACAACAACCGTGGTAATCCTGGAAACCGCCCAGCGGAGGCCAACCGTAATCCGGGCCAGGGAGGGCAGAACAACACCCAAGGCCGGATTTACGTCATGAACCAGGCTCAAGCAAATGCGCACGATGTGGTGTCAGGTACCTTCCTTGTAAACTCCACACCTGCTTATGTACTATTTGATTCGGGTGCTTCCCACAGTTTTATAGCCTCAAAATTTGTGAAAAAGTCAAAGTTAGAACCTAGCTCTAAACTTAATCTTAATGTTAAAACGGCATCCAACAAAGTTGTAGCGTGTGGGAATGTTTTCTCCAATATTTCCATAATCATATCCGATACCGAACTACCCGGAGATCTAATCCAGTTTGACTTGGAGGATATCGACGTGGTGTTGGGTATGGACTGGCTAGGGAAATATAAAGCCAAAATCCTATGTGATGAACAAAAGGTGGTTTTGAGAGGACCCAATAAGAAACGTATATCCTACAAAACGGTCACATCTAGGCCAGGCGTGAAGCTGGCAACCATGCAACAAGTCAAACGATACGTCCGGAAGGGGTATGAGGTTTTCTTGTGCATGATCAAAGACTTGACGTCCGAGAATCCAACCATTGACCAAATCCCTGTGGTCAATGAATTTCCGGACGTGTTTCCAGAAGAAATTCCGGGAATGCCGCCAGAGAGGGAAGTTGAGTTTTCAATAGATCTAATGCCAGGCACCGCACCCATCTCAAAAGCACCATACCGAATGGCACCGAAGGAGATGCAAGAGCTAAAAGAACAACTTGAGGAACTGTTGGGGAAGGGTTACATCAAACCGAGTGTCTCACCTTGGGGCGCTCCGGTCTTATTTGTGAAGAAGAAGGATGGGAGTCTGAGACTCTGCATCGATTACAGGGAGCTGAACAACGCGACCATCAAAAACAAGTACATGCTACCTCGCATAGATGACCTGTTCGATCAACTGAAGGGAGCGGGTATATTTTCCAAGATTGATCTTCGATCCGGCTACCATCAGGTGAGGATCGCAGAGAAAGATATACCGAAGACTGCATTTCGTACAAGATATGGGCATTATGAGTTCACCGTGATGCCGTTTGGTTTAACCAACGCACCAGCAGTATTCATGGACCTAATGAACCGTGTATTTCGCCCATACCTTGATACATTTGTGGTAGTGTTTATTGATGATATTTTGGTGTACTCGAAGAACGAGAAAGATCACGAAGAACATCTGAGACTCGTCCTGCAGACTTTGAGAGAAAATCAGCTTTACGCCAAACTCTCAAAGTGTGATTTCTGGAAGGACCGGGTCGCATTCTTGGGCCACATCATCACTCAAGAAGGTGTATCCGTTGATCCATCCAAGATCGAAGCGGTGATAGACTGGCCTGCACCCACAACCGTGACGGAGGTCCGGAGCTTTCTAGGTTTGGCAGGCTATTATCGCAGATTCGTGAAGGATTTCTCAAAGATAGCAAAGCCTTTGACTAATCTCACGAAGAAGACCACGAAGTTCATATGGAGTGATGAGTGCAAGAAAGCTTTCCAAGAGCTGAAGCAAAGATTAACAACTGCACCTATCTTGACCCTACCATCTGGGACTGAAGGGTTCGAGATTTACACCGATGCTTGTTTAAAGGGATTGGGTTGCGTATTGATGCAAAACGGCAAAGTGGTGGCCTACGCATCAAGGCAACTGAAGACACATGAGGTCAACTATCCGACTCATGACTTAGAACTGGCAGCGGTTATCTTTGCTCTAAAGCTGTGGAGACACTATCTCTATGGGGTACACTGTAAAGTTTACACCGATCACAAGAGCCTGAAGTACATCTTCACCCAAAAGGAGCTTAACATGAGACAGAGACGCTGGCTAGAACTCGTCAAAGACTACGACTTGGAGATCCAGTACCATGAAGGGAAAGCGAACGTAGTTGCCGACGCGTTGAGCCGAAAATCAACTCACTCCTGCAAAGCAACATGGATACTTCCTGATGAGCTATATCGGGACTTTCAGAAGCTAGACTTGGAAGTTCGGGATTTCGGAGAGGTAGATCAGGAAACGCGGTTACTCGCCATGACCGTTACCCCATCTATTCTCGACGAAATTCGAGAAGGGCAACCTGGAGATATCAAGTTGGATAGAATCCGAGCCGGTATGACGAATGGCATGAACGGACCGTTCAAACTGCATGAAGATGGGAGCATTCGACACAAAGGAAGATGGTGTGTTCCGATGAAATGCGAAGAGCTTAAGAAGAAAATCATGGAGGAAGGGCACAACACGCCCTACTCAGTGCACCCTGGAGGCGACAAACTCTACAAAGACATCAAAAAGAATTTTTGGTGGCCGAATATGAAGAAAGAGGTAGCTGAATTCGTGGCTCGATGCTTGAACTGCCAGAAGGTGAAAGCCGAACGTTGCAAGCCCAAGGGACTCGTGCAATCCTTGGAAGTACCAAAATGGAAGTGGGATTCCATCTCCATGGACTTTGTTGGGGGCTTACCCCTAACCAAGTCTGGCCATGACAAAATTTGGGTTATAGTCGACCGGTTAACAAAGACCGCTCGCTTTATCCCGATGAACGAGACTTGGAGCATGGAGAAATTAGCCCGAGCCTACATCAAGCACGTGGTTAAGTACCATGGAGTTCCTCAAGACATTGTTTCTGACCGAGATTCCAGATTCCTATCTCAATTCTGGAAGGAGTTGCAAGCTGCTATGGGGACGAAACTGAAGCTGAGTACTGCATTTCACCCGATGACTGATGGACAAACAGAGCGAAACATCCAAACACTCGAGGACATGCTACGAGCATGTATGTTAGACCTACAAGGATCGTGGGACGAACACTTAGACTTAATAGAGTTTTCATACAACAATAGCTACCACGCCAGTATCAAAATGGCCCCGTACGAAGCTCTATATGGTCAAAAGTGTAGAAGCCCACTATGCTGGAGTGGCATGGAAGATCAAGTGGTGTTAGGGCCAGATTACCTCCAAGACACCATAGAGAAAGTGAAGATGATTCAAGCAAGGGTGAAAGCTGCACAAGATCGTCAGAGGTCTTATGCAGACTTGGGAAGGAAGCCAGCCGAATTCGATGCGGGAGAGAAAGTCCTACTCAGAGTCTCCCCGACCAAGGGAGTGATGAGATTTGGAAAGAAGGGAAAGCTAAGCCCGAGGTTCATTGGCCCATATGACATCCTCGAGCGAGTGGGAAAAGTTGCATATCGTCTAGCTCTACCCACCGAGTTGGCTAAGGTATAACATACTATAACCGCTCGTTAGTGAATACCTTAGTAAACTTCTCTCAATACTAAAGTGTGTTATGCGTAGGTACACAATGTTTTCCATATCTCCCAATTGAAGAAGTATGTCCGCGACGAATCCCATATTCTTAGCCCCGAGGTACAAATCGTAACCTTATGATAGTAGGATCAAAGTATCACATCTAACCTCGACTTTCTTAGGTGGTCGAGTTGGATGAATCGTTGACTTACGAGGAGAGGCCGATCCAGATTTTGGATACTAAGACTCGCGAGACTAGGAGAAAAGCGGTTAAGATGGTGAAGGTGTTGTGGTCTAACCATTTGGCCGAAAATGCCACATGGGAGACTGAGGAGGATATGCGCAAACGTTATCCAGAGTTATTTGACTAAGGTAAAATATTAGTTACGAGGACGTAACCTCTCTTTAAGAGGGGTAGAATGTAATACCTAAGAATTTGAGTATTTAGATTTAGTTAATGTTTCGGGACGAAACATCTTTTAAGGAGGGTAGAATGTGACACTACAAAAATTTAAATAAAAATAAAAATATTTTTTTATCAGATAAAATATTACGAAGATAACATTTTAATTATTAAATGAGTCAAACAAAAATTCAACAGATGTGACATTCGAATCAGATAAAATTTCCAAGTTTACGACATTTTAATCAGATAAAAATGGTCCGATAATAGAAGTTATGTTTTAGTATAAAATTAATTTTTATATGACTATTTTAGGTTGTATAATATACAAAGTACAAAATGAATAATTAAAATACTCATAATACGTAAAATATATAAATACACTTACGTAATAATACTAAGACTACACAACTAATGAGTAAGGATTTAACTAAACCTACGAAGTACACCAAGGAAAATAAAATATTAAACCTACGTAATCTACCAAGTGCAAAAAGAAAAAGAAAATATTTTTTTTACTCCTACGTACAAAGTTACGTATATACAAAACTCTAGTAGTAAAAACAAATGAACCTAGATAATCAAACGCACGCTGCATGTATCTGAACACGTAAAGAGCCACATTCAGAACCTTAACCGAGTAGAACTCCTCCGAAAATATCCCAGTTGACGGCAAAACACATCCCAAAACTCCTACGGGAGATAAACTACCGACGGGGTACGGAAGAAGCCAAATGAGTTCTACACAAACTCTAACATCTCAGCCTAAAACCTTCGACCTACACCTATAAATAATAGGCCAGAACCTGCATTTTCTTCATCCCAAAAATCTGAGAAATATACATATATACGTATATATATATTTTTTCGACCCACCGTTTTAGCCAGAAACAAGCCCTGAAAACACTTCTCAAACCTTCCCCTTCGTGATACGAATCCAACGGAGAAAGAATCGTTGAAAACGGTCGTGAAACGAGGGAGAAAAGCTTCGCCGGAGTTCGCCGGAGTGGCCGCCGGACTGGTTTTTCCGTCAAAGAACGAAGCAACTCCGGCTACCGTCACCATCCGACCGCCGTCCACAGACACGCCGCACTCTCCATCGTAGGTTAGCCACGTTTCTCTGCGTTTCTCTTTTACACCTTCGTACTTGCGCATTCCGTCGAGGAAGATGACACAGAGGCATGTCTCTGCGTTCAAATCTTCTTCCAGCTTATTGGGCTGAAACATGTTGGGCCAGTTAATAAAAGAATTTGGGCCAGTTCGGCCCAGTTGCAATAAAATTTAAAAATAAAATAGTAAATGAAATAAATAAAATCTGGAAAATTATAAATTAAATACCTAGTATAAATATACATATTCGGACCAAACAGAATTGGAAAATAATATTTTTAGCTATTTTTAATTGATTTAATGGTAATTGGGTCAATTTATACACTTTTAGTAAATAATTAACTAAATGACGAAAATAATTATGAAATAAATATTGGAGTAAACTAGGATAAATATATGACTAACTAGGACCTTATGGACCATTTATAATTAATAAATATTAAGATTTAGTATATTTAATTGTAATTGAACCGGTTAATAGATATATGAAATTAAAGGAATAATTATGGAAAATAATTATAAAATAGATAGCTGGACAACCTAGGTCGAATATAGACCCAAAATATATTTATGGACGGTTACTAATTTATAAAGTCGATTCTTAGTCTATTTATTTAAATTAGGCCATATAAGACTAGTTAAGTAATTAAATAAGGAATTATCAGTATTAATGGTGAAATAAATAAATCACTGAGGTTGAAAAATAATATTCTGGACTAAAAATAATGTTTGAATAAAATAAGGAAAATAAATATTTCCGGTTGTGTAAATAAAGTAATTAGATAATAATTAGAGAAAATTAATGGTGATTATTGAATAAAAAATTGGATGTTGTAGTCAATAATATTCGGATATTTTATTTAATATTAGAATTCAAATATTGTAATTAATGGCTGAATTAATAAGGTAATTTGATTAATAAAAAGTGATTAACCAAAGTTTATGCGAATAATAAAATAAAAGGGGAAAATCGGGTAAAGTAATTACAAATAGAATAAGTGACTAATTTATCATATTTAATTAAAAAGGTGATTATCTAGAGACCGGATTAGAGGAGGATAACTAGGAGCATCAGGACTTAAGGTAAGTTTCTCTGCCAATCCAAAATTTGTTTCCTCGTATTATATGCTTACTATGCATTATGTGATTAAGTGTGAATTTTGAATTATGTGTATGTGATTTTGAGGAGATATTATATATATGATAGTTAAGAAGTATAAATCAAGTACTTTTGGAGTATTAAATATTTTTAAATACCTTTGAGACTTTTTAGAGGAATTAAGAAGTATTTTTGAAGTATTGTTAAGCAAAGATAAAATTTACATTTTCATAAGAAGATAGCATCTCGGGAGTAATCCGAGGTGTCGGTTTTTCCACATCCGGATAAATGTGGAGGGTGATTAGAGCTACTACTACTAAGAAGTACAGTTTGGATCTATGATCCCTTTTAAGCAAGATTTGGATCTATGATCCCTTTTAAGCAAGATTTGGATCTATGATCCCTTTTAAGTGAGATTTGGATCTATGATCCCTTTTAAGAAGAAGTTATAGTACTAGTCCCTAATCATTCAAGAATTTTAGAATTGGGGTGGTTGGGTTCCGACCACTCGGGATGACTTACTACTCGGAGGGCTTGGAATCCCTTTTAGGGGGTGTGCACACTTAAGGTAGTCGTTTCGTTTCCAACAGAGCAGTTGTGGTACCGGCACTTGTTCGGGGTGGCCGTCCGTAACCACGGTCCACCGGGCTCTGCCGAAAGGTTAAGCACCGCCCTTCTAAATTACTAGGAAGTTAGAGAAGAAGTGATTTTCTTAAGAAGTTTAAAGAGAAGGGTTACTAAGAGATTTTCCAAGAGAAGTTTAAGATTTTAGCAAAGAAGTAGTTTGAGAAAAACCAAAGTGAAAAGAATTTTGATGGTGTGAGTATTTTTATATATTATTATATAAAAATCTATTTTTAGTCAAACTTGATTATTTTACGGGGTTGGGTAGTACTTACTTAGCTCTAAAGCTAATTTTTGTTATTTTTCTTGTCTCTCTCTTCTCCCTTAAATTTTATCAGGTGATGAGTTGGATACCTATGTGGATTGACGGATTGCTCGAGCTTGAGTGCGAATTAGAAGATGCCTTAGTTAAATCTAGTCATAAAACAATCATTTACTTATTATTACATTAGTTTTTATTGTTTTACTTTGAGTTGCCTGTGCATTCGGTTAAGAGATGACCGAATGTGGCGGTAACACTCATTTCCCTTTTAGACTTCTGCTGTATTTCTTCAACTCTTTGATGAATTAATAAAGTATTTCTTTTAAATATATCAATGTTTTGGGCGGGAATTTTAGGGGTGTTACATCTGCTTTGGCAGACACATAACACGACTAGCATAGTATAAATGGTGGTCATATTGGGAAAACAATTTAGACTTATAATTAATAGGGACTAATTATTAAACACATGCAGCAATCATAGATTTAAATAAATAATTTAAAACTAGTGTAGTGATATAGCATGACCCCTAATACTTCATATCTCCTTGGCATTTTCAACATGTGCAGTAGACTACTAAATATCTACGGGGTTGAAAACATTACAGGGGATATTCGGAATAACGACATGCAGGCCATAAAACAACATAATATAAAACATACATTCGGATCATGCTATACCACCAATTCAATCTGTCCTGTGACGAAACAAAATAATTGTGCATGCACGGATTGAAAATTAAATTTTAAAATCCGCAAGTAATATGTAATTAATTTGGATCTCATCCGAAAAATAAACATACATATTAATGAATTCTAAAATAATTCGTATTATATATACACATGTACAGATCATATCCGTAATATGGATCAGTACACATATATAAATACGAATAAAATATAATGAACTTAAATTCGAATTTGGCAGAACACTTGATCAAATCATTCGAATTATAATATGGGAGATTTGTCACGGATTTGCCTTGATTTGTGTAGAGATCGTCTTCCCGTTTCCGAAAAGTACTTATGGGTCGGAAACGGATTAACGAGTCAAAAGTTACGGCCAAAACAAGATTGTCCGATCCACAAAAACAGCTCATTAGCCGGCGGTTGCCAAAATAATTCGGATCTCATCCGAAAAATTAGAAACCAAATCTCCTAAAACTAAAATAATATTCTGAACCAGATGTGATTAAAAAAACTGAATTTTTTATATCCACTCAGATCTGTTCCGAATAATTAGGCAGTAGGATTTTATCCAATTCCTAATTCCATTCAGATCTGATCCGAAAAATAATAAATAATATCATAAAATATTCTTAACATAAATTATGAGTATCAATTCGGATCCAATTCAAACTATTGAACTTTCATGTCCATTCAGATCTCTTCCGAATAATTAGACTGTAGGATTTTATCCAATTCCTAATTCCATTCAGATCTGATCCGAAAAATAATAAATAATATCATAAAATATTCTTAACATAAATTATGAGTATCAATTCGGATCCAATTCAAACTATTGAATTTTCATGTCCATTCAGATCTCTTCCGAATAATTAGGCTGTAGGATTTTATCCATTCAGATCTGATCCGAAAAATAATAAATAATATCATAAAATATTCTTAACATAAATTATGAGTGTCAATTCGGATCCAACTCAAACTATTGAATTTTCATGTCCATTCAGATCTCTTCCGAATAATTAGGATGTAGGATTTTATCCAATTCCTAATTACATTCGGATCTGATCCGAAAAATAATAAATAATATCACAAAATATTCCAAATATAATTGTGAATATATATGGGATCAAATTCGAAATATTCGAATATCACATCCTTACCAAAAAATTCGAAATATAAATACACATAAATTCCGAAATTAATAAAAAAAAATTCCGAATTTAATAAAAATTAATTCCGAAAAATCCCAAAATAATCAAATTACTGATTATATATTAAATCAGGTAACCCGAATATAATAAAGAACCGTAGGCTCTGATACCACTGTTGGGTTTCGAGCAGAAAAACGCAGCGGAATAAACAAAAAAAATACTGCCCAAAAGTAAAAAACCGGATCTGAGGTTCTTACTATAAACGAAATTACAAGATATAAGAGGGACTTACATAGCAATCTTAATCAAGGATGTCAGACAGTCCGAGAAAACGATCCCGAGCTCTACCGGTATCCACACGCACGTGATTGGATCGGCTGCAGGGAACGTGCTAGCGTTCTCTTCTTTCTTCCTCTCTACTCTAGGTTTTAGAAGTGAATTTAACTCTCAAAATTCGTGGGTCTATATAGCCCTATTTATAAGAGGAGGAAAGAAGGAGTTTTATAGCTAATAAAACCCTCCAAGAGGCCCTAGCCCAATACTATTCGAAACCCTATTTCGAATTGGGCTAATCAGGCTATTTTAATGTTATTAACGAACATTAATGATCCAAATCACTTAGGTGTGTGACCCTGTAGGTTTATATATTATTGGCAGTGGGCTAAAAAATTAATTCAAGCCTCACAAATCATAAGCGGCCTCTAGCAAGACATTATGACTATCCAAAAATATATAAATGTCAATTAAATCTGACATAACCTTTTAATGATTAATTTGTGCTAATAATTCTCTTTTGTCAAACGATATCTTAATTGAGACAAGGTTAGGTCATGTCATCCTTGTTATTCTCAATTAATATTTCTTGATTACCAAGTAAGATTAATTTTGAACAAATGACACCTCATTTGAGCATGGCCATGCTAATTAATCTTACTTGTCAAGGGGCTCAATAGGTATCTTTCTCTCGCTATACGAGAGCGACAAAAACTATCTTGATAATTCACATACCACTACATGGTTCATAATATGTACAATCACCACCTTTATAATTACCCATTTAAAATAATAATTAATGGTGTTAATACATATTAATTCGCATGCAAGTAACCATGATTATCTCAAGTATAAGAATATAGCACCTCATCATGATTGAGGACAACATTGATGACATATAACCTAGCAGTGTCCTCAAGTTGGGTCTGTCCAATGAACTTGTTCACTAACAAGCATCTATGTTATTAACTTGATATCTCTATACCCATGACTAGTGGAATATAGCCATCAGTTAATCCACATAATGATCTATTAATTATTAATGTCCCAGATTAATAGTATTAGACCATGGACAATTAGAATATTATGCTTATTTTAAGTGTAGCATTCCAAAATTAAGTCACGTACTTAATTAGCTATTAAACATAATATTCAGGGACTAAATATTAATAAAGAAAACTCACAATAATAATTAACATAAAATGAGTTTGTGACTTTATTAATTAATGAGCATTAAATATTCATTGATAAAATCATAAAGTATGATTGTCCTACGACATACTTCCAACAGGAGGACACCTTCATATGCTGAGTCACAGATCAATGGGCAGACATCGCAAAATTCTCAATCACGATCTGAAGAACAACAAGTCTCCAATATGGATGATTCTGAATATCCGCGAGCTGGACCATCATAGAATAAAATACTATTCCTATCAACTCCAACGTACAGATGGAAGCGGGTTTACCAGTCAAGAAAATGACTTCTTCATGCTGAAAATGGACGATATTTATCAAATGTCCATGGCTTGCAGGGAACTCCCCATCAGATCAAATAAAGTGTACAGTGAAGGTTTTGATGCAATAAAGAGGTTCATGCTTAGGCAAGTCAGAGTTCATGCCATTCACGACTTTCAAATGGCCCTAGAGAACAACGTTCTAAAGGTGAATCTCTCCAAACCAATCCTTCATGGGCCAGGACTCGAAACGTTTCCAACATATCACATTTTTGACGAGCCGGCTACGATAGTCTACCTCAACCACAAAGAGGAGAAACACATTATGCGGATTGATGAGATATCCAAATTTTGTGACGGGACATTGAAGGTTATTAGAGAGAGACTACTTCCGCTCAAATTTGATCTAGAACAAAGACTGGCCGAAGCCTCTGAATCTGAAATAAAGAAATTTGAAGGAATAAACACAATGCTGGACGCAATCAATGAACGACTGGAAAAGAGGAGAATGCAGCGCCAGTACGAGCATGCCCTAGCAATAAGGAAAAGCTACTAAAAAAGGCAAAGGAAAGAATAAGAGCTGACATGGACATTGGATCACAAAGGGGGAGATTGTTAGAAATATTATCTGTATTGTGATCCATGTATTTTATCTAGCCTTTGTGTAATATCTATTTTGTATAGAATAGGCCTTTTATGGTAAAGTGGGAATAGGCTTTATTAGGAATGGGCCTCCTCAAAAGGAGAGCCCATATCATTGGAAACCTACCATTTCTAGGAGCCTAAAAATAAGGCCCTAAAAAATGGTAGGCTAAGCTTTTCATTCTCCTGATATTCCCTGCACACAAAATAGCCTACGGAAGTTCTACGTTAATATTCTTCATCCTTCTGTAAACTTCTGAGAATCAATGGAAAGCTTCTTCTACACCTATTCATATCACATTCATACATTGTAGTGTAGAAAACAGGGACCAACATTGACTAATGAAATAAAAAACAAAACAACAACAGAAAACTGATCTAGACTGAGAATAAAGTTGAAACAAAATAAATAAAGTTGCTAACTCGCGCAGCAAGTCTTCAATTTTCTTGGCGAGCCTATTGTCTAGAGCTCACCTCGATCTCATTTTTTCCGCCATTGTTATCCCGATCCAGCACGTCGCCGCCGTCATCCCTTCTCTCGCTGCCAAGGGAGTGGAGAATCAAGAACATCATTTCAAACTCTCCATACCCATCTGATTTTTTAAATTGGTCCTTCTCCCTTATTCATAACCAAGATTCCTAGATGACCCAAATTGGATCTCACCTTGCCAGATGTTTCGCCGATCAAGCTTTGTGTATAGTCCTCTTCCGCTATGCTGCATCATCACACCACACTAGTGGAGAATATGGATTTAATAACGGTTATAACGAACTTTTAATAACGGTTCGGAACCGTTATTGTTCCAGCACCTATTAAAAGTCTGGCACTTTTAATATGGGTTCGGGAACCGTTATGGAAGCTTTTTTAATAACGGTTCAAATGAGCTTTCAATAACGGTTATAATGAGCTTTCAATAACGGTTATACGGTGAAAACCAACCAGAGTGGTGCTTGCTTGCACGCGGCGGCCGTCTTCTGTGAAAGCCATTCTTCTCTTTTGTCATGGTCCCCTTAGTTCAGTACCTAAGTTTAAATTTAATTTTCTTTGGTCGCCTTGGCACTATGTTAGTTTGTGTGAAAAGAATGATCATTAAAATGGTTCTCGTTTTTGTTTGTAGGGTTTTATAATTTTTTTTCTAAATTGCACCTTAGGTAAGTGTTTGTTCCTGAACTTTTTTCAACTTGTTTTACAATGTATTTTTTTTTAGAAAGTAAGTGGTTGTTTACATAAAAGTGATAGAACATCATTTCATGTAAGTTTTTATCTGTAGGCACATAATCCTCTTTGACTTTGTGTGTTTTCCTAATGGCCGGCCATAAATGAAAGGGTGTGGCAGAATCTTTTTCCCAATTCTAAATCTATACTAGGGAGTGTTAAAGGCTACTGTTTGGCATGGCAGCAGTTTAGAAAACGGGGGAGCATTGTGGAAAATATGCAGCAGGCTTGGTCTGGGTGGACAGCTTCTATAGCAGGTCGCTTCAAACTCAATATTGATGCTGCAGATAAAGGAGAATGGTGGGGGTTGGGAAATATGCAGCAGGTTTTTAAACGAGAATGCTTCAATCTCCTTTCACTGCCATCTCCTTCGCAATCCCTAGCTATTTCCAAGCCAAGCAATTAACAGAAAAGAGCTAACCAATTAAAAGAGCTAACCAATTAAAATTCACCTTTCACTGCCATCTCCTTCGCAATCCCTAGCTATTTTCCAGCCATACGTACTACCAATGAAGAGACTATACCTGGCGTAGAGGACATACCTAGAGTGGAGCAGTGCAGTCGTGGATTTGCCCGCGCTGCCTTCAGCCGCTCGTCTTCAGCCGCGTCGCCTTCAGCCACTCGTCTTCAGCCGCGTAGTCTCCTTCGTCCGGAGGGAGCAGCGATTGGGCGTATATTGGGAGCAGCAACCTCTTTCGTCCACGTAGATTGTTGGGAGTCGATTGTTTGGGGAGGGTTTTTAATTTGGGCGTAGATTATTTGGAAGGGTTTTTGGCTGGGTCGCTGGGCTTGGTTTAATTTTAGAACTTTTGATAAGGGTTACACCATAACTGACATTGAAAAGTACTTTTTTAATTTATAAAATATACCCCATTTCTAAATTAAAGTTTTCGGAAATTAGAAAAATGGCCCCGTTTTTCTAATTCATGTCGGTTTTTTAATGTCCCATATGAATAATGTTTTTTTTATTTATGAAAGATACCCGCTCAACTTATTCGAACTTTCATTATTTATAAATATGACCCCGCTCCTACATACTATAACGGTTCTAATTGAACCCATATTAAAACCTAGTTATAGAATACATATTTTGCACTAGTGCCATGACAGCCACCGCCCACCATCAAAATAGATCTCCTTGAACCTGTATGGCAGCACCTCACTGAGAGACTCCAACCACCATCGAACATCGGAGGCATTGAAGTGGAACCAAAATGCCAAACTCGGAATTCAACACCAAAAACAAACCCTAACGTGAGGGTACCAAGCCGCCCAGTGGCGGAGCCAGAAATATATGGTTAAAGGGACTGGTCCTTAAAAAATTTACATTGTATGGGCCAAAGTTTAAAATATTAACATATTTTACAGATTAAAAGTATTTATACATAATACTCCCTCCGTCCCCAAATTAAGTTCCCAATTTCCTTTTCGGGATGTCCCAAACAAGTTCACACTTCCTTATTTGGCACACAAATTTACACCAAAACAGTGCAAAACAGTGCCAAAACAGTGCAAAACAGTGTCAAATAGTGTCAGAACAGTGTACTCAACAGCAAAATTTACCCCTCAGTATATTTATTTAATTTTCTTAATATGTGTGAAGTCAAACTAGGAACTTAATTGGGGGACGGAGGAAGTATATACTTAAAAAAAGGGAAAAGGGGCAAATAAGGCCATGTACTAACCAAAAAAGGTCAAATAAGGCCTTATTTATGAGGCTCTGTCCGGCCTTCGCCATTTGGGGTGGTTCTCGGTGGAATTTTTTGATTGATTGTTTTTGACCATCTTATTCATCAAGTCTAGTTTACTCATACCAAATTTCAGATAAAAATTTAATCGAGAAGACATTCAAATGAATTCTTGAAGATAACTGCGCTTTTAACTGCGCAATTATCTTCAAGAATTCATTTGAATGGCTTCCCGATTGAAGTTTTAGCTTAAGTTTGGTAAGAGTAAACTAGACTTACTGAATAAGATGGTCAAAAAATTTCATCAAAAAATTACACCGAGAACCAACCCAAATGGCGAATGACGGACAGAGTCTCATAAATAAGGCCTTATTTGACCTTTTTTTGTTAGTACGTGGCCTTATTTGCCCCTTTTCCCTTAAAAAAATAATTTCTTGCAAGGGTCGGAGGCCCCTCTAGCCCCCTGTCTCCACCCCTGAAGACGCCGCTAGAGAGAGAACCTCTCGTTTTCGTTTGCACAATAATCCAGTTTGAGTTTGTTCCTGTTGTTCATAACTATTAATAATAACTTTAGTAAAATTGATATTGTTCTTACCTTCTGAATAAGAAATGCTCTAGAAGTAATGTTTTGTCATTGTATATTTGCAGTATCACCCTCCTTATCTAACACAAAACTGCATGCAACAATCAATTTACTCCGTATTTGATACACCATATTTGTATCCCTGATTTCAATACTAGAAAACTGCTCATGATGCCATTTAGTTTGACTTTTGTTTTTACTTGTTTGCTTGTGTTTTCAGAAACTTCAATTTCATTTGTATTCAGTCATTAAAGAGTTGATTACTTATGTTTAATATGCCATACTAGAAATCATGGTTAGCTTGATACTACATGCTACTGCAAGTTACCTCCCACAATGCCACTAAATGTCATGGGAAATAGATTTCAATTCCCAAACATATATCTTAATGTTATATCTTAATATTTGCAGTTCATACGTATTCTTGGGCATCTTCCTCATCGCGCAACGCGTGTTATAAAAAACTAGTCAAATATTAAAAACTTACACCAACTCGTATGAAAAGTGGGTTTTCATATTGACTATACAATGTATTGACTATTGAGGTCTTTTATCCATGGGTTTCATTGGTGTAATGTTATTCGAATTTTCTTTTAATATATTTAATGCCAAAACTAAATGTTTTATTTTCAAAGATATGCTTATGATACCTTTTGTATGTGTATTACCCACCCCACGTGTTAAAATTAGGTTTTCATGATTTAAATAGATTTTTAAAAAATATTACAAAAATAAAATTTTCTTACAAAATAATGACTTATAGTTACAATAGTATACAGTTTAGGAGTCCATATTTTGACTAATGTAATTATTTCATTTAGAATTAAGTTTCCATTCAATACCCATATAATCAATTGAATTGGGAATTTTCAAAATAAAAATACTATTTAAGGATAAATAATACTCCTTTCGTCTCATTTTATCTATCTTACTTTTCTTTTTGGGTTGTCCCAAAATAAGTGTCACATTCTCCCTTTTGGAAGGAAATATGTGGTCTACATCCTTTGACTTTATTATACACAAATCTCAACCACAATTTTTACCTTTTCAATCACTTTATTAATAATTGTGATAAACACAAATGAGACATATAAAATGGGACGGTGATAGTATTAATTACTACCAAATTTAGAAAAAAAACGTATCTTGTTTAAATTTGGAAATGCCAAAACATAACTCTAATTATCTTTTAGAGCAATTCATTATATAAGTCACTCTTAATTTCAAAATTATATATATTTGAATTCAGTTTTTTTAATGGATTTGAGTTCAGTTTTTGAATGTAAGTTTTGATTAAGTTTTAACATATTGTTAATTGTAAATATTTACATAAGTAGTATGATAAAAAGTTGGTGTATACTCCTTCCGGTCTCTATTAAAGTTTCCAGTTTGACTTCACACAAATTAAGAAAATAAATTTAATGTTACTGTGGAGTGCACTGTTTGGCACTGTTTGGAGACTGTTTGACACTGTTTTGTTTCCTACGATGGAAGTGTGAACTTAAATAAGGGACATCCCAAAAAGGAAAGCGAAATCTTTAATAGAAGGGAGTACCATCTGATCAACTTGATAGACCGAATTGAAACTGTGTATGAGAGGGAGCATATATGTGGATACCCGGTAGTATATATGCTACGTAGTATTTTTTCTTGTTTATATTCTCTGGGTTGCTTTAATTTTCTCATGTACAGTAACAAAAACGACAACAGAACCGAAAGCGTCTGTTCATATATATTCACACACCCAGAATCAATGCAAAGACTGTTCTTTCCTTTCCATCTCTCTTTGTTTCTGGCGATTCCCTTTGCTCGCCGGAGGATTGAGTCACTCACAGAAGAGGGCGTTCCTCCTGATGATTGCGGTTGATGGAGCAAACCTACTTTAATCGGAGGTATGGATCGCTTTCTTTTTCTCATGCACTGTAGGGAAGCTATTGTCCCCCCTGGTCTTCCCCAATTGTCCGGTCTGGGTTTTGTTGAAGCATGAATCCCTCTCCTGCTTTGTTTCAGATCTGATAATGTTGGACTAGAGAAGGAAGAATTTGGGTTTGTGGGAGCTTTATGCTTCATTTTGATAGCGAATTTAGTGTGACTGTGGTTTTTCGAACATAGGGCTTAATTTTCTGCATTTATGGAGGGAAGCGTGAGATCAGGGGGTGTAGTGAAGAAGAGAAGCTCTTCTGGTTGTTTGATTATCAAGAAAAAAGATGGCAGAGTTGGAGGTATGGGAATGGGAGGGATACGTCCTTCAGGTTCTTCTCATACGGATAACAAGAGAGCAAGAATGATAATGCATGATTCAGATTCTAGTGATGATATTCCAGAACCTGTTAGGAGGAGAGCTTGGGATAACTCTTGTAATGGTTCACTTATGAACAGGAGTGGAGGCATTGAGATTGAGAGACAAGCGAATATATTAGGTCAATTTCAGTTTAACGAGCACGCGAGGAATGAGAATCAAGATGCGAGATTGAAGATGGTGAGAGGAAATATGAGGGAATTCGAAAAAGGGCCTCTTAGAAATGTGGTGATCCAGAAACAGAAGCACTCATATTTTGATAGTTCGGGCTCAAAGAATGTGCTGGGTGATAGACCAAGAGGTATTTGTTGTGGTGAAGGTGATGAAGAACATTTGCCCATCCATTTGATGAAGCTGAAATATTCTGATGAGCCAATTAGGGTGCAGGGAAAAAACGGGGTCTTGAAGGTAATGGTGAGTAAGAAAAAAAAGATGGGTTTATTGCATAATAATGAATTCCAGAATGCTGAAAAGAAAAAAGCTTCTATGTCTGAACATGCCAATGAGCTAAGACTGCAACAAACACTGTATGCTGCTTCTAAGTCGATTGAGAGGGATAAAAGTGAACTGTCAAAGTCCATTGAGAGGGAGAAAAGTGAGCTAAAATCTCAAAAATCACTTGGAGAAGAAACAACTTCATCTGCAGATTCTGAAACAGACGGAACTCATAAGTTGGTCCCACCAAGCTTTTCTGAGGCTGGTGGTAGCTCAAGTAAAAGGGTAAAAGAGGAAGAAACCAGATCCTCAGCACCTGAAACTGAATCTGCAGGAAACAAGGAAGCAAAAGTGAAACGTGGGGGTAGCACTGAAAAACAGCAATTGCGTGAGAGAATCAGAGGAATGCTGATTGAGGCTGGATGGAATATTGATTATAGACCAAGAAAGAACAGAGATTACCTAGACGCTGTTTATATTAGCCCTAACGGGACAGCCTATTGGTCAATAATCAAGGCCTATGATGCGTTTCAGAAATACATGGAGGTAGATAACGGTAAGAATATTTCTGTTGGGAGTTCTTTGCCAGTTGCCCCATTGTCAGCAGATTTAATAAATAAGCTAACTAGGCAAACTAGAAAAAAGATTGAGAAAGAAATGAAAAGGAAGAAAAAAGATGAAAGCATGAGCGGTAGAGATATCAAGAGGACTGTAGTGAAAGTTTCTGCAGAAGGCAAGCCACGTAAGGGAAAACCTCACGCCACCAATCAAACAAATGAGGATTTCGGAATCTTGAAAAGTGGAAGAAATTTAATCCTAGGAAAGAAAAGCGACATAATTGGTAGGTGTACACTGTTGGTTCGCAGTTCAGAGAAAGGACAAACCTCTGAAAATGACAACTATGTCCCGTATTCCGGGAAAAGAACATTGTTGTCATGGATGATTGATTCTGGGACTGTGAAGCTCAGTGAAAAGGTTCAATATATGAACCGTCGAAAATCAAGAGTAATGCTAGAAGGTTGGATCACAAGAGATGGCATCCACTGTGGCTGTTGTAGTAAAATTCTCACAGTTTCCAAGTTTGAGCTCCATGCGGGGAGCAAACTGCGTCAACCATTTCAAAACATTGCTTTGGACTCTGGAGTTTCTCTATTGAAGTGCCTTGAAGATTCATGGAATGGGCAAAGGAAGTCTGAATTCCGAGATTATCATGCTATAGGAATCAATGACGATGATCCAGATGATGATACTTGCGGTATGTGTGGTGATGGTGGGGACCTCATTTGTTGTGATGGCTGTCCGTCAACTTTTCATCAGAGCTGTCTTGGTATAAAGGTAACACACTGTTTTTGTGCTTGCATGGTCATTTCTTCTGTGAGATATTTCTATTTTTTATTTTCATGTCAAGATTCTCCATTTCTCCTTACTGTGAACTGAATTGCAAGTGTGAATCCTTCAATAAGTCTTCGCTCAAAATTGGATGAAGATTTATTTTTATCTAACGCCCTTATTGGATGGAGAGTTTTGGAGGGCTTAGTTTACTATATCTTGATATATATTTAATATTTTACAAATATTGAAATTCTAGCATAATATGTGATCGTATAACATTTGAATCACCATTTCTTTATTTCTCAGAAATGTTTTATTCATCAATATTCAAGATATAGAATTTTAGTTTAGACCCCCAAAACCTTTCCTCCAAAACCTTCATCCGAAGACTTAGAGAGTTAAAGAAGCCAATCGTATCTAGTGTCCTTAAATGGAAATGGAATTTCTCAGAGCAAAAGAACCAGTATTTATAGCAATCCTTGCTCTACCCTTTTTCTCTAAACCATGTTAAGTCACAATCATAATAACAAATCAACATTGGGAGGAATGTCACATGCACTTGGCAAACCGACTAACATGTTTTCCTTACAATATATGCATGGTGTGCTTCAATGCACTGCAGATGCTTCCTTCTGGTGATTGGCATTGCCCAAATTGCATATGCAAATTTTGTGGGGTTGCTGATGAAAACCCTGCAGAAGTAAATAAGGATGCTGACACGCTTTTCTGTTGCAACCTCTGTGAGAAAAAATGTAAATTCTTTCACATAGTTTTATTTTATGTATTTATCATATTCTCAGTTTTAATATTGTTCTATACTGCTTTCTCTGCAAGTGAAATTCTACATTTAATTTTACAGATCACAGATCTTGCATGAAAGAACAAAATGCTTTGCCTATGAATACTAATAATTGGTCTACTTTTTGTGGCCATACATGCCTAGAGGTATGATACATGGGTACTTATTTGACCAACACTCTTCAGATTGCTTTGCTAATGGGAAATCATTTATCTGTCTTTTTAGCATGAGAAGAGTTAATTCATTGATGGTCTTAGTCCCGCTCAAGGAAAGTGTTGCCTGAAAGTTAGTAGAGTCTTTTGTATATAGCTTCGAAATAGTAATATTGTCTTTTTATTTTGCAGATTTATGATCATTTACAGAAGATTCTAGGTGTTAAACATGAACTAGAGTCAGGATTCTCATGGTCTCTTGTGCAACGATCGGAACTTGACTCTGATACCTCACATCTTTCCTTCTCTCAAAGAGTTGAATGCAACTCTAAGTTGGCAATTGCTTTGTCTGTCATGGAGGAGTGTTTTATGCCCATTATTGATCGAAGAAGTGAGATTAATATTATTCAAAATGTCATTTATAATTGTGGGTAAGCAGCTCCATTTGACTTTCATATTTATGAAAATGCAGTAAGCGAAAAAAGTTAAAACCAATAAAACTAAACGCATGCAGTGTGTTCCTAATCGTGTCTTCAACTGCTTCCTTTTGCAATTGCTATTTTATTTTGTTTTATTTTATATAAGGGTTTGTGTGTGAATTGAAGTTGTCTTTTCTGTTATAAGCTATTTATACTCATGAGTGGCTTTCTAAATATTACTCCAATGTTTTTCATGTGCAGGTCAAATTTTAATCGTCTTCATTTTCGCAGCTTCTACACAGCAATCTTGGAAAGGGGTGATGAAATCATCTCTGCAGCGTGTGTAAGGTATTCTAAGTGATCCAATATTTCTTAACATGAGTCATGAGATGTAGCTGCATTTTCCCTCAATTTTTGGCAATATTCGAAACAAAAATAAAAATAAAATAGGAAGTGAGAGAAAAAAGTTAAGGAAAATAGTTGTGTATGCTTTGTTTGACCTCAAAAAATATGAAGGAAATTTACATTGATTAAGCATTTTTAATATTATGCGTAAATTTTTTGTAATAGAAATTATTAGTAAAATGAGTTTCAACCTATGTTGTAAGAACCGGACCAGGAGTTGACTCGGACAAGTCACTGGATCAAGAGTCAACGCGGACAAGTCAATGGGTCAAGAGTCTAACTGGACCCAGGTGGGTCAACTCGGTCAACTAAATCAACCCGGTCAATATCCATTAAAAAATATAAAGTATTTATAATTATACTACGTATATGATAATAAAGTTATAAGGTTTAAAACTAATTTCATTTGTAATTTAATACTACCTGTGTCTCACTAACATTGGGAAATGAGGAGGTGACACTGTTATTAAGAAATGTGAGTTTATGTGGTTGAAATTGAATTGACAAGGAAGAATAAAGTAAAAATGATTTAGAATCACACAAACTTTACCGGATTTGGTATGAGACAATCTTAGTGGGACGCACCGAAAAGGAAAGATGAAACAATCTTAGCGGGACAGAGGGAGTATTACCTCCGTCCCATTGGACATTACCAACTTTGAGTTGGGTGTGAAAAGAAAGGTAAAAACTGTGTGGTTAAAGGTTGTGTAGAAGAGAGAGAATTAAGTTGAACCACAAATTCATTACTTTAAAATTTTTGGGACAAACAAAAAAGGAAAGTTGGCAAGTCCAATGGGACAATGAGTAGTAATGATCACAACAATAGAAAACAAAAGTAATGTACCAAAATTTATATTCTTTTTACAAAATTCAAAATTTTTTTAAGATTAGATGGTTAATATATAAACATAATGCATATATACAATCTTAAAATGATTGTATAAATATATTTGATGCAATTTTCAAATATTTCATACACTGTATTTTGGTATACGGTATACCAATAACTATGTTAGGAATAATAACAATGATTACCAATGGATACTTAATAATGTTATTTTAAGCTTAGACATGTTGCAAAGGTTAAGTACAATTAACTAAATGAAGCAAGAGAGCACAATCGCCCAAGTAACGTAGGTGGTTCGGAACCACTAGGCCACTCGCGCCACCTGAGTTCAAATCCCACCTGCGTGTAATATTTTTTAAGAGCTTCCTATTAGCTTAGTACCTGAGTTATCCAATTTTCCAAGGTTCGGGGCGTCCTGGGTCCGCTCGGGTACCAACAGTTCGTGGGTTATTCCGGTTTCATCCATTATAACAGGTCCATGGTCTAACCCTTGGCGATTTGAGGGTTACCTGAAGTGGGGTCATAACTAGTTTGCACTTTTGCTTCTGTTGTTTATGCTCCGAGTAATTAATAAAAACAATAGATACTGATCATATAATATGTGCCATCTTGTTAGAATCCGTGGGGCGCAAATTGCAGAGATGCCATTTATTGGGACCCGCCACATGTATAGGCGCCAAGGGATGTGCCGACGGCTTTTCTCTAGTATTGAGGCGGTATGCATGTCAGTTATTATTTGTTTTAACAGTAAGCTCTTCTTTGGTTGGGGATTACAGGAGGGAAGAGGAGGAGCGAGATTCACTTTATTAATTAAATACTTCCTCCATTCTTTAATCTTGCAACATTGTGATTTTCCACTATTCACAGACCTTACTTTGTGTTAGGATCATGGGCTAAGGAGAATAATAATAAGAATATTAGAATAATAATAAATATTTGTGATAGTGTATTAGAGGGTCCTGGGCTTGGTATTAGTTAGCTTTGGCTGACCCACAAGGAAAAGATTATAAATAGGAGTCGGAGTAGAATAAAGAGGTAGGCAGAACTAGGATCTGGACTGGGACTTGGGAGTGTTGAGACTACTCGAAGTGTCTCTATCGTTCTTTTTTTATTTCCGTTCTTCTCTTTGTACGACAATTACTATCATCTGCCATTGTAATAGCTTCTGTACTCCTTTTTCCTGAGTTCATATACAGTAAATTGTCTGGTTCCTATCATTGGTATCAGAACAGTTGTCCTGGGAAGCTTCGATCTAAGTCATGCGATAAAAAAAATGGAGCAGCACAAGGAATATCGAAGGTCAGAACGGAAAGTGATCGCCTCTGGTTTGCGCGCGAAGTCGCGAACACTGAGGAGCGTGTGTCTACTCATGGCGGAAAGGAACTACGCAGGGAGCATGGAAGATCCGGTCAGGATGCTTGGCGCGGAAAAGGTTGAAAGTGATTGGGCTAAGGAGATGCGCCATATGTTGGGCAAAATTCGTCACAGACTCAAGCGACATAGAGACAGAGCGAGGAGCCCTCCTAGACACCGTCGGCCGATTGAAAATAATCTGGTGTCTTCATTCGTTGCTCTTCCTAGTTCGCAATCGCGAACTGCATCCGGTAGTTCGTGGACATCTTCGCAATCGCAATTCTCTTCTCAGTCGCCAGCACTTCCTTCCTGTTTTCTGGCTTCTTCGCGAACTTCATCTCATAGTTCACAATCGTGAACTTCTTCACAATCGCAGGCACGAACAGTGTCTACCAATTCGCAGGTCTCAGTTCGCAGAAATCAACGCGCGACTTATCTCAGTTCGCAGGTCTCACCTCAGGTTTCATCGCATATTTCCGCTTCTCACAGTGCGAAAGTTGAATCAGCATCGATCCTTCAGCTGTACGTTAGTCAGCGACAAGTTCCCTCTGAAAATGCGTTCATCCAGGGTGATGAGGGAGGGGAGGAGAAATCTTATGTGGTGGCTCAAGCCTCCAGTGCCACTGAATATGAATTGGCTGATGATTTAAATGATTTAAATACTACTGTCACAATACAAGTAGACGAGCATCAAGTTACCTCAAATACGGCTGCTATTAATGGAATTAATAGCGAAGAGAGGTGCAGTATTCCATAGAGTCATAGACAACGGAATATCATCACACATTATACCTGATGCCACCACAATGCACAGGTCAGTAAATGATATTGCCATATCTCAGAAAGAGGAATCATTAGGGAACATTGGGAGAACCATTTCTCTGGATTTTGGTGCGTGGACTGTCAATCATAGGCAACTGGAAGATCAGGTAAAAGTCACAGATACAACAAAGAGGAGGATTCAAGCACTGGCGTGGAATTCAGATCTTGCTGTGATGACTGTTGGGCCTGACGTTTTTGTCTCTCCAACTAGGCTCAATCCATTAATGTATCAACACTTGTTTCCATATTTAAAGGAGAGTCATACATACCCACATTCTCTGCTATCTATGGCATTCATTACACATTTAGGGAGATGAACGATGATGATATTCAACCCACAGGACGTCCACCAGATAATCCGGAAAGGGCAGAAAATGATGAGGCCGATGCCAGAGATAGTTGCTGAAGCTGCAGAGGAAACTGAGAAAGTAGCATAGAGGAACGTTATGAAGAAGTATGCATTTTTGGTTTACCGGAAGAAATATGTAGATCACGAGGCACAGATGGGTTTGATGGATATTGGATAAAGCTGTTGAGGTACACGACCGAGCAAATCGAGGATGGATATATTGTGTAGGCGGGTGGTTGCACTACTGTGTATTTGCGGTAAATACATTTGGAGATCCTGACACGAGTAGAGGGCTGTTTAAAGGTAGATTTGCACCTGAAGTTCCTCAATATCCCACTTTGGAGGTTTATTTTGTTGCTGCAAGAGCTATGGGTTCTCTTATATGGGGAATGAGAAGAAAATTTCCCAGACTCGGTGCTTTGGCTGTTAGATACTCTGACATCTGATGGCAGCAACATTGAGAGTTGTGGAGTTGCACAAAACCTGAGCGAGTGGATGCATATGTTTACAGAAAATGACTATATCCTGGAGGTGCAAAATGTGGAGCATTTGACAATTTTTTATGTTTTTTATGCGACTTATAATACTGTCAGTATAACTCAAGGAGGCATAGATGATCTGAAGGATGCAGGTATCAGAAGGTTTCAACCAGACTTGGGTCAAAATGAATTTCAAGCATTTATAGTTACAAATGTAGGCGATTCTCGTTGTGTCCTATCTAGGAAGAATCAGGCACTTGAGTTATCAAGAGATCACAAGCCTGATTTTGAAGATGAATCTGAGGGAGAAGTGAAACACTTACAACTATCTGCCCTAAGCAAAGAGGGACTTATATTCCCTAGAACCTTCAAGGTACAAAGAGAGCTACAGGTTCTGATATTAATGAAGTCTGGGGCCACTCTTAATCTCATCTCAGAAATTGACAGAGGTGGTGCAGATGTACTATAAAGTAGCAGTAAGGTTTCAAGTTGAGATGGGGAAGGGAGAGCAATTATCTCTACAGAGCAGTTGTGAGGTACTAAAGACTTGGGTACAAAATTCAGTGATGACTGAGGATTTCTATTTGTTAGACCTTGGAGAGATTAATGTGATTCTGGGAATAGGACCACTAGCCAATCAGGAAAAGGCAGAGAAAAATTTCAGGAAACACAACATAAAGTGGTTGGGAGATGGGCCAGAGAAGCAGTTGCTGGAAGATTTTAAACTCCGCAACATTGTGGAGCAGGATGCAACAAAGTCCTTGCATCTGCATCTGCTCTTTCTTGCTATACTCTTTCTGGTTATGGATGGAGTGATGGTGAAGGTTCAAATCAAGAAGCTATGGGTTCAGAAATTCGTGATGTATTGGGAAGGGAGAGGTGCAAGGATGAAGCTGAAGCTGAAGATCAAGGCTGTTTCATAGCACCCACCTTGAGGACAAGGTGGTTGTCCAAGGGGGAGATATTTTAGGATCATGGGCTAAGGAGAATAATAATAAGAAGAATATTAGAATAATAATAAATAATTGTGATAGTGTATTAGAGGGTCTTGGGCCTGGTATTAGTTGGCTTTGGTTGACCCATAAGGAAAAGATTATAAATAGGAGTGGGAATAGAATAAAGAGGCAGGCAGAACTTGGATCTGGACTGGGACTTGGGAGTGTTGAGACTACTCGAAGTGTCTCTATCGTTCTTTTCTTCTTTCCGTTCTTCTCTTTGTACGACAATTTCTATCATCTGCCATTGTAATAGCTTATGTACTCCTTTTTTCTGAGTTCATATACAGTAATTGTCTGGTTCCTATCATTGGTATCAGAGCAGTTGTCCTGGGAAGCTTCGATCTAAGTCATGACATAAAAAAATGGAGCAGCGCAAGGAATTAATTCAAACCCGCAAGTTAAAAAATGGAGCAGCGCAAGGAAGTTGTACAAGGATTTTTTTTAAATATTATGAAATTGTGTAATTTCCTATCAAACGCGCAGATTTCCAACTCTACAAGCGCTTCGTTTTCAGAGGCTTGTACAGGTGTACGGATTTCGATCCAGACCCTTCGTTTTCTAATCCATCTCTTTTTTCCTTTATCGTTTATCTTCTTTATCTTTGTATATTCTTATGTTATTTTTATATTCTAGCTTTTTATGCTCTTTTTTATCTTTTATCTTTCTTATATTCTTGTGTTATTGTTATCTTATATTTATTTATCTTTATTTTATTCGTTTTATCTTACTTTTTTTCTTTCCGTCCATCTTCTCTGTTTGGCATCGATATCATTGATCGATTCATGTTAGGCGACCCCAAATTCTTTTGGGATTAAGGCTTGGATGTTGTTGTTGTTGTTTTCATTATAGTACCAATTACCAAAACATAAGGAACAGTGTACCAAATGTAAGGTACACCGTACCGAACGCGTACCGAAATGAACCTACCCCTCCGAACCGGATACAGTAGACCTAGCGAGCCGCGTTCCCATTGGTGGTTGGAGTTATTTACAAGTAGATAAAATCACATTCTGAATGACGGGGGGTTCATCCAACTCCAGGGAATCATTTAAACATGATATGTGGGAGGCATGTAATGCTGCTATTTTCAGTATTTGATCAAACCAGGAAATTATCTGATTCCTGGATATATCTGAATCCAAGCATGATGATATCCTCCATAATCAATCCCATGCCAAACCAGATGAAGCCTTTGAGGGTGGTACCATCCTGAGTTTGTTGTTGAAGTATGTAGCGATATTCATATTTCGATTCATGTCATGTGATATGACTAAGTGATACTGTTGGCCGTCACACGTCTACCACAGCACCCTCCTCCTTTATCCTGGCTTGGGTGTAGTTGAAGTATGTGCATAAAAAATATCAACGAAAATCAGTTGATAGACAACGATAAAAAAACAAATACATCTACTGTAGAAATATTGTTTTCATTTTTGTTCATCAATATGTGGTATGTTTTTTCTTCTTCTATCACTCGGTATAAAACACTTTGTGGTTTATGCGCAAATTGCAGGCCCTTTTTAGTTTAAGGGTAGAGCAATTGATAATTCCTGCTGTATCTGACCATATTCATACCTGGACTGAGGTGTTTGGTTTCCAAAAACTTGAGGAACGACACAAGCTTGAAGTGAAATCCATGAATATGTTGGTGTTTCCAGGGATTGATATGTTACAGAAGTGGCTAGTGAAACCAGAATCATCAGCAGGTAATAATTCATTCATTACATTCATCCATTACATGGCTTATATATTTTTACTCATTGAACTGCTGTGATTCTTGGCTGCATGATATGCCCAATTTTATTGTTTAATTCTGATAATTTATCATGTTATTTTGGGTCTATTTTAATTCACTTTTGGGAATTAATGACTAATTTGGACTTAACTTCTTTTTTTAATAGGAAGGGATGAAATCCGAAGGAATTTTAACTCTTAGAGCCAAATTGCAAGAAGTGGATAGTTGAAGGATAAAAATCTTCAAATCAGCACCTTAGCCATCTTGATGTGTCGTATACTCTGACCAGCGAAATTTCAGCTTTGGTCGAAATTAATTGTGGTAGCCGGTGGAGATTAACTTCCCAAACTTGAAGACCTGAGAATCTGCCCAATTCATCCTATAAACACAGCAGCGCAGCAGCAGTAAAGAGGGGGAAGAGAACGGATGTGAAAGAGGAGAGAAAGAAAGAGGAGTAGAGGAGAGAAAGAAAGAGGAGTTCAGCCGCTTCTTCATCAATCATCTTCGTGTTTTTATTCTCTATTAATTAGTTAGTTTAATTCCTGAATTTCTAGTTCTTGTATTTCAATTTCAGTACTTTTACTTTCATGTTTATGCTATCCAGAAGTGATTTTCCCCTACTTTGAGTATGATTTTTGTCTCGACCTTTACCCAAGGGATTTGGGATTAAAGCATGATATTAAGGGTATGTTTGCAAAAAAATAGAAAAAAGTGATTTTCAACTTTTGGCTTAAAAAGCTGAAAAAGAGTGTTTTTAAGTGATGACTTTTGCTTAAATTGAACACTTAAAAGCTAAAAGCTAAAAATTGCTTTTTTATTTTTTCTATTACTCAAAAAGCACATATTTTATCAAACATTATCAACTTCTACTTTTCAAGATTAATTTTTTCTCAAACAATATCAACTTTTACTATTAAGCACTTTTTTCAAAATCATTTTAAAAAGTGATTTTCTTAAAACATAAGCAATTTCAAACACTCCCTAAGTGATTAATTCTTGTGTTTGATACCTAGCTTCATTTGAATCGACAAATTATTTTTCTCCAATTAAATTTATTTTATGTATTTTTCAAGCGAATTTTGCATGAGAGCTCGTGCCAAACTCTTGTTAGAATGTTAGGTGTTGTGTATTTGTGTTGCACAGATGGGTGAGCATGATTCTCGAACTCGTAAAATAAACACAATTCGCCTAACTAGACATAGTTGGGTAATCGCCCAGCAGCATTAGATGCCAATGCCCAAGGATTATTCCTCCTCTTGCACCATTAGCAAACCAACTCTATTTGCTCACTCACATCTTTCATTATTATACATGTAGAACGAATTCTGTTGGTGTCCGTCTCTACAAGATGTGTTATAAATTATTCATAATTTTTATAAATTATTTAGGAGATAATTGGTGAGGCAAAGCCTAGGGCACTTGGATTATAAAAACAGAAAACAAAACAAAAATGATGTATTTTTTCACATTTAATACGACCTTTTTTTAGTGTGACCGTGTGAGCTGTGTCAAGTGTGGTAGGCATCTCAGCCTGCGTAGACTTCTTTTCAAATGTTCTACACTAAAATATGCAAGCATTTGAAAGTCCAAAGGAGAAGAACTGCTAATTTGCAAGTAAAACAGCAATCAAATCTAGGCATTTTATAAGGACAACGAAAAATATGGAATATATCATCACTAAAAGTGTCGTCATCTGTTTTGGCACAAGGGTCTTTCATTTGGATTATTATTTTCTTGTATGAATCCCATATGGTCACTTTAGATTTGGTATTATTTGTAGTTTATTACTCTGTATTATTTAATGTTGATCTTGTTTGATTTGACCAGGTTCAATTCTTAATAACTTGAATTAATCATGTCTCAAATTTTTAGGCTCTCGTTGATCAAGAAGGATTATTGATGGTACACGACATAGGCAAAAGTAAACTTTATGTGATGGGTAGATTTAAAAAAAAAATGCTAAGTTTGTCCTGTCCCTCTCTAAGAGTTCGTTCTTGAATTTTTTGGGGGGAAATTCTCAAACTGTCAGTGAATGTTAACCTCTTTAAATGTGACACTTCATTTCTGATTCTTTAAAAAATGAGTGTTAATAAGGAAAATATATTTTTGTATTCTGGTGGAAGTATATGATGAACAAGAAATTTCTGCTAAAAATGTGAGTGATATCGTTAGAATTAGTTACATGGTCACTCAATAAGGCTGGTTATTTGAAACTCAAAAAGGGGCAAGTAAGGAAATCTGGTAAAATAAGGTAAACTCGGTCTCAACCCATGTTAATGTTAGGTGTAAGAGTCTTTGATATACTCCGTAGTAAATTGCAACCATTGATTCAGAAGGACTTAAACATATTATGAGGTGCTTCATGCGGTCACACTTCTCATTCAAGAAAATTGGCATGGCTAAATTACAATTGAAAATGTATAAATCAAGTAACAAGAAGGATCCAAAAGGATTACAACAACAACATTTAAGCCTTGGTTCCAAAATACTTTGAAATTTCAAAGCGATAAAATGATACATTAGAGCATTATTACATTTTGACATCATTGATTATGACGAAGCAATGTTATTTCTTCGATATAGAGGTGTGCATGATATATTGTTGATGTCTCACGACGGAAATCTATAAAGTAATAAAGTGTTATATTAAGATCTAGACTCCTTCTCGTATCAGGTTGATCTTTTAGGATGAAATTCCGGATCTTAACATGGTATCAAAACCAAATTGATCCATGGTGTGGGCCATCTATGAAAAATGATGACACAATTAAAAAAATGATAATGATGAACCGATGAAAAAGGAATGACGGCACGATCCAGACGAAATGTCTAGTCGTGAGAAAAGATGTTGAAGTCTCACATCGTAAATCTATAAAGTAATAAATTGCTATATTAAGATTTGGACTCTTCCTCCTATCATGTTGATCTTTAGGATGGAATCTCGGGTCTTAACATTTATTTATCTTCCAACTAGGCATGCATGTAAGAGATAACTATTAAAGAATCCAGCATGTCTATTATTAACCCCACACACTATTGGATGATTAAAATTATAACTCACCTTAGTGGTTATTAAGTCATATATAAATATGAAGCATCACATAAACATAAATGTTTAATTTCCTCAGCGGAGGTTCATATGGTTGTGTGTATTGGTTGGGTATAATACGCACAACCACAATCATTAATTAATCTAAAAAAGCATGATATCTCAATCCAATTCATGCAAGATGACATGTATTTGGAAACGTTTGATGCTTTTTTGTGTGTTGTTTGGAGATCATCTCATGGTGGATTGCTTTATAGGCGTCAATTGGGGTAGATCGGCGTCACAAAACTTGGTGCCGTCAATGGTGGTGGATTTGCTTTTACAAAACGACATCCCCAACCTTAGAATATATGGCCCTAAGCCTAGCATTCTTGTCGCCTTTGAAGGCAGCCCCACCGCCATTGCCGTCACCATAATGAAAGACTTTGTCATGAGGAAGAAATGGACCAATGTCAAGAGCATGGATGACATGCTCGAAAATCTCATCATCCCGCCCATACAAAGAGGTGTTAACATTCAGTAAGCATATCCCATCCATATATCATTACAAAAAACATGAATTTTTCGCAGGGATTCACCAAAATTCAAAAAGGATTTAGCAGGAATATGCTAAATCCGTGCTAAAAACATGTTGACACGAGCTATTCGTCACGAAATCATCGATCAATTCGTGCCAAATTCGTGTCAATCCCGTAATTTTTTTTTTGCAGTGTATCTTTTATATATCATTATTATTGAGTATATATACTTTTAATAAATGTTTTTTTGGGATAAAAATATTGTCTCATGTTACAAACTTGTCTCATGGTGTACATGTCAAGCGCAATATCATTTTCAATGATCTATTAATGTCTCACCAAAGAAGGATGTTTTAATTAGCATACCTAAAGTTATTTTGTGGACATACTTAATTGCACATGAAAGATACATTTATGGCTATGTTCGAAAAAATGAGTTGATCTAATGTGAAGTCTATTGTCTGAATTAGAGATCATTTTCTAAATCAGAACGAAAGCTGATGAAACTAGAATGATGGGTGAATGAAGTACATACATTTGATTACATATATATATGAAATGATGACTAAAATGTAAAAGAAAAATGTGATAGCTAGGATATGTTTTACGGAGTAATAGAGAAAACATACACAAAGTAGAAGAGGCATAAGCTAATATAGTATAATAAATTATAATAAGGATGAATTAAAACGGTGAAATTAGTAACATTTCAAATCAGTTGATTGTTCTTATATTTAATCAACTTCAGCTTTCATATAAACAAGACTACATATCAAGTGATTGTTTACATGGATTAAACTCAAAATTAACTAAAGTTACATTATAGACTAGTCTAAACTAAAGGGTTACCCCCAAGAGATTTTTGCACTCTTTTAGCTGTAAATATTTCATGTTCATCAGTGTTATCATAAAATGCTTACTATAATATTCATTCTTGTTTCTAGGACTTTGATTATAGTTCATGAGCCATTCACTAAAGTAAGACCCATACTATGGAATATAACGGACGTTTTCAGACAGACTCGGGCATCACTGGACAATCACAACCTTAAGTACATCAGGACGACGACAAGTCATTTCACCGACGTGATAACCATGACGAAGAAGCCGTCGGAGGCCGATTTCCGGGCAGACATCAAAGGGACAATGATGGGGTTACTGGAGATAATCAACAAAACCAACTCCTTCTTCACCTACAATATATTCCCGATCACTTCTGTCGAGCAATACAAGTGGCCCATGGAATTCGGGTTTATGGACAACAAGTCTAATTTCACCGTCGTCGACGGCGCGTACACTTACACGAACGCTTTCGAGTTCTTGTTCGACGCGCTAGTCGTGGCTTTGGGGAAGGCGGGGTACCCGGACATGGAGATCCAGATTGGGCAAATCGGGTGGCCGACGGACGGATCCAAGGACGCCACCGTCGAGAACGCGGAGCGGTTCTACCGGAGCTTCATCCCGCACATCGTGAAAAACAGGGGAACGCCGCGGCGGCGGAACATATCGATCGATGTGTACCTCAATTCCCTCGGAGACGAGAATCAGAACATCATAGAGTACGGAGCGTATCAACGCCACTTCGGGATCTACGCGTACGACGGAGCGCCCAAATTCTCGATTGATATCTCGGGAAATGGCCGGAAGGTGTACCCGACGGAGGCGAAGGGGACGGTGAAATCGCCATCACGGTGGTGCATTTTCAAAGGAGACATGAGCAATAAGGCATTGGTGGAGGCGCAAATGGCGGCGGCGTGCAATATGTCAGACTGTACGGAATTGCTTCCCGGCGCGTCGTGCGGACGCATCGGGTATGCCGACAGGGTCTCGTATGCTTTCAACGCGCTGTATCAAATACAGAACCAGGAAAATCAGGCCGGAGCTTGCGATTTTGAGGGGTTGGGTGCGTTGACGCCGATCGATCCCTCAATCGGAGAATGTAAATACCCGGTGGGGATCTTGACGGCAGAGACGGTGGATGGCGGTATTCAATTAGCAGAAAACGTTTTTAATTATGCTCTTAATACTGGCATTAGCTCTTCGGCTTCACCTGCATTGAACATTTCATTAGAACAACTCTTTTTTGCTCTACCTATGTATATAATCTTCCTTGTTTTGATCACTAAATGACATTTTTTGTTTGTAGGTTTTTTTTTACTTCATTGTTTGCTGCTGCAAATCTGAACATCCTCACTTTATTTTAAGGGTTTATTCAGCCCTACGCATGACTAATTCAAAACGGAATGGAACAAAAAAAGATTACTCTCTACTGCTAAATAAATAAATACTCCGTATCCAATCTAAACTCGAAAACAAGATTCACACACAATTTAGAGGATGTGAAAGTGTAATTATAAAAAACTCATCAATGTATGAATTGATATTTTAGTTCATAAACTAGATTGTGCAATCTGGACAAAGGGCTATATATTTCATTGTTTTTTTTTGGAACAAATAAAACATTATATGGACAATTCTCTATATATAAGTAAATAAAATTGTAACAATAGAAGCATAAAATTTAAATTCCAAAAATAGGACTAAGGAGTTGTTCAATGAAAAAATATCCAACTTTTTTTTGTGCTGGCAAATGGCTGTTAGCTTTTGCTGTCAGCTGGTTGTGTCAGCTGTTTTCTAACAGCTGGTTGTGTCAACTGTTTTCTAACAGCTGATTGTGTTAGTTGTTTTAACCGACTGGTTATGTTAGCTGACTATAAATAATTGTTTGGTAAAATTGGATGTTTTAAAATGGCTGATAGAGTGTAACTCATCTAAAAGAATGAAAGAAACCAATCTAAAAAGCTGCCCCATTGTCTTTTCCTACCAGCCATTTTTTCAGCTTTTCAAACGCAACAAGTCAATCTAAAAAGCTATTTACCAAACATAAATATTGACTGCTTTGAGTAATGAAACAACTAAATTTGGTCAAACAAGCTAAAAGTTGGCTGATAAGTCATTTCCAAACATACCCAAAGTCCGGATACTAACCATAAAAGTTACACCATTCTGATGACGATAGGTCAAAAGACAAGACCCTGAATGTAATATACAAAGAACTTTTTTCCCATGTATTCAATGCAATTCACTTACATCGTACCATCGTAGTAATTTATCAACTGAATAGTTATTATTGTCGTTTTATATTTCAATATTTCACTTTTATAATAATTATGCGTATATGTAATCTATTGTGATAAATTATTCACTGTGTATTGCACGAGTATAAATGTATAATACTTCCTACTTCATCCGTTCCGCTAAGATTTTCCCATTTTTATTTTTCGGTTCATCCCACTAAGTTTGTCACATATCAAATTTGATAAAGTTTGTGTGATTCCAAGTCATTCTTACTTTATCAATTCAATATCATCCATATAAACTCATCTTTCTTTATAATTGCACCACCTCCTCATGTTCCAATGTTAGGGGCGGATTCGACAGAGGTAGTACTATTTAAAAAAAAAATAGAAATTCCAATTATTTCTTAGAATATGTGTCAAAAAATTCCTTCGAATAGAAATGGAAACTAAGCACATGAAGTGGCCGTTTGGAGGAGTTAAAATTGGCTTATAAGCCTGAAAGTGCATGAAAATCAGCATACACCCTCTCATTGGGCTGATGTGGCTGATTATTATTTTCAGCTCAAAAAGTAGCCTTAAGGTTACTTCTTTGGCTTAGATTTATTATTGTACCATTAAGTTATTAAAATACACATATATCCTTGATGGAGTATATGGGTCTAGGCCCCAGGACCCACATACTCAGAAGAACAGAAAGCACAAGCCACTACGCGCTGCCCTCGTCAGCCAAAGGACCCTCGTCGGCCGAAGAGGGACCGACTCAGAATATGCCCCTGAGGTCGGGGAACCAGGGTGTCCTCATCGGCCGTGCCCTCATCGGCCGTACCCTCGTCGGCCAGACCCCCGTCGGCCACGGAGGACTCGCAGAACTAGATTTTACACTTAATCATTTATGTATCCCACCATCTACTTTGTATTCGGTCCAATAGCGATCCAGTTGTAAATGGGCCTCCCAAGCCCAAGGCTTGGGAGCCCAGCTCGTATTTTTCCTATAAATACTTCCTCTCGAGGTAGTTATAGGGGTTACAAAATTATTCTATTGAAGCATTTACTTGCACTTCTCTCTCTAGCTCTCACTTCTCTCTAGAATATACTCTATCATTTGGTGCTCTCGTTGAGAGCTAGAACAATCAAGTTAGCACCCTTCGTCGCTACCAAGCACGGCTAACCACTGATCATGGGAAGAACTAAGTCAAACCGCAACCTCGTCAGCAAGGCCATCCCTGAGGATCAGGAGACCAGGGAGCATGAGGAGGACGCCACGGCCGACATAGTCGGAGGAGGGGACGTCTTCCAGGAGGCCATCAACCTCACGACGGACCTACGCAACCAGCTCAACGGCGGCGCCCCTGATGCCCGCATCGACCTAGACAAGAAGCGCACAGAGAAGACATACCACGCCCCGGCCCAGCCTATGGTCGCGGCCTCTCCGTCTGTGGATCCACAGGTCTAGGCCGCGTTGTCGGTCATCATCGCCAGCTTGGCTCAGAACCCCACCGTCCTCAGCGCACTCTTGCCAAGGACCGGGGGGAACGTCACTCTACCTCCTCAGCCCCAGCCGTTGGCCGTCAGGTTAGGCAATGATGAGGGGGTGATAGCCCACGACACGGCGTCGTCCCACTCCCACCCCGCTTCCCCTCTTCGGCCTGGGCAGACCCCAGCGCGTGGAAAAGCCTCCGCCTTCAATAGGCTAGGTGACACGCGCCGTCGTCCGGTTTCAGAGAGGATGGCAGGGTGGATTGGTGAGCGTCGGCCTGGCTCGCCAAGAGAAAGCTTGGGGTCTGTGTCCCGGATAGCGGACCAGCCCCGCCTGGACAAGGGAAAGGGGAAGTTGCACGAGGATGATGTGCGCCACCAGATCAATGCGGCCCACGATGAGCGCATGAAGAACCAGTAGGGCGCCGCTGCGGGCGCCAGGGATCCCCGGGACGAGGTCATCGCCCAGCTGGAAAGGAGGCTGGCCCAGATGGAGGCCAGGCAATCGGTAAACATCCCCACGGCCGGCGCCTCCAACGATCATGGCCTCAACGCTCTCATGAACAAGGTCAGCTCCCTTGAGAGGGAGTTGGTCGAAGGGCGAGGTGACCCCGTCATCCAGGTCAGGACGAGGACCCCTTTCACCAACAGGGTGCTCTCGGCCCCCATCCCGGAGAAGTACAGGGGAAACGCCATCAAGTCCTGCGATGGCTGATCAGACCCTCAGGAACATTTCACAGCCGCTATCAGAACAATATGCTGATGGTGAACGCATCGGATGAATACCTCTGCCGTTGGTTCCTCTTCACTCTCCAGGGGCTGGCGTACGAGTGGTTCAACGCGCTGCCCGAAGGAAGTATAGACTCATGGCAAGATCTTGCCCAACGCTTCCTCACCCACTTTGCCGGGAGGAAGCGCGTGAAGAAGTATTTCACCCATCTCCTCTCCCTCAAGCAACAACATGACGAACCCCTCCGGTCATTCATTGATCGGTAGACGAGGGAGACGGAAGAGGTCGAGGGGGCCGATGAGCGCACCCTCCTCGTTCTATACCAGGGAGCCCTCCGCAACTCCCCGTATGCCAGGAGCCTCATCACCGACCCTCCGAGGTCGTATGCAAAGGCGCTTCAAAGCGGGAGCTTGTACGCCGACGCCGACGAGCTCCACAACCACAAAAAAGACGGAGGCCATCCCTCCAAGAAGACAAATCCTTCGCCGGCCCCGGGACCATCCCCGGCCGGCCAGGGTGCCCAGGGCCGTCACGGCTCTGGTGGACAAAGCAAGAAAGACCACCACTCGCGGCCGAGGTTGGAGCGGCCGAGGGTCCCCCTCACCCACCCGGTCAGCACCATCCTCGACTACGCCGAGAAGCATGGCCTCATCGAACAAACTCCTCGGCCGGCCGAGGAGGTCCTTGCCATCCAGCAGGGTGGCACATACTGCCGATTTCACAAGAACTCCTCACACAACACCGATGACTGCATCACGTTGAAGAAAGCCATCGAACGCCTTATTCGTCAGGGGGAACTCTCCCAATTTGTTAAAGGTGGCCCACGCAAAAATAAGTGGGTAAACACCGGTAAACCTGGGGGCGAACCCTCTACGAAGAAGCGGTAGATCGGTAGGCTCAGCGACGACGAGGACTTTGAGGAGCCTCTGTCAAAGAAGAACCATATTCACCTCATCGTAGGTGGGAATACCGGGGGGGACTCCGTCACCCAGAGGAAGAAATGGGCCCAATCCCTTTACATTGGGGAGGTGTCCCACGTTCCCCCCCGAGCCGAAGAAGCAGCGAACGGAGGCGATCACCTTCACCGACAAGGATCTGCCTCCGGGTACGGAATCACACAGGGACACCCTCATCATCTGGTGTGAGATCGGTGACTCCATAATCCACCGTACTTACATCGATACGGGGAGCTCCGTCAACGTGATGTACCTAGACACCTTCAAGCAGCTGAAGCTGGACAAAGCTCTGTTGAAGCCGATCAAGACACTGTTGTCCGGCTTCACCGGGGACTCTATCGACGCCGAGGGCATGATAGTCCTCCCCGTGGAGGTCGGCGACGGCTCCCACCGTGCCAAAATTGACATGGAGTTCATGGTGGTCAACCTTCAGTGCGCCCACAATCTGATTTGGGGGCGGCCAGCACTGGAGGACCTGGAGGCCATCATCTCCATGAAACATTTATGCCTGAAGTTCCCCACCAACGGCGGCATCGGCTACGCCAGAGGAAACCAGAGGATAGCCAGAGCATGCTACCTCAAGCTAACGAGGCCGACCGAGAGGGAAGGACAGAGAATAGACACCATCACGGCAGCCGCTGCCAAGGACGAGGAAAGACCGCATGCCGAACCGGCCGAGGAGGTCGAGGAAGTCCCTCTGGATACCTCCCGGCCGGAGCGGGTCCTCAAAGTCGGGAAGCAACTCCCACAGGACCAGCGGGACGCCATCCTCCTCGTGCTACGGTCATACGCCGTCATCTTCGCATGGGGCCCGGACGACATGTCAGGCATCAGTCGGCAGGTGATCACCCACCGGCTGACCGTCGATCCAGCCTCCGCGCCTGTCAAGCAGAAGCGGTGCTACTTATCCGCCGACAGGCGGGACTACGTCAAAGGGGAGGTCGCCATGCTCCTCTCAATCAACCACATCAAGGAGGTGAAGTACCCGATGTGGCTAGCCAACGTCGTCCTCGCCCAAAAACCGCCGACATTCAGAATGTGTGTTGATTACACTGACCTGAACAAGGCGTGCCCCATGGACCCGTTCCCTCTCCCCAGCATTGATCAGTTGGTGGACGAGACGGCGGGATGCGAGTTGATGTCGTTCCTTGATGCCTTCAGAGGGTACCACCAGATTTTCATGCATGAAGATGACGCTGAGAAGACGGTCTTCATGACCCCGGAGGGAATCTTTTGTTACCTCGTCATGGCTTTCGGGCTCAAAAAACTCGGGCGCCACCTATACCAGGATGGTGGCTAAGATCTTCAGAGCAGTCCTCGGCCATACGATGGAGGCATACGTCGATGACATGATTGTCAAGAGCAGGCGAGCCGCCACACATGCTGACAACCTCAGGGAAATTTTTGAAATCATGAAGGAGTTCAAACTCCGCCTCAACCCCAAGAAGTGTGCCTTTGGCGTCCAAGGTGGCAAGTTCCTCGGCTACATGGTCAGCCGGAGAGGCATTGAAATAAATCCGGAGAAGATACAAGTTATCAGCAACATGGAGCCGCCCCGCAACGTCAAAGAGGTACAACGGCTGACAGGGCGTCTGGCGGCCCTGAGCCGTTTCCTCTCCAAGTCACCCGAGAGGTCACTCCCTTTCTTCGAGATCATGCGCAAAGCAAACAGCTTCAAATGGACGACGGAGTGACAGGAAGCATTTGAAGAGCTGAAGAGGTACCTTTCGTCCCCACCAGTGCTCTCCAAGTCCAAAACCGGCGAAACCCTCTTCTTGTACTTGGGGGTGAGCACGTCGGCCATCAGCTCCGTGCTCATCCGTGAGGACGAAGGGGTGCAGAAGGCCATTTTCTACATCAGCAAGACACTTAAGGAGGCCGAGCTCAGGTACTCCCCCATTGAGAAGACGGTGCTAGCCATCGTCCATACGGTGAAAAAGCTGGGGCACTACTTCCAGGCCCATGCCGTCCACGTACTGACCCAGCAGCCCCTTGGCGCACTCATGAGGAGCCCCACTAGCTCCTCAAGGATGGTGAAATGGGCGATCTTCCTCAGCCAATTTCAGATTGAGATCAAGCCAAGACCATCTATCAAAGGGCAAGCCTTGGCCGACTTCGTCACCGAATGCACGGCAAGGGAGACAACCGCTACCACTCTCGGGCCAGAGCCTGATGACACATAGATCCTCTTTACCGATGGCTCGTCGGCCGCGAAATCATGCGGCGGCGGCGGCGTCCTCATATCCCCTGAAGGATTCAGAGCTTACTATGCCATCCGCTTCAACTTCAGGGTATCCAACAATGAAGCCGAGTATGAGGCCCTCCTCAGCGGCCTCAGACTTGCCGCTGGCCTCAGAGCCAGACACATCAGAATCAGGTGCGACTCCAAGCTGGTAGTGGGCCAGGTTGAGGGTGGTACGTACGAAGCAAAAGAAGGCCGAATGAAGCAATACAAACAGGCGGCAGAGGAGTTGCTGAAGGCGTTCGAAACCTACGAGATCACACAGATCCCAAGGGCTGAGAACGCCGAGGCCGACATCCTCTCCAAGCTCAGCTCGGATACTCCGGAACACATCTCCAAGCTAGCCAAGATCGAGGAGCTGAGCATGTCCAGCATCCATGCCAGTCCCATCTTGTGCATCCAACAGCGACCGGAGGACTAGATCTCCGACATCACCACTTTCATCACGACGGGGGAGCTACCCCAGGACGAGGAGAGGGCCAAGCTCGCCAAGCTCAGGGCCCCAAGCTACACTATTGAAGATGGCAAACTCTACAAACGATCCTATAATGGTACTCTCCCTCGATGCCTACACCAGGATGAGGCCGATGTGGCCATGGAAGAAGTTCACTGTGGTGTTTGCTCCTCACACCAGGGCCCCTTCAGTATGTCCCGGCGTCTCGTCGTCCAGGGCTATTTCTGGCCGACGATGGCGCGGGATTGTGCGGATCTAGCAAGGAAATGCACCGCGTGCCAGGTGCTCCAGAAGGCCCCTGGTCGGCCATCCGTCAACTACGCCCCCGTGAGCACTGCCATTCCATTTTCGAAATGGGGGATTGACCTGGTCGGGCCTCTACCCAGAGCTGCTGGCAACAACCGCTACATCATCGTCGCAGTCGACTACTTCACCAAGTGGGTCGAAGCGGAACCTTTGGCCAACATCACGGGGGCTAGGTGTCAGAAGTTCATCCACAAGAACATTCTCACCCGTTTTGGTGTCCCCCAAGAGATCATATCCGACAAAGGCACCCAGTTCGAAGCGGCACCCTTTCAGGAGCTCCTTCGAGAGTGGGGAATAAAGCACCGTTTCTCCTCCGTCGGCTACCCTCAAGGAAACGAGCAGGTTGAGAATGCCAACAGAACTATAATGGAGGGACTGAAGAAGAACCTACAGGACGCAGGAGGGAGTTGGGTCGACGAGCTCCCCAACATCCTGTGGTGCTATCGTACTACGCCGAGGAGGGCAACGGGTGAAACACCTTTTGCCCTGTGCTATGGCTTTGAAGCAAAGGCACCCACGGAAGTCACCATTCCCAGCCGACGGGTGGAGCAGTATGACCCAGAGGCCAATGAGGAAAACATGAAAATCGACCTCCACCTGGTCGACGAAAGACGTGAACAGGCATTCATCCGAGTAGAGAACTACCGGCGTCAAGTGAAATCATACTATGACGCCAAGGTACGTTCCCGAGAATTCCAAGTGGGGGACTACGTCCTTCGCCGAAGGGAAGCAAGTCAGCCGACAGAAGGAGGCAAGCTAGCCTTAAAGTATGAAGGTCCCTACATCGTCAGTGCCGTGGTGAAACCCGGCACCTACAAGCTTAAACGCCCAAACGGGACCAATGTACCACGAACGTGGAATGTACACCATTTGGTGAAGTTTTATCAATAATCCAAATGAGGTGCAGACGGCGAAGCCCTCACCCTTTGACGGGTTATTGATTGAACACCACCCTCGGCCTTGAGCCACTTTTGAATAAAAATCATGTTTCCTTTGATTTCTTGGAATTTAAGTAGCACATTAACAGGCGCCCTCATCGGCCATCTTAGAGCGAAAGGCTCAGGCATGGCCGATGTGGCGCTTCGCACCTGCTGCCTTAGAGCGAAAAGCTCAGGTATGCCCCATTGTATTTTGTATCAGCGAAAGGTTTAGGCCCAGCTGAAAGAGCACGTCGTACCGGCCCCTCAGAGCAAATCGCTCGGGTAGGGCCGACGATGTCCCCGGGACGATGGGCCCGCAAACGGCCCGCGTCTTGAAACGGGAAGTTCACCGCGTCGTCCACGCGCCTGATCGCAGGACGACAGGCCTGAAATCATGGCCGAGGTGACAAAATCCCCAAACTCAGGGATGGGCAACGGCAGTCGTTGGAAACCAACCAAAAGTCTAGCCCGCGTCATAAATAGGCGACGGGACCCCCCCTGAGATCATGGACGTTATAAACGAAGTCCAAACCGGCCGGAGGACTATCGACCCCTTCGGCCGAAGCCTAAAAGAAGGACACTCCCCGAAATAGGGAACGAAAAAAAAAGAGGGAAGCCGAGGACTGCGCGCACTTGCCGGCCTCGAGCAGTAAAAATAAATCCCCACAAATCAGCCACACATTTGGCTAAGTACATATCAGTTGAATACAAAGGTAACACTACCAACAGGTAACGCGGACGAAGCGGCCACCCACTACAAGGAAAGTGTCAAAGACGGAGCATGCGCCCATAAAATCCTAACCAAAGTGGATGGGTGAAACGAGGGTGGTAACCTTCATCGGCCATGACCACCTGAAGTGCCAACACTTAGCATGAAAAACAAAGAACCATAGATCGACACTTAAACACAATCCTGAAGTTGAACACCGGAAAGGATGCCCAGGACAAAGCGGGCACTATAACACCCGCAGGAAAGTTAAACACACGAGTGGCAACCCCTACCGGCCACAACATTCTTGCTGGCCGTTACAGGCGCTAAAACCTAGGCGGTTGCTTAAGCTGAAAATCTGTGAAGAAAGTTGTCTAAGTGATTCCCAAACACTTAGAGAAAATTTCTGAGGAAAAAGTTCCCTGAGTGAATTCCAACACTTAGAGAAAATTCTAAAGAAAGCAAATGCAAAGAGGCAAAACACCCGGGTACCTTCATCGGCCATACGCCCAACTCGGCCGACGACGATACTACGCAGAGAAAACTGGAGGGCCTAAAATTTGGGCAATCTCCAAACTATTTAATAACAAAGGAACAGTCTCAAGACGAAGTGGGCATTCAAACATTTGTAGAAGCCCGTCTCGGCCTCGCCAACGGCCGGTAATTACCTATGTTCTGGTTTGGCACTTAACAAATTTCGAAGTTGAAATAACTAAGGCAAGAAACATAAACATTTAAAGCCGATGGGGACGAGCAATCCAAAGGTTAAGTCCCAGAGGGGAGCACTTCGGCCATCACACTCAAACGGCAAAAGTCAGGTACCCTTATCGTCCACGACTACAAAAATCAGATACAACTCCCTGTTTAGACTACCGAAAAGGACATCGGGCCAACGGGATCACCACGTGTGGTATTTGGTTCAACACTTAGGGAATTTTCCAAAGTTTTGGGCAAAAGTGAAAGGGGGCGTAATACCAGGACGACGCCAACATCCACTCATGTGAGGCCTTGACACTTAAAAAAATTTCTAAGTCCCAATTCCAACACTTGGACAAAATTCTGAAAAAACTTGAAAACAGGAGTAAAGAAAGAAAGACGACGAACAGATACGATGAGGCAAAAGCATACTTCATTAATAATAGTTTGTTACACGAGGAGGGCTCAACGGCCATTACAAAAGGGGCGTCACAACAGCCTAACTAAATTACAAAAGATTATGCAACCGATCAACTCTGGGGAACGGTCTCATCGGCCACCTGCTCCGCTTCGACCTCCTCCATCCAGGCACCCTCACCGGCCTCGCTTGCTGAGGAGACGGCAGTACCGGTCATGGCGTCATCATCGGAATTAATGGGCGAACCGATAGAAGAGCTGAGCACTGGATCCTGCCTCTCAGAGGGGGGGAGTTTCGCTTCGGCTTCAGGATCCTTCATCAGCCGGGGAAGCTTCAGGTTCTTTTTAGCCCACTTCTTGGTGAACTTCAGCTTCTTGAACGCCCGGTGCAGCCTCCGGTATAGTAACCGTTGCATCCTCTGCTGGCCCATATCATAGTAGACGGCCATCTCCCGAGCAAAGTATGCTTGGCCAGCAGGGCAGTTCTGGCCCCAATCTTCGAGCCGGTCCGCCACGACATCGTAGCACCAGGGCCGGTGGTCATCGGCCTTCCAACCATCGGCCAGGAACCTCTCGATGGCGCCATCAACGGCCTTCTCAGCGGCCCTCTCAGATTCAGTCTGAGCCCTGGCGGTGTCTTCGGCCCGAAGCAGGGCCTCATCGCGGCTTCGAAGGGCTTCATCCCTAGCCCTCAGAGCGTCATCCCGGTCAGCCGCTACCTGCCGGTAGGCCACGTCGGCCTCATCAACACCCTTCTGAAGGGCCTTCACCTCCTCCCTAAGCCGGTCTAGGCAGTCCATGGCCTCCTCGGCTGAGGCAGCTTTCTTCTCAGCCTCCCGTAGGCGAGCAATCTCCTGCTTTTGCCGTTTGTGGCTCTCCATCAGCATGAGAGCGCCCTGCAACAAAACAAAAAGGGAAATGAGAAAATGAGGACAATGCAAAACCCATGGCATAAAAAAACGTAAAGTACGAGGAACTTACTTGGACGATGAGGTCCATGCCGACATCGTAAATCCTGACGGCACCCAGCTTCTTCATATAAGCCCGATCTTCGACCGGGACAGCCTGGGCCAGGACTTCATGGCCGTCAACGGCGTCATTGAAGACGCCACCCTTCACGGGATACTCGATCTCGAGCTTGTAAGTCCCGCCAGCTAGCTCCTTGCCGGCCCTTTGCTTCCGGGGCTCGTGGCCGGTAGGCGGAGGCTGAGATAGGATCGTCGAGGAAGGAACCGAAACCGCGTCCACAACGGCAACAGAGCTAGAACCCCCGGCATCGTCATCCGGCATGGCCACGCCCCCGGCACCAGCATCGGCCGAAGGGGAAGCCCTCCTCGACTTCTTGGCTTGCATGCCGGCCTCAGTAAGCTTTTTCTGGCCGTCATCAGCAGGCCGCTTCTTCTTCGGCTGGGTTGGCGGTTTCTTCGCCGCATCAGCATTTGATGTAACGCCGCTCGCAGCGGCCACCTTCGCGGCCACCTTTACGGCCATTTCCTCTTTCGCCTTAGCTTTTGCTAAGGCCATGACGGATCTGCGATCCATAGCAAAGTCTGCACAAGGAAAACAAACAGTTAGCAAAACATAAAAGAAAACATAGACAAAGACGCCAGGGAAGGTATTACCATCGGCATCAGCAGGAATGCCCATATCCGGGCCGTCGGCTTCCTCAAAGGTGGTGGTCATCTTCGGCCATAACTCAAGATCACCTTCCTTGTCACCATAAACATGGTACCTCATGAAGCCGAGGGCGGTCATTTTATACTCTGTGATGTAATGTTTCACGCTCCTCGGCCCACCCTTCAGAAACGCTGCCACCTGGGCATCCAGAATACTGCTCTTCAGCACGTCATGTAGGGTGAACTTACCGTCATGACCAACCGAAGGAAACTCCGTGCCATCCTCACCCAAGGACACGAAGACGAACTTGCTCTTCCATCCATGAATAGACGAAGGGAGATCAGTGAAACTCCTCTTCTTCGGCAGCTGCTGGAGATTGGCATAGCCAGCACAGTTTTTGTGGCTTCCTCGGCCAATTTGGTACAGGTTCATAAACAGTGCCGTTGTCGGCCTAAAATCTAGCTCATCGCAGCGGAGAAGGAAGCCGACGATGAGCGAATAGTTGTTGGGAGTCAGCAAGGCCGGAGGGAGACCCACCATATCCAGATATTCCATGATGAAGGGGTGAAGGGGAAACCTAAGTCCCGTTACGAAGCTCATGGGGTATACTCCAAAATACCCCGGAGGTGGATTCAACACGTGATCTGTCAGCTTGGGCGCCCTAACCCGCCCATACGGCCCCACGTACATCTGGGCCACCAGGTAGTCGGCCGCACTACTCTCCGGCTTAATCAGATAAAGATTGCTGAGATCCAGGTAAGAGAAAACTGGACCCCTCTTTGGCCGCCGCCTTCTTATCGGAGCAGCTCCCTTCACAGCAGAAACCGGCTTCGGGCAGGGGATCGCAGCCGATGTAGACGCTCCGTCCACAGCACGTGAAGCCCCTATTTCTTCACCATCAGATGAGGAGGCAGCCTCTTCGTCCTCACCCTCACCCTCCCCGGACTTAAAGGAGCTCAACTCCTCTATCTCCTCACAACACTCCTCTACCACCCGGTAATCAAGGGACCTAGCAGAGGGCTCATCGTCGTACGGATAGTACTCATCGTCCAAAGGCTTCATTATAACAGTTAACTAGAGCCTAGATGTTTCTACTTTGGATCTAAACGTCTATCTCCACTAACAAGGGATCAATGGCCTAGGAAGCGAAATAGGCAAATTACAGAGGGAAGTTTCGATGAACTAACCTTTGAAGCTTGGATGAACACGAAGAACACTGGCAAGAACTTTATCTCTCTAGAAAATTCAGCAGCACTTCGTTATCTCAGGAATGCAATGAGGAAACCTCTTCGGAAGGGGGGTATTTATAGACCTCCCCCCCCCCAACGGTCACTACACGTGGCAACTCCCCATTGGCCACATGAACGGCCACCACCCTCAAGGCCCATTGGGATGGGCACCGGTTCAGAAGTCGGGTCAGGCCCACTTCCACAACACCGGCTCACCACTAACGAGCCACCCACTCAACGGCCACAATAATAGAGTGTGCCCGTATCGGCCTCAACACAGAGATACTTCAAATGGATAGATCACATTTCAAGGCAAGTCGACATCGGCTTGAACAGAATGTCAATCACATGGTTTTCTCAACGGCCACGGCGGTAAAACCACCAAGAAAACCCCACGCCATCGGCCCTGTATAAAACCCTGATGATAATTTCTTGAAAGCGACCTGCGTCCAAGGGTTCTCCCACAGGGTTACCTTGACCAAGAAATCGTCAAGGAATTGGATTCAGGTGTATACGAGAGTCCGCTTCGGCCTGGGTACCTCCTTTACTCCTTCACCCCTCACCTACTCTTCGGCCTGAAGCAGTGGGGGACTGGGGGACTACACCGGCCTTTGCAAACCAGGACAAAATCAAAGAAATCCAAAAATATACTAAGTCCACAACTACAACATTAGACATGCATCACAAAGTCCATAACATCGTGGTGCACCATCGGCCGCAGCAAAGCTAGCAAACAAAGAATTCCCTCCCAGATCACTGATCAGTGCCGCCATCGTCCTCGAAAGCGTGAACACCAGACTACGAACAACACCGCTTCGGCCAAAAAACATAGAACACGTCCAACGGCCAAGAAGCAAACCGCACCCTCATCGCCTACCGGGGAACAAAAGAACACTCATCATCCTCGAACAGGAGACAACCACAAGGGCCTCCTCGACCCCAAAGAGCGGAAAGCAGCCATCAACTGTCACGAATGGGCACGACCATTCATCGGCCATTCGTGACAAAGGGTGCCCATCTTTCCCAGCAAGCGAGGACGCTCATCGTCCAACCAAAAGACAGCCCCAATGGCCTCCTCGGCCAACAATACAAACTTTAACCAACGGTCAGAAGGAGTGAACAGCACCCTTAACGGACACTCAAGATGAGGGAGGCTCATTGTCTTCAAGCAAGAACGCAACCGCAGTGGCCTCCTCGGCCCAAAAACAAAATCCAGCCACCGAAGGTCGTGAGAAGGAAAGAATGTCTTCATCGGTCCCCCATGACCGGAACCCTCATCGTCCACGTCAAGGGGAAGGTAACGGCCAAACTCAGAACAGGGCCACCAAACGCCACGACAGGGAACGGCCAACGTGGTCCCGCATCGGCCAAGAGCATCAAGCACAGAAATCTACTCTCCTTCACTTCGTCTGCATCTCAGCTTAGAGAGTGGGGGACTCCTGATGGAGTATATGGGTCTAGGCCCCAGGACCCACATACTCAGAAGAACAGAAAGCACAAGCCACTACGCGGTGCCCTCGTCGGCCAAAGGACCCTCGTCGGCCGAAGAGGGACCGACTCAGAATATGCCCCTAAGGCCGGGGAACCAGGGTGTCCTCGTCGGCCACGAAGGACTCGCAGAACTAGATTTTACACTTAATCATTTATGTATCCCACCATCTACTTTGTATTTGGCCCAATAGCGGTCCAGTTGTAAATGGGCCTCCCAAGCCCAAGGCTTGGGAGCCCAGCCCGTATTTTTCCTATAAATACTTCCTCTGGAGGTAGTTATAGAGGTTACAAAATTATTCTATTGAAGCATTTACTTGCACTTCTCTCTCTAGCTCTCACTTCTCTCTAGAATTTACTCTATCAATCCTTCTTGAAGCCTTCCTGCTAAGTTGCTCCAGAAGTCCATATTTATCTAATGAAGATTGGGTAGTTGGGTTTAATAAGTTGTGGTGATTTTATTTCTTATGTGGTGTGAATATTTTGGTTTATTTTGAACTTATTATGCTTTTTAACTCACATATAATTCAATTTTCTTCCTATTATTTTATTTGAATTTTAAATACTTTTAAGTATTTTAAATTCAAAATATTATTTGTATCTTGCCTGAATTCTTATTATTCACTATTAGCCACTTTTTCGAAAAAAATATATACGCATTATTTTGAGACCGAATAAGGAGTTAGGGGAGGTAAGGGATGCGTCGTAATCAAATGTATTGAAAACAACATTAAACTAATACCCTTTATTGTAAGTTTACATTCAATCAGCCATTTCAGACAACATATTACCAAACACTTTCTGATGGATAGTGTACCCAAGGGTAGCTTATCCGAAAGGTTATTACGGTGAATAACCTGGAGAGAGGTCAGACCAAGTAAGAGAGAGAAGGAGTGTATATTCGATATATCTCAGTTGTGTCGATTACAGTGGAAAACGGCGCTATTTATAGTAGCCATAAATGCTAGACAGGGACACGTGTCAAACATGTGACAACCAAGGGTCACCGCAATCTGGGTGGCACCGTCATTTGCATGTACTGTACCGCATTAAATGCGGTAATTGGACGTGATGCCGCATTAAATGTGGTGGTTGTCTGTCTCTAAAAGGAATCTTCGTCGAGTCTGCTATATACTGAAAGCCTACGTGTGGCCGACGGCATCATGTAGCTGAAGGCATACGATAGCCGAATACATCATGTAGCTGAAGGCATGTGATAACCGAAGGCATCATGTAGCCGAAGGGTAACATTTTAGCAACAAATTCCCAGAAGCTTTGCAGGTCCATATCAAGTTGTCTCCTAGAATTTGGAGCCCTCGGCCATAGGGCCGAAGGCATCCACATGTGCACCGTGGGCTTCTTCATGCTTGGGCCGCTACGTTTGGGCTTTGTGTGCTCACCGGGCTTGATGAGCCTGCGTAGGAGGAGTATGAGTTTGTGTGCCGAGGGTCCCTGGGCCATATACTTCATCACTTTCACTCCACCAAATTGAGGCTTTTCAACTGTTACAATGATTGCAGCTCTTACCAAAGGGCACCCTGGGTTATTAGTTTGCGCACCCCGGTTTTACTTTATGTAACCCCACCCTGACAATTTTGACCTCCTAGTATGACACGACCTGGCTATTCAACAAAAAAGATTGACATCATCCTCCCAACATACCGTCCGGTCGGGATTAGGGGTCCTCAGGGATGGGGTGTCATCCTTTTTTAACAAAAAAGGTTGACATGGTCTACCATATCAATTTTACATGTATTCTGTAAATCGTCCTTAATGTGACCATGCTACTAGGACTAAATTGTCCTTTTAGATTATTTAGATTAAAATTAATTAAAATTAATGTTTAGTTCCGGTAGGATCACACGGCTTGCCATATCAACTTTAAATTGACACTCCATCCGATCACTTGTTGATGTGTGGCAAATATTATTTAAAAAAATGTTATAACTTCTTATTTTGTGATCAAACTTTTATTAAAAAAATATCAAATTAAATAATTTTTATGATCTTTTATATGGAATTAATAGTACATATATAAATTTTTTAATACATATTATTCAAGTTAGGTCTATTTAAGATGCCGTTTGGTGACCCTATTTTCGGCTTATTAGACTTAACACTCAACTTTTTATCAAACACGTAATTTTTGATTTCGCGCACTAAATAGTGAAATAATAAGAAAAAGTACGATTGAAGTTACTTTTTTAGTTGTATCGGCTGAAGTTACTGTATAAGATCATTTTAGCTATTTTTATATAATTTTTTCTTTATTATATTAATAAAATAAATTTTAAATATAATTTTTTCATTAATCTGCAGAATCAACCAAATACATCCACTTTAACCACAACTTCATAAATTTCATCAAAATTAGCCGATTCAGCCGATTTAGGCATTACCCAACGGGCTCTAAATCTACCTGGATATAAATTAGTTCAATTAAAAACATCATAAACATCATAAACGTCATTCACATGTGTGTTCATAGATATATCATATATGGCCTTAATGTTGAATCGGCATGATGCTTATCAAGTTTTAAAAGGTGGGGCCTTTCTCTTAGAGTTGTAAAAAAATCAAATCAAATTGAATATCTGACAATATTATTCATATTCGTATAATTATCGAATATTGATATTCATTTTCGTTTAATATTCAAATCTATTTATAGCCGAATTTGATTCGTTTAGTATATACGAATCTTATTCGAATGTTTGATTCTTATTTGAATATTGAAATCATATTTGAATATTCGAATTCGAAAAACATTAAAGTTAAATTATGAAAATAATTGAAATTATAATGTGTGGTTTAGATTTAGAAAATTCAAAAAATATTAAAAGTTAATCCATGGTAGCTTAATTAAACTTAGAAACAATGATACACAAACTTTAAGTAAATATTAAAACCTATTTTTATTTTTTAAAATCTAACCGAATAAACAAATATTGATAACCGTAGAGTATTAGTTAGAAATTTGAAATACAGGTAGTATTCAGAATGAAGTACTCCGTTGTTTGTATGAACTAATCAAAGGGGGGCAAATATGTCCAATAATAGGGAAAAAGTAGGTCTTGGACTTAGAACCGAAAAACGAGAAAATCGAGCCAAACCAAACCGAATTTACCGGTTCAGTTCGGTTCCTAATTTTTTTGACATGTAAAGTATTCGGTTCTATTCCTAAAATATTAATACGGTTTGGTTCCGGTTCTAACCATTACTAACATGTAGGAACCGAAGTTCCTATATAGGAACTGTATTATTACTCTCTACGTACATATATCCCTGATGGCCTTATTTAACATAAGCTGGATCGGCCCACTATAAATAAGGATGTGAAAATTACTTTTACGTTTAACTTTTAACCTAATAGTAAACTCTTCTGACTCTTCTCCAGGAATCGACTAATCTAGCGACCAAACTTCTCCAGGAGTCGAGCGACTCAGCGACCCTATCTCAGAGAATCTTTGAGCGAAACTCTCTCCAAGAATCAAGCTCTTCTAGCTCTAGCATTGAACCTCTAAAGTCTAAATCGTGCTCCATCTCTTGGTATTCAAATCATCCAGGTTTTCCCTTATTCCTTATTTCCTATTATGAGTTGTTAAATTAAATTAATTATCTATGGGAGATGGTAATATGGTTTAATCTTTGAAATATGGTGTCTAAGAAACTAGTTGGAGTTATTTTTTCACTTCGAACTCTATTTAGGGTTTACTTCAATTTCTTCTTTTGGAGTATTTCATCATTACTTTTTTCCGTTGCAGAATAGATTAAATCTAGTGGGATGATTATCCTATTTGTTTACAGGTTTTTGAATTGGACATTCTCTCTAAAGGCTAACTTTGTTGGCATACTATATTTGGCCACCACTATATTTAATAAAGCAATAAATTGATTGTTACAACATGACATTTTTATCCAAACACTTAATATTTGTGAGAATGTGGTAAGTGGTGAGAATGTTTTTTATTTGTTTTTTATGTATCTTAAATTTAATGTTTTTATGTGGTAAGTGGGCTAGTTCTTATGGTGAGCAGAGAGCATAATTCACCTTCTAGCAAATTGAATGTTCAATAATGTGCTTTCAGTTTTTGAGCAATTCTTGGGAAATTTTAGTAATGTGCTTTCAATTTTTGAGCTAATAAGTTGAATTATGTTGAACAGAGAGTATGAATCAGCTTCTAGCTAGTTTTTGAGCCAACAGGTTGAATGTAATTTGCTCTGTTTTAATCAGCTTCTAGCAAATTGAAGAATTCAGACCTTAAAACAGCTTTTATATAATAGTGAGCGGATCATTTCACACTTGGATGAACCCTTTTGTCAAATCTTGTATATATGAATAATTTTTGCCTAGATGTACTAGTTTTGGATAGTTTGATATTGATGAAAGATTTTTTCATTAAAAAAATTAAATTGTGTTCATTTTGAGAAATATTACACTATTTTTAAGAACCGAAAAAAGTCCGGAACCAAACCGTTTAAACCATATTCAGTTCTAAAATGGTTTTATTTTTTTATTAGAATCGAACCGATTTTAAAAATTACATTTTTTAAAACGATTCTAATAATTTTTAACTTGAACCGAAACAGGTAATGGGGCCGAAAAAGAGGTGTGCCTACCAGAATAGAGGTGCGCCTAGCAAGAGGTGGTCCGCTTACCAAAAGGGCCAGAAAATCAAACTTCGTGTATCAGGTGCCCACATCTAAGCGTAGCTTCAGTTGCAGCAATGGAGCATTCGGTCTGTCATTGCCGAATTCTATACTCTCCCTTTCCACATTCGTTCCTCCCCTCTCGCCTCCTACCTAAAAAGCTTACTTTCCTGAACACTCCGATCATCGATCCAACAAATCCATTGCATAGACGACAACTGGGGTCCGCACGACTCCGAAGTCTCTCGGCTTCGCTAATGGACTCTCACAGTCCTCTTCATTCACTCGATAGTGTCTCACCCTTAGTATCTTCCATATTTACGACCGGTAAAACATCTTCCTTTTACAGATTTCTATGTCGATATCTGATTGGCCTAACTTATGCCCAAACTTCTGATTCCTTAGGTCGAATCGGAGAGGTGAATAGGGTAACGAAAGAGACTAACGTGTTTGTGAAGATAAACTTGGACGGAACGGGTGTGGCTGAAAACTGCACTGGAATTCCATTTCTTGACCATATGTTGGATGTGAGTCTTTCTGTTGGTTTGCTCATTTTCATGCTCAAAAATTTAAAATTTAATTTGAAAAGAAGTTCACTTTTCTGGGCATCTTTCTCAAGCTCTCAATCTTGTGCTTGATTGTTTATTGGTTCGTAGTGTGTCTGGTTTTTTTTGTTTATTTCATATTTCAATAGAATGTAACAAGCACACAGAGTTATATGGTCTTTGGGTTGATTGTTCTTTATCCTCAAAGCTTGAACTTGTGCCTAGAAATGACATCTCTCATTGAGAAGAGAATTGCTCATTGTGCAAAGAAAAAGGGAAATACCAATATGTAGCACACTATCAAAATGACTTGCTTCGGTTAACTAGAGTTTGTAGTTCTTTTGAAATTAGGGGTGCCTTTTCACAATCTTCATCTAATAAAACTGGGCGTCTTAAGTCCCTTGACTTTTTTGGTACACGTGTTTTTTAAGTATCAGGGGTATCTCAAGTCCCTGTTCTTATAAAACTTATTGGCATTTTTGTTATTCTTTTTAGGATGTTTTTATTTGAACTGTTTTCAATCCCAAACCAGATCAGATCAGCAAATTTCAGTCCAACTAAAAACATCCTTGATCAATTCTAGACCTGTACAAAACCGGGCCGGCCCGCCCGGCCCGCCCGCACAAATAGACGGGCTTGGTCATATATATTTACCCACCGGCCCGGCCCGCAATAAGATATGGGCGGGCCTGGGTTAGGGTGTAGGCCCGTTCGGGCCGATAAGCCCGGCCCGCTACATTTAGTATATATAAATATATGTATTTATATATATTCTAATTTATTTATTTATTTATTTACATATACACATGTATATTTATATTTACTAATTTTTCCTTATACATATTTATAGTTTATTATGTTTAAATTTAAATTTTAAGTTCGTAACAACTAGCCCAACCAATATAATATCTATTTTTGTACTTAAAGATAATACTTTGTGCTTAAATTTAAAATTTTAGATATAGTCTCTCATTATTATTTTTGTGTAAGTATTTTTTTGTATGTGGTGAAAGACCTATAAACATTATAAGCGTATTAACAATTTTTAAATGTTGTAATATTATTTTTAAAGTATTAAAAAAATCATATAATTTTGAAAAAATTAAAGTTTTCCCTGGTCGGGCGGCCCGGTGGACTTCCCGGCCCGATCTTATGGGCGGGCATGGACATGGGGTTAGGCCCATTTTTGAGGGCCGGGCCCGCCCACACATGATGGGCAAAAAAATTATAAAAAGCCCGGCCCGAGCCCGACCCAAACCCGTTTTTGTACAGGTCTAATCAATTCCAATATCATTATCAAGAATATTCATTGATATTTCTAGAAAATTGAAATACTGAAGGCATGTTTACTAATAGAGATATTTTCCTGTTTTCTACTTCTGTTTTTCGTTCTCCAATTTTCTGTTTATATTTTTCAGTTTTTCTATCTCCATTTTTCTGTTTCTATTTTCTAGTTTTCCATTTTCAAATCTGAAAACATGTTCATCAATTTTTTCACCCAGTTCTGTGATCATCTAGAAGACCGACACGTTTACTTCACGGGTTACTAAATGGTGCTTATTAAGACTCGCGTTAATAAGCGGCGCATAAAATAAGCAATGTTATAAGATCATGTTTACTTCAAAAGGTTTAAAACACCTTTTAACATTAAAATGTCCAAAATAACCCTATACATATATAGACACACAAACATTCATGAACACAAATATATAAAATAATATGTGGGGTCGATTACCTCGTACGTGTACCCATACTCCTAACCCTTACCTTGCCCCTATACATCGTACCCCCACCTTACACCCTACACCCAATTCCATACACTTGACCCCTACCCCTACCCTTACCATGATCTTACACTCTACCCATACTCCCCTAAAACCCTTCATACCCACCCATACCTACTCGTAGGGGTCGGGGTAGGGAAGGAAGATATGGGTGGGGGTGGGGTGGGGTGGTAAGGTCTAGCGGTACGGGGTTGGGTGGGGTAGGGTGGTGGTTAGGGGTAAGGGTGGGGGTAGTGAGTAGGGTTGGGGGTTGGGGTAAGGTAGGGGTAGAGTAGGGAGTTGGGATAGGATGGCGGGCCGAGATCAGGGTGGGGGTAGGATGGTGGGGGGTAGGGTTGTGGGGGTAGGATGGCGGTAGGGTGGGGCCGAGGTAGGGGGCATTTGGGAAGGGGTAAGGTAGGGGTTAATGGGTAATATACGAGGTGGGGGTAGGGTTAGGGTGGGTCGGGGTGGGGTTGAGGTGGTAGGGGGTGGCTGTAGGGTAGGGTGGATCGGGGTGGGACCGAGGTAAGGGCATGTGGTAGGGGGTAGGGGTAGGGTCATTGTAGGGAAAAAGGATATGCGGAGTGGGGGTTGGGTGGGTAGGGTAGGGGTAAGGGGTAAGGGGTAAGGTATGAGGATGGAGGTACTAAAATGGAATCGGCATCGGAGCGGGACCGGACACACCACTATATGTAAGTATGCAAATTCATTGCAGCGGCCTGAAGCATCTGCGTTTTCCAAATTTGGAAAACTAGTAAAAGTCACTTCTCCAAATCATTAAGGAAAAGAGAGACATGTCTCATTTTTTCGTTTTGAAAAAGGGTTTGGTAAACGCGTTTTTCTGTTTTCCTTTCTCCAGTTTTCCAGCAATTTTCTTTGGTAAACACGTGTCATGTTTTCTAGTTTTCCAGTTTTCTGGAAAACTGGAAAATATCTCTATCAGGAAACAGGCCCCGGTATTTTCAACCTCAGTTGGGTCTACTGGTTTATATCATCAAGAATGCTCATCACTGCACTATTTCATTTTTGTATTTCAAATGTACTGCGATTTTATTTGTGGTGTGAATTCTTGTTGTTTATAGCAACTTGCATCACATGGGTTGTTGGACATGCATGTGAAGGCCAAGGGGGACATTCACATAGATGATCATCACACAAATGAAGACATTGGGTTGGCTATTGGAACAGTAATATTATCTACACGCATTTGGTCTATTCACATATTTCATAATTCATTATAAAGCCTAACTTTATATGCTTCTATTTGTTAAAATTCAGGCTTTGTTGGAAGCACTTGGAGATAGAAAAGGAATCAACCGGTTTGGTGACTTCTCAGCTCCTCTGGATGAATCATTGATACATGTCGCATTGGTACATCCAAATATATAATGGTTGTAAAACATCGATAGGAATCAGAAATCCTATATCATTTTAATTTGAAGAATAACATGGAGTACTGAAGTAAATTTTTATGTGTTCTGTCATATTTATTGTTAAATTTCAATGCAGGATTTATCTGGACGACCACATTTAAGTTATGATTTACAAATACCTACCCAGAGAGTGGGAACATATGATACTCAGGTTGTTCTGGCCATTAAAAATAGTTTTTATGTTTGGTTTCACCTTGTAAATATAAAAGAAGAATCAAATTTATTAGAATTCAATATTACATACTTTACTTGTACTTTCTTTTTTATCTTAATGTAGTACATATATTTTCCAAAAATGAAATGTAATATATATCTATTGAATTATTGAGCCCCCTCCCCCCCCCTCCAGATTCTCCCTCTATTATTCTTTCTGTTATCTTTACTGGGCAGCTACTGGGTTCAAATAGGACCCTAATAAATTGATACATAATGGGTTACTAACTTGAATATAGGATTTTCTAGCTGGTAGAACACTTCTTCCAGTCCGTGGTCAACACTTCTGGAGTGACACTTCATATACGACAGGTAGTTGAATGCATTTGCTTGTGATCCTCTTAGGTTCTGTTGCATTTTGAATTTTGTTTCGATTTATAGTGATTAATAAGTTACATTTAATTGGAAGCAGCTAGCTGGAAAAAATTCTCATCACATTATTGAAGCCACCTTTAAGGCTTTTGCAAGAGCCCTTAGACAAGCAACTGAGTATGACTTGCGTCGTCATGGAAGTGTACCGAGGTTCCTCTCATTCTCTTTTCCCTAATACTCCCTCCATCCTAATTTTTAAGACACTTTACGGTTTATGATGTTTAAACGACGATAAAGCAAATTGATTCCTGTTGACAGTCAAATTAGTTTTAGAAAATAAAATTTACATATTCAGAAACTACATTAAAACCGTTACAAAGCCTGCAAAAAATAATTCAAATTTTATAAACTTTTGACATATAAAGTAAAAGATTAAGAGTGATTTATGTTGATCAAGTGAATAGTAAATGTATCTCACAAATTGGGATTGAGGGAGTATATAATAATATTTTTAACTTTTAAGTTTTAAAGTCTATTGAGATTACTGTTTTTAAAATTAAGATTTTATTGCAGTGAAAATACCAAGTGGTCCGGACTCCAGAATATCTGCGTTGCAAAAGTGATGTTTTGCCGTGGAACTATATTTTCCTACTTTCCTGCCAAATTACATTTCTTTTTTAAGTAAACGTACTTTTCATCTTCTGAAAGGGCTCATTTAGTGAGTCATCCTAAATGCGCTTTCAGGTAGTTATGGTTTTGCGTCTAATTGGACTTCCTTCTGGACTGTAGCTGATGATTAGTATAGTTCCCTTTGGTAAAAGTGCTTCCAATTAGAAGTTTTTTACATAATAATGCATGCCTCTCTGGTTATTTTATGGTTATTATTATTGATACAATCATTAGTTGTTTTTCACTATGCAGCTCAAAGGGGGTTCTTTCACGTGCTTAAAGTGTTTAAATTTGATGGAATGTGGATGCCCTAGACTACCTCAGGTTAATTTTACTACATTTTTTAGTCAAAATTGTTGCTTACGTAGTACTAGTTTATTATGCGATTTTTGTTCTAATTGGGAGGAACCAAATCTTGTGTTTTGCAGTATTTATCAAAGGACTACCACTGTTATATGAAGAATATGATGGTGTTGCTGTATGCCATCCTTTTCAACAACAGATAGATGGCACTGTAGTTTTTTAGAACATTAGAGCCTTGTGATGTAATTTGCCAAGAGGATAATCATTGTATCATAAGTAATTATTAGTCTTTCTCAATAAAGTAATTTATGCCCCTTTAACAACCTTCCATTGCCCTTTTAGTTGAGAGTTTGCTAAGACCTACTTGCTAGTTTGGTGTTGTATTTGCTGTTGAGGCTCAGTTTGGTAACTAATAGGTGATTTTTCCGTATTTCAACAAAATATGTATTTGACATCATCATCATCATTCACCAAACTTGAGATAAGGGAGATCAGATGCATTTACTCTTACCCTTATGCTAAAGCACAAAGAGTGTTTTTGGATGACCCGTGGTAATAATCGCGTCAAAATGACATGAACCAACAGTTATTTCATAACAAATAAACACCAAAAAATATTCTCAAGCCAAGAAATTGTATTTAACTTATTTGCTAAAATTGGTTTCACCATGTTTTTTATGATACACACAGTGACACAACTCCACAAGCTCCTTGCCAAATTTCCAGTACCTAGCAGGCTAGCAATGCTTCCAATTCAGGGCATCTAAACTTATGCGCCATTTATTCGTTTGGTTAAAATTTGACAACTTCATTACCAAACATAGTTGTGGTCACAATAAATTATAGCATAAAGAGATGTGATAAAAATGTACTCCCTCCGTTTCTGAAACAAGTTCCACACTTCCACCTTTTCTTTTCGGGCAGATTCAAAATTAAGTTCCACTTTCAAACATTTCCTTATTTGGCAAATTATCTACGTCAAACAATGTCAAACAGTGTTCAAACAGTGCCAAACAGTGTTCAAACAGTGCACTTCACAGTAAAGTCAAATTTATTTTCTTAATATGTGAAGTCAAATGTGGAACTTGTTTCATAAACGGAGGGAGTATATACCAATATACATTGAATTATACTGCCTACAAGTCTACAACATCCACACACCAATTTTTTAGAACAGTTAAAACAAAACTTGTAAATGTGGAACAAATATATCCATGGGCATTCAAGGGTATCTTTATCACCACCTCACAACTCAACATATAATAAGATCAATCTCAAATTGGCCCATAGATGGTCATACACCTCACGAGTTAAGATGGTGCTTGTCACGACATTCCTTAAACTTGTTTTTCTATCGTGTATACAACAATGGAGTGAGAAAAAAAGTGCGTCTTCCAGAGGATTGCTTGTGTGGCATTGCATTTACAGATTCTCTGCTGTTTCTTTTTACAAATCATCCTCTGCTTTGATGAGATCATTAAGAATCTCAACTTTAACATGCTCAGGAAGTGGTGTTGATGGGCCTGCCTCTGAGTAAAAGTTGGCTAATGCTCTTATTACTTTCTCTAGCATTTCATATGATTCCTGCAGTTTCAACATATTATATTGCAAAAGGATCAAGCATGTTGATTTGAAATTGACCCAAAAGTACACATACCTTTAAACGTCTACAGTTGGATTATAAGAAGTTACTCATAAAAATGGAAGGAAGATCTAAAATGTTACCTCATTAACCACCGTTTTCTCTCCTCTCCACCCACCCAAGTACGCACGAATTGACTCCTTCGCAGCATCGGCTGTTCTTCTAAACTTGGTTATGTCATTGGGATCCTCCTTGAGTGATTCCCGCAATGTCTTAATCACTTCTCTCACTGATTTCAAGTAGTCCTTGGGTAAGACTTTCCCTGATTTGGTTTTCTCATTAGGGTCAAACAAGGACTTTAAGGCCCCAATAACACCCTCATCATCTTGGGCTGCTTTTGATTGATCTCCGGCCCAAGCTGGTAACAAACCAAATCTTCCATTAAATGAGACAAAAGGGATCATGCTACATCCTAGAAGAAACCGGCGACGAGATTTTTCTTCCTCGACCAGCACATCACGACAGCTTGATTTCAGTTTATCTGTAGCAACATGAAAAAATTGCATTTTTGAAGTTATTTTTAAAAAATGTAAAATGAAAATAAGATAATAAACAGAATTATAAGGTACAAAAGGAATAATTTAAAGCTTTTGAAAAAGGGTCTGGTTAATCATATGCATTATCTAACATTCATGAATCATGAGAGAATATTCATTATAATTCTTTGGTTGGATGAGAGTATGACTTTGGAGAGGGCGGGGCGAGGGATATTATACGGGGAAAGTGGGGAAAGGGGACATGTTTGCAAGAGATGTGACATTTTTATTATCCTGAGTTTCTAATTTTAGATATTATTATAAAAGCATGGGGTTTAACCATATACTTCGTATAAGTCTCTTCATTATTAGTATAAGTTATTTTTAATAGAGGTTATTTTGGAGCTTAAAACTTAAGGCGGCATTATTATGATCTCAATATGACACTATGGCAGTGTGCTTACAGTCCTTAATACCCCTCCTGAGGGAATTGAACACATACTTTGGAGGATGGCAATGGTCTAGAATTTGTTAGACCATACTAGCTTTGTTTGTTTGTTTTTTCCTTTTTGTTTGCATTGTTCTCTTTCTTTCCCGATGTACAAAAAAAAAATAGAGAAAAATATAGTACTCCTAATCTCCTATATAGGAAAATACCCCTTTTCCTCCTATTTAGGCCAATTTCTTAGTAACTATTTAACCTGTTTTGTAATAAATAGAATAAAAGCTTAAAGTAAGCTAATATATGAAAAGCTGTCTCCTATTGAAAGCTCTTAATTTTTATTGGTTTCCACTAAATTAACTTATTCTTTTTACAAATTTAACTATCTTTGTTCATCTATTATCCATACCATATTATCCATACCAGCAATGCCTTATCACGTCTTCTTTACATAAATCAGCTACTTAACAACAAATTTACACACTTGTAATATAAATTTTAGCTTTCAACTTTTAGCTATTTTGCTGCTGCTAAGAAGAATATTGGAGCTAAGAGAAGAGTATTTACTTACAGTCAGTGACAACTTTACACCTATCAACAGAGCTGAAAACATTGACGGGGCACATCTTCATCTTAACAGGTATGAAGAAAGCCATCCCTCGAGGGACCTCGGCTTATGCTATCCCGCAAATCAAGGGCATGATGTACCTATACACCAAGTCACCAACACATAAAATTTTTCACTGGAGCAATTTTTTTAAGAGCACTCTTAGGCTCCGTTTGGTGGTAAAGTGAGCGGAACAAGAAACTATTGAAAACTTTGGATGGAATAGAGGTCAAATTGACGGTCAAATAACTCTTACCTGACAATCAATCGCACCCTCATTCGTTTTAGCAGACTTAGTACTATGTATTATATATTTATATCTGTATATGCAACTTGTATAATCATATTCTCTATTTACTTAGGATATATCACAATAATTTGAGAGCGTGGTGATGTTTAAACCCTACTAATTTAATCAAATTATGTAATTATGTACCCCATAATAGTGATGATAAACCTGAGTGAGGAATTGTTTAGCACAATCCCCACTCCCACCTTCCTTGATAAACATTGATTAAAATACTAAATATTAGATAGAGAAAACAAAATCATAGAAGAATAAAAGAAAGAGCATTCAAGCTCCAAATTCTCCAATAAATTATCAATTAGGAATGGACAGATTGAAGAAGTGTTTTTTTGCTTCAAATTCAGTTATTATAGAAAGAATTTAAGAACCCAATATCTAATACTACTCCGTAATTCGATGAACTTTGTTGTTTTTTACTACATAAAATTGGACAAAGTAATGATCAATTCAAGAAGAAGAAGAAGCTGGCTAACCTCAATCCGTTTCTTTTCGCTTCATCCAACCTTCTGACCGAACGTTTTAAAAGTACTAGTATCTCACCCGTGCGTTGCACGGGATGTAATATGTTGTTATTTTAAGTGTTAACATTAAAATGAAATTATAAATAATGTTATTATTTATCAAAATGAGAGAAAGTTAAATAAATAATAACATATTTTAAACAATACGCAGACATTGCAAACTAGTCGAAGACATCCTTATAGACAGCATTTTTTCAGTTTCTTTTCATGTCATGATGTCAATCGTCGCATATCACGAGCTTTAAGCGAGACAGACTTGTCATTAAGAAAACTGCAACAGACAACTATCCACGCATAAAAAGTGAGGAGGACATGAAAACACTAGCGATTTTCAACAACTGTCGTTGACTGTTATCTAGTTTTGATGAAAGATGAATATAGTGTATACTCTAATTAAAATTTAATAATAGTGTGAACTAAATTAGGATACTCATTAATCTCAATATGCAGTTAATCTGTGTTATGTTATTTAGGATTTCTTATCGAAGTATTTATAATACAATTAGTATTCTAATTCGTAGGATGTTTTGAATAGGACTATTTCGATTTATTAAGGTTAAGGGTATAAATACAGAATGAGTTATTAGCACTTTTAGTCCTCCGACTATTATATCAATGACACCTTTGATATAGAGAAATTAGGAAAGTAAAATATAAGACCGGGTAAATGTGCACGTTGGAGTTTCTCTGTTCTGTGGGAACCATGATTGCTTGCAATAAATAATGAAAGAGGCGATCAATATTTGATTAACAATAATATCCAAAAATAATTTAAAATTTATAACAATGAAATGTAAATAAAATAAAGTTGATTTAACTGTGTACTAAGGAAGTGTGCGTGTATTTAGAAATAGAACTTTTCATTAAGTAGAGGAAGAATTGAAGAAATACACTATAATGAGAAAGAAAAAGTTCTAGTGAAGATAGAAACTAAATGAAATTTTAAGCTAAGGCCTCTTCAAGAGTTGAAGACTTGAATGAACAACAACACTCTTACTTTTGTTGCTTATATGCAATAGAAAAGTTGTCAAAAACCTACACTCAAGTATATGTGCAGCAAGAAAATGCAACAGATCTGCAGCAACTACACAAATGTAAGAAATCCAGCTGAAATTTGATTAACGTAGGTAGAAAATCAACTTAAAAAATTGCTCTAAATTGTCAAAACTTTACCAAAACACTCACTCTCAGGTTACATCTTACTCTTGCACAAACCATATATTTTTCCTAACAAATGCTACCAGTTAAGTATTACTACCAAATCAGTTGCAGCCACCCAAGTAAAAGACAACCCCATATTACAATATAAAAGTGCCAAGAGAATCCAGCTTAATATGAACTCTCATAATAAGCTGAAAAAAGCTCCCTGAGAAACTTAGAAGTCACGAAATTATCTCTAATTTATCAAAGATATCACCAAAGTTGCTGAAAAAATACCCTTCTCCCTCCTCTCGACACTTTTCAGCACCAAAGTCTGCAACCAAAACTGTGCAGCTTAACACTAAATGATGACATTATGGTATTCCATACTTTCCATCCATCAGCTTTTTTGTCAAAAAATATTATACTACCTCCGTCCCGAAAAGGTTCGCCATATTGACTTTTCTTAGTCAATGATGGCAAACTTTGGACAATGATTTCAATTATTATATTTGTGTATAATGTATAAATTTTATACTTTTATCAGTTTATGAAAATATTTTGAATAAGGAACATTTTGATATAACTTTCATATTATAAATAATTTTGTCTTGAAAAATATCATTGTCAAATTTGATTGTCATTGACCAAGAAAAATCAATTTGGCGAATCTTTTCGAAACGAAGGGAGTATTCGATAAGCAATTGAATCTAAACCATCAAAAGTTTTGTGTAATAAAGTATACCAGATGGCTTTTCGATGAAAAGTATGCCAGAAACGTATGATTGGATCGGCTCCAAGGGCTTTTTTCTTAATTATTATGCTTTTTATGTTTTTTTCTTCATTGCATCTTTCGTCTCATTTCCTTGTTTTGCTTTTCGATGTAGCATTTACTTTTTTTCATAAAATTTCCTCTTCTTAAAAAAGATAGATACAAACAAATAGTCCAATAAAAAAAGATGTAAAAATAACACAACGTTTGCACAAACATATCTGCATTTCTTTATGCCAAATGTAACTGGCATAAAGAAGAAAAGAAAATTTATGCAATCCTATGACGCAACTTGTAGTATACTAAACAGAAGTGCACCTAGTCAATCAAAAGCATTAGTGAACAATATCATACCCACACGATGAGATAAAGTGAGGCCAATTGTAGACGCCCACTCCCCTGCAAGGGAGTACAACTTCTGTGCTGCAAGGCTTGACTTCAAAATTTCTTGAAACATAAGGCAACAAATAATACACTCATCTCCCTTATACCTCAAAATATAGTTTGTAAAAATTTGATTGTGATAATTTCTATGTAGTAAGCTATAATTCTATATAGGTGATTCCAGAGCTAACCTTATGTGGTTAATATAATATATGATCATAGTCAAGATTAACATGACATAGACATTCTTGTGTAGGAGTCAGTCTATATATAGACATTCCAGACCATATATTTTTCCTAACAAATGTGTTGCTACCAATTAGGTATGAGTACCAAATCAGTCGCAACCACCCAAGTAAAAGACAACCCCGTATTACAATATAAAAGTGCCAAGAGAATCTAGCTTAATTTGAACTAAATAAAGCTCCCTGAGAAACTTAGATGTCACGAAACAGAGCTGTTTGTATATCATGAAACAAAGGATTCTGCCTTGTGTTGATAATAACTCTTTAGTCTGTACATGAGTAATCTATCACATTTGGAAAGTGGGATAGTCTTATTTGTTCACTCTTGTAAGTATATTTTTCACTCTTCTATATATTATTCAAGGTGTATTTTTATCTTCAAATGATCTTTCATCTGTTTGTAAACATAAGAACAGTTTAAAAGTAACATTAAGTTGTAATCAATGGAACACTTTGCTTCCCTAGAATGCAAATTTATCATCACCCACCGAGATTCTAAACATTCAGAAAGCATAAATAACCTCTGTGAGAATAAACAACTGGGCATTTTTCTTGAGATCATTAGCCATACATTAGCACTTCTAATTTATACACATCATTCGAGCAACCCTAATTTTATCAATTCTTTAAAACAAAGGTGCAACATTTTAAATTTCTATCAGCCACCAGCACCCACAACATTTATAAAACATGAATAATCACAGTAAGAACAATCAAGTTGACATTTTTATTAAGGGAACAATTTAGGTGAGAATAAGCGGTTCTAGAGATAATTGAATTCAACTCGGATGCATTTCAACCTTAGCATAGAGTGTAGAATGTAGACGATGAAATGTCTTACCTAAATAATAATATTGAATTGTGTTTGTGTTGATTTTTTTACATGGAGACTGTCACTGAAATCTGAAATTGATGAGGATGGATGAAGGGAAAAATGGAAACGGGGGCAATTAGATTAGTAGAGAAACAGAATCAACAATAGAATATAGAAAGTAGAAAATGAAACATCGTACCTAAATTATCGAAATATAGGATTTGCCGATATTTTGCGCTGCATTCGCCGCTTGTTTGCGTTGAATTTGTGTCTGCATAAGGAAACGTACGATTGAGGAAGAGTTGACTGTGCTGATTGGTGTCTGCTGAAAGAAACGTACAATTGAGGAAGAGGAAGGGCTATGTAGGCTAACCGTCCAGGCAGGGAATGAGGGAGAGAAGCAAATTGGGAGAAGGATTACACAGCAGGGGTTGTGCGGTCCGGAAAGGCCAGGTAAATTTGTAAAAGTATACGTGAGGTTTTTAACCGTTCTGTATCATGTCGTTTCGGAACGGTACAAAACGGTATGGTACAATGTCAAACACATGCTAAATTTTTTGAACAAATCTTGCAATTAGTAGATATCATCACACCAACCAACTCACATGAAATGTTGAAATAAATACAAGAAATTGCATACATAGTACTAAAAATTCACAAATACCCAAATAGTGCAACCCAACTAAGAAAAAGTATAGCAAAACGATGACGCACGAGATAAATATCATTTTTAATTTACTAAGTTCATGTGAAAATATAAAAATGAATATCATCAAATTGTTGAATGTAATACGAGTAGAAATCTTCAACATTCTTCTTCTTCGTTCTAGGTTAAATATTACTCCGTATTTCTAATTTAATTTATAGTTGAACCTTGAGAGCTAAGATTTAAACCATGTTAATTAAGTTGTAGAAAATGCACAAACATGATACAACAAAAAGTCATGTACACTACATTACTAGAATTTTAATGATTTCTAAAATTTTAATATTCTTTCAATACATACCAAAATATAACATAAATTATCTAAAAAGAAAAAATAACAATATATATATATATATATATAAACACATTTTAGATATTCATATATTTCTAGAGGCTTAATTAAGCCTTTCTGGCTTGGTAGAAAAGGGAATCCTGTTTCACATCTAGGTTATGCTGATGACCTACTCATTTTTATTAATGGTGACTCCAGATCGTTAATAAACTTTCACAGATTCCTTACCTTATACCAAGATTCCTCTGGGTAGGCCGTGAATTTTGACAAAAGCTCCTTTATATGTGGTAAACATGCTGCATACAGAGTACATGCCATTCATGATTTACTAGGAATGCAAAATTCATCTCTTCCCATGAAATACCTGGGAGTCAATCTGCATAAGGGGATTAACAGGCAACAGTGTTGTCAGAAGATAATTCATCAGTTTGATTCCAGACTTTCTTCATGGAAGCAAAAAAATATATCTATGGGAGGAAGACTCATCTTGATTAAACATGTTCTGGGGTCCATTCCCATGCATCTTTTGGCAGTAGATCTTCTGCCTAATAAGATTATAAACATTCTTGAGAAGAAAATGGCTAATTTCTTTTGGGGTACTTCTAATAATAGACCCAAATATCATTGGGTTAGTTGGAAGAAACTTTGCTATCCCAAAGAAGAAAGGGGTTTGGATATTAGATCACTTAAAGATGTTGAAAGAGCTTTTTCCCTTAAACTTTGGTGGAAATGGAAGACTTCTTCCTGTTTTTGGTCTGAGTTCATGAAAGCTAGATATCCTAGGGAGAGTGATATCAGGATTAAAATTGATGACTCACCCATTTGGAGAAGACTCTGTTTGGTTAATGATCCGGCTGCTTCATTAATTGACTCCTCAGACAATCAGTTCATCTGGAAAGATACAAAAGATGGTCAGTTTACTCTTAAATCTGCCATTAGGCATTCTTTGGGTTCCTCTTATGCCTTTAAACAGTTGTGGCATCCACAACAACAATCTAAAATCAAAATTTTTCAATGGAGGCTATTCAAAGGGGTTTTACCTATTACTGACAAGTTGGTTCGTTAGGAAGATCATACAGCCTTCTATTTGTCCTCTTTGTAGGAATAATGATGATTCTACTATTCACATTTTCCTGGAATGTGACTTCTCTAAGGCTATTTGGTCATATTTTGCTCAGATTATGTCCATTTCTATGCCTTTTCAATGCTCTTATATTCGTAGCATCTTTCTGATTTGGTGGTTTGAGGCTCGTAGTCAAACGCTAATTGACTTGTTCAAGCACAACCTTCCTGGAATTATCTGTTGGAACATTTGGAAGGTTTATACTGACCAAATTTGGGGCTCTGGATCAAGGACGCCTAATTCTGCTTACACTATCTGGCAAATTAAACTCTATACTCAGCACTGGGTTTTAAGTCTTTCGAATCAGAAATTGGGCAAGATTGATACCATTTTATACGAAGAACAACTAATTCCCCTTGGTTTTAAGCTTAATCAGAGACTCTTAAAACCCATTAGTTGGTTGAAACCTAATAGAGGATTGAAGTTAGTTATTGATGCAGCTTACATACCAGATTCGGCCTCAGGTGGAGCGATTTTGAGGAATCAAAGAGGAGAGTTGGTATGCGCCATTGCTTTTCCGATTTCTGCTTCTTCGTCTTTCTATGCGGAGCTAATTGCTGCGATGACAGCTACGCGATGGGTGATTAGTGAAGGCTATCGTGATTTTCAGGTTGAGATTGATGCTGAAGCTGCTCTTAGCTTCCTTTCAGATGGATTCAACGTTGCTAGGTCTGAGGATATTATTTCGTTCAGGCAGTTGTGCTTCAGGAAAGGGGTCAGATTCAGACATATTTTCATGGAAGGTAATAGACCAGCTCACTATCTAGCAGCTTTGCATCTGACCCATTTCATGTCTTGGACTTCTGTTAACTTGTTGCCTAGTCCAGTCCGAATTGAATTTAATTTTGACTTGTTAAATATTCCTTATATTAGATGGCTTGTTTAGAGTTTATTTCTTCTGATGGGTCAGGTCTAGCCCCCCCATCAGTTTTTGAGTTTATTTTGTCTCTCGTGTAATTTTGGGAAGGATGTCTTCCCCGGAAAGGTATTGGCCTAGCCCCCCTTTCTTTTTTGTATCTCTCTATTTTCTAATAAAACACGGTAAACGTTCTCCGGCATTTACCTGATTTTGGTGGTTTGCCTTCCGGGATTAAAAAAAAACACATTTTAGATATCTTAGGGACACATGAATACATATTTGAGGTATAAAATTGTTGGTCTAGATCTATTGATATAGAAAAAATATAAAAAAAATTCAAATGCATTATTTACGAACAGTTCGATCCGGTATTTTTCGGTTCTCAAAATCTAGGACCGGTCCCGTACCCGTTTCAAATGGTACGGTTTCGGTACGGGATAAAAATCTATAGAACCGTTTAAATATCCGATATTTGGTTCGGTACCATTACGAGACGGTTTGGTACCGGTTCAGTTCGGATTTTACGCCCAAACCTATTACACAGTATTAGGCCGTCATATGTTAACCGCAAAAGAGTTTTTATACTCCTTCAAAGAATGAGGGTATTTAGACTTTTTCAAAATAGGGTACTTTAGACTTTTTATAAAAACCATCTTCTTTCCCAACCCATTACAAACTTAGTAGTCCCAGCCGCCCTTCCAGAGAGAGACGGACAGGAGAGTTGGTTAAAGCAACGCCGCAGCTATGGTTAGTTAGACGGCAATTTCAACCGTGTCTAGTAGAACTCTCTCACCAGATTCCATTGATGTTTCTTTGTAATTTTGCAGAGTCTGGTAGCGAATGAAGATTTCCAGCACATTTTGCGTATCCTCAACACCAACGTTGATGGAAAGCAGAAGATTATGTTCGCTCTCACTTCCATCAAAGGTATCGGCCGCCGATTTGCTAACATCTGCTGCAAGAAAGCCGACATCGACATGAACAAAAGGTCCATCTTTCTTACATCATTCAGCATTTTGAACCTTTGTTTTGACGATGTTTTTCCAATCATCATTCCTTTCATGTTTAAATACCCGCTAGGAAGTTACATTGTCCATCAAAAACGTATTAGTTTGATTTTCAAATCGGAAAAATATACTAGTAGAATTTTTTTGGGGAATTTGACTTTCATTGGACTTTGCACCCCATTTTAAAAAAAACTTTGATTTTGTACCCCATTTCACTTAAAATTCATTTGAGTCCGTGAGTCAAATTCATTTTAAAACTTTCATGGATTTCGGTTAGCTTAACGCATTTATCTCTTTTTAGTAATTTTTTTTGTGATTCTCCGTGAGTCCGTGTTGAATCACTTTGCTGCATAAACTCACGGTATCCTTGTTCTTGTATTCAACCACAAAAGTTCACATTTTAATGGTCTTTAGCATCTTGATTTAGTTAGATGGGCCTAAGTCGGTTGTTCTGTACTGTAAATAGATAGACTTATTGGTGTCTATTATTTAAGGTTAATTACATGGTTTAGCGAATCAAGTTTCTGAGTGTTGCCTGAATGTATTATTCATACATATGGCTGACTACAGGGCTGGAGAGCTGTCTTCTGCTGAGATTGAAAATCTGATGACGGTTGTTGCGAACCCCCGTCAGTTCAAGATCCCAGACTGGTTCCTTAACAGGCAGAAGGATTACAAGGATGGTAACTATTCACAGGTTGTATCCAATGCTTTGGATATGAAACTCAGGGATGATCTTGAGAGATTGAAGAAAATCAGGTAATGATTTCTTACGCCGATTATTTACTATAGTAGTTCTATTACGTTGTTTAAGGAACTTTGAAACTGTGGCTTCCAATGTGAGATTCTGCACATTGAACTTGTTTTCTCAATGTTGTGAAATTGAAGAGTAATGAAATTGAGATGTTAAAAGATAGATTGAGAAGTGAGAACAACTTTTATGGTCCATTTAACCCCTATGCAACCCCTGTGCTAACAGTTTCTCTCACTTTTTTACACTCCAATACCTTGTCATTTTTTCTGTACTACAGTATATTTAAAAAAATTGAGATTTCTAACTGAGATTCAATGGGTTAAACAGACCTGATATAGATTTTGTTCAATCCATTATTAGCATTATTAGTGAAGTACTATTGTTAGTCTGAACATATAGATCATGTACAACTCTTTTCTTTAGTACATCTCTACTACCATTTTGCTTTCACTATCTTAGCTGGTAAGGTCTTCCTACAGTATCTGACTTGCTGTTCATGTAAAATTAAATAATAGGAACCATCGTGGCCTGCGACACTACTGGGGTCTTCGTGTACGTGGACAGCACACTAAGACTACCGGACGCAGGGGAAAGACTGTTGGTGTCTCCAAGAAGCGTTGAGAGATTTTGATTTTACACCCCCATCTGTTCATTAAATTATGTTCTGTTTGTTATTCAAATTTTGGTTAAATATACAATGAATGGTGTGGTTTTAGCACTTGGAGTTCCTGTTTCCTAAGCATGTGAGCCTTAAGGGTTTTCAATCAAAGTAGACAGCCTTTTGCTTCATCTACATTCCTAATTTGCTGAAGTACGTGATGAGTTTTTTAAGAACTTCTAAAACCATGTCTGTGGGTTTAATGCCGCCTTCTGTAATGTCGATTCTTTACCTTCAAATGTTATCTTTTATCGTTGGATAGGTATGATGTGGTTGTAGAATAATGGATCAGGCAGTAAACCTGAACTTGCCTTCATCCCCTTCTTTTTTTCTAAATTTGGAAATTGGTAACCGAATTTTTAACACCAATGTACAAATGTGATCATTGCATTGTACCTAAGGTTGGGTTTGAGAAACCAAAAACAGAAGCAAAATAAATTGAAGGTTTAATACACCAAATCCCCCTGTGATTAGTGGTGGACTCGGGCCGGGCCAACCGGCCCGGAACCGGACCGGCCCGCTACTGTGCGGGCCCGGCCCGGCCCGGTTTGTTGGTTAGGTCACGGTTCGGGCCACCCGGCCCGGTCATGTAGCGGTTCGGGCCCGGGCTTATAATTTGGTGAACCGGCCCGGCCGGGCCGGGCCCGGTCCGGGCCTCAACGGTCACAAAAAAAAAAAAATTTAAAAAAATTTGAAGGCTCTACTAGCCGTTGGGAGACCTCCCAAACGGCTCTATAGCCGTTGGGAGCATAGGAGGGGGGGGTCTGGGGGGTTAGGGGGGGTGGGGTGGGGGTGGGGGTGGGGTATACAAAAAAAAACCTATTTATACTCCTATTTTCTATACATTTTTTACACCTACAACTCTTTCTACTCTCTAAAATCTAAATTCTCTATTCTCTTAATCTCTCATATTCAATCATCTTCATTCTTCATCTTCTCCGAATTCTTTCTACATATATATAATTTATATAATTATTATATCTACTTATATATTATAATATTAATTATCTACTTATAAATATATACTTATACACATTCATATTATAATTCTTTACGCATTATATTATATACTATATATTGTTATACATATATATTATATATTACTTATAATATATTTACACATTATATATTTATATATACTATATATAGTTATACATTATATTATATATTACTTAGAATATAGTATACATTATATTATATATTACTTATAATATATTTACACATTATATATTTATATATACTATATATAGTTATACATTTGATTTATATATACACTTCTCGTTTATCTATTTAATTACTTAATTGTTTCATTTGTCATATTAATATTAGTTAAAGTAGTTAAAGTTAATTGTTTCATTTGTCATATTAATATTAGTTAAACTACTTAATTGTTACATTTCTCATATTAGTTAATTGCTACATTTTTACATTTCTCATATTAGTTAATTGCTACATTTGTACATTTCTCATATTAGTTAATTAGTTAATTGCTACATTTTTACATTTCTCATATTAGTTAATTAGTTAATTGCTACATTTTTACATTTCTCATATTAGTTAATTAGTTAATTGCTATATTTTTACATTTCTCATATTAGTTAATTGCTACATTTGTACATTTCTCATATTAGTTAATTAGTTAATTGCTACATTTTTACATTTCTCATATTAGTTAATTAGTTAATTGCTACATTTTTACATTTCTCATATTAGTTAATTAGTTAATTGCTATATTTTTACATTTCTCATATTAGTTAATTGCTACATTTGTGCATTTCTCATATTAGTTAATTAGTTAATTGCTACATTTTTACATTTCTCATATTAGTTAATTAGTTAATTGCTACAATTTTACATTTCTCATATTAGTTAATTGCTACATATCTCATTAAAGTAAAAAAAAACTAGTTAATTTTTACATTTCTCATATTAGTTAATTGCTACATATCTCATTAAAATAACAAAACTAGTTAATTTTTACATTTCTCATATTAGTTAAGTGCTAATATTTGTTCAATTTTAAATATGGAGCGAGGTAGACATTCTGTAGATGTGGGTAATCTCCAACGCAACCGCAAGAGGGAGATTGCATCGACTCGATCTACTTCACGCAAAGGCAAAGGTAAAGCGCGGGCCGAGTCTTCTTTTCAAAGTCGAGATGATTTTGAAACGGATTACCAACGGCGAGATGGTATGATGATGTCCGACGAGGAACTTCAACACCTATTGTCCCAAAATGATCCACGTTTTGCACAAGAACAACAATTCACGACAACCATCGATGAAGAGGAGCTCGAGGATGACGATGGGGAGGAGGACACGGGGGGCGACGGGACTCCGGATGATGAGGAAGAGGACGAGGGCCCTTCAACGACTACAACCAAAATTGGTAAGAAATCTAAATCTTCTATTATTGAAAACAATTTTACAAAAAGGAAAGACGAAAAAACCGAAAAATGGTACGCAAGTTGCAATCATTGCAAGAAAGAGTTTAGCTTGGAAATTTCTGGCGGATACGGGAGTCTCAAAAGGCATCTTCAGTCCACCCACGTTGTGGAGTATGCGAAAATAGACAAAGGAAAGGGGAAGCAAACACAAATATCAAGGTTTGCAAATTCTCAACCCTTTGGTAATTTTTCCTATGATGATAAAAAACATTTGACTGGTATGTCTCATTTAATTGTTGAAGAAAATTTACCCTTTATTTTTTCCGAAAGTCTTGCTTTAAGAGATTATGCTCAAGGTACTTTAAATCCTCAATTTAGAAATTATAGTCGCAAAACGATTAAAAAAGAAGTTATAAGGCAATATAACTTGGAAAAAGAAAAATTACAAATATTTTTCGCAAACTTTGATGGACGTGTTAGTATTTGTAGCGATATATGGGAGGATACTTATCATCATTTATATTATTTGGGTCTAACTGCACATTATATTGATGATGATTGGAATATGCATAAACGTGTTCTTGCTTTTCGTGAATTCAATGATCGTCACACTGCTGATAATATTTATATTCTCATTGAACGTATTTTAATTGAGTATAATTTGATTGATAAGGTGTTTGCTGTAGGTTTTGATAATGCTAGTAATAATACTGCTGCTATACCTAGATTACGTGAATTGTGTGGTGCTTCTACATTGATGGGTAGATTTTTTCATCAACGTTGTGCATGTCATATTCTAAATTTGTGTGTACAAGATGGCTTAGCGGCATTAGGAAATGCTTTGGAGGTAGTGAAGGGGGGAATTAAATTGATTTGGGCTAACACTCCACTAAAAATGCAATGGCGGCAATATTTGAAGGATAGACGCGTGAATTATTGTGCTTTTCCTAAAGATTTGTCTATTCGTTGGAATAGTACTTATAATTTAATTCAAGTACTTGTTAGATATAAAGATCATTTTCCAGCTTTTTTAAGACAAACTTGTAACTATATTATAAACCCGGCTGACATCGACACTTGTGAAAAAATTGTTAATGTTTTGGCATATTTTAATAACGCAACTCTAACTTTTAGTCATGTTTATAAACCTACCGCAAACGAATTTTTTGTTGAAGCTGTTAATCTCGCCGGCGCTTTTTGTGAATTTTCCGACGCCGCTTACGTTAGTTATTTTTGTGATTTCATGAAACAAAAGTTTTTAAAATATTATTCACATATTCCGCATATATATGGTATTGCATTTGTTCTTGATCCTCGTTATAAACTTCCTTACTTGGCAAATTGTATAGATTACTATTATGCTTCTTGTTTTCCAACTCAAGAGTTCGATGATAATCCAATCGACCCTAAACAAGAATTCAACGAGGTTAGTAATTTATTTCATCAATTGTATAATGAATTTCATGCACAATATGGTAATGCACCCCCTCCCATGCAACGAACATCTTCTTCATCTAAAGGAAAATCACTTTTAAAATCCACTTTTGGTTCTCTTTTGAAAAAAAGTAGAGCAACTCCCGCTACTGAACAAAGCTCAGGTAACGAGCTTTCTTTGTATCTAACATTGAATGTTGATTATGAAGTTGGTGATGACTTTGACGTTCTTAAGTGGTGGAAGGAAAATGAAAGAACATTCCCGATTTTATCAAAGATGGCTAAGCAAGTACTAGCAATGCCGATATCAACCGTTGCCGTGGAACAAGAATTCAGTGCGGCCGACAACGTCCTAACCGATTTTAGAACGAGGTTGAGCCCGAGCTCTCTTGAGACACTAGTTTGCTTTCACGATTGGTTGAAGGCCCAACGAAGAACTCAAGAAATTACCATCACTCCCTCCCGCCACTTTATGGAGGAAACAACCGAAGGCGGAGAGTCCGATTGATTTTTTATTACAAAATGTATTACATTTTTTAAATTCATCCTAATTCTCAATTGTACTTCTTATTTGAAATAAATATACTTCAATTCGAATATAATATATTGTAATTGTAATAAGATTTATTCTAATTATATAATAATTAAAAAAAAATTAAATAGGCCCGGCCCGGCCCGGCCCGCCGGGCGGCCCGGCCCGTGAACCGGGCGGGTGACCCGAACCGAACCGGACCCGGGGTTATCCGGGCCGGTTCCGGGCCTGCCTTCCTAGAACCGAGGCCCGGCCGGGCCCAGGCCCGAACCGGGCCCGAACCGGCCCGAGTCCATTCCTACATGTGATATAGAAATTCGGCGAATTAGTTCCCTGTGATTTAAAAAATGCGTCAAATCCTCCTGTGTTTTAATTAATTATGCGCAAAATCTCTTCTATGAACAAATTCAATTGTCAAATAAAAGAAAAATAATTAACATTTTTGTATGATTTAGAGATTTTGACATATGTACTTGCATATTCAATCAAAATATTAGGTAAAGTGATTTCCAAATTCTTAAATTTATTCATAAAAAGGATTTCACGCATTTTTCAAATCAGATGGGCTAATGCGCTGAATTTCTATATCACGAGGGGGTTTGGTTAGTGGTGGACTCGGTTCGGACCGGGCCCGGTTCGGGCCTAGAACCGGCCGGGCCTCGGTTCAAGGAAGGCAGGCCCGGAACCGGCCCGGATAACCCCGGATCCGGTTCGGTTCGGGTCACCCGCCCGGCGGGCCGGGCCTATTTTTTTTTTTAAATATTATATAATTAGAATAATTCTTATTACAATTACAATATATTATATTCGAATTGAAGTATATTTATTTCAAATAAGAAGTACAATTGAGAATTAGGATGAATTTAAAAAATGTAATACATTTTGTAATAAAAAATCAATCGGACTCTCCGCCTTCAGTTGTTTCCTCCATAAAGTGGCGGGTAGGAGTGATGGTAATTTCTTGAGTTCTTCGTTGGGCCTTCAACCAATCGTGAAAGCAAACTAGTGTCTCAAGAGAGCTCGGGCTCAACCTCATTCTATAATCGGTTAGGACGTTGTCGGCCGCACTGAATTCTTGTTCCACGGCAACGGTTGATATCGGCATTGCTAGTACTTGCTTAGCCATCTTTGATAAAATCGGGAATGTTCTTTCATTTTCCTTCCACCACTTAAGAACGTCAAAGTCATCACCAACTTCATAATCAACATTCAATGTTAGATACAAAGAAAGCTCGTTACCTGAGCTTTGTTCAGTAGCGGGAGTTGCTCTACTTTTTTTCAAAAGAGAACCAAAAGCGGATTTTAAAAGTGATTTTCCTTTAGATGAAGAAGATGTTCGTTGCATGGGAGGGGGTGCATTACCATATTGTGCATGAAATTCATTATACAATTGATGAAATAAATTACTAACCTCGTTGAATTCTTGTTTAGGGTCGATGGGATTATCATCGAACTCTTGAGTTGGAAAAAAAGAAGCATAATAGTAATCTATACAATTTGCCAAGTAAGAAAGTTTATAACGAGGATCAAGAACAAATGCAATATCATATATATGCAGAATATGTGAATAATATTTTAAAAACTTTTGTTTCATGAAATCACAAAAATAACTAACGTAAGTGGCGTCGGAAAATTCACAAAAAGCGCCGGCGAGATTAACAGCTTCAACAAAAAATTCGTTTGCGGTAGGTTTATAAACATGACTAAAAGTTAGAGTTGCGTTATTAAAATATGCCAAAACATTAACAATTTTTTCACAAGTGTCTATGTCAACCGGGTTTATAATATAGTTACAACTTTGTCTTAAAAAAGGTGGAAAATGATCTTTATATCTAACAAGTACTTGAATTAAATTATAAGTACTATTCCAACGAATAGACAAATCTTTAGGAAAAGCACAATAATTCACACGTCTATCCTTCAAATATTGCCGCCGTTGCATTTTTAGTGGAGTGTTAGCCCAAATCAATTTAATTCCCCCCTTCACTACCTCCAAAGCATTTCCTAATGCCCGCTAAACCATCTTGTACACACAAATTTAGAATATGACATGCACAACGTTGATGAAAAAATCTACTCATCAATGTAGAAGCACCACACAATTCACGTAATCTAGGTATAGCAGCAGTATTATTACTAGCATTATCAAAACCTACAGCAAACACCTTATCAATCAAATTATACTCAATTAAAATACGTTCAATAAGAATATAAATATTATCAGCAGTGTGACGATCATTGAATTCACGAAAAGCAAGAACACGTTTATGCATATTCCAATCATCATCAATATAATGTGCAGTTAGACCCAAATAATATAAATGATGATAAGTATCCTCCCATATATCGCTACAAATACTAACACGTCCATCAAAGTTTGCGAAAAATATTTGTAATTTTTCTTTTTCCAAGTTATATTGCCTTATAACTTCTTTTTTAATCGTTTTGTGACTATAATTTCTAAATTGAGGATTTAAAGTACCTTGAGCATAATCTCTTAAAGCAAGACTTTCGGAAAAAATAAAGGGTAAATTTTCTTCAACAATTAAATGAGACATACCAGTCAAATGTTTTTTATCATCATAGGAAAAATTACCAAAGGGTTGAGACTTTGCAAACCTTGATATTTGTGTTTGCTTCCCCATTCCTTTGTCTATTTTCGCATACTCCACAAAGTGGGCGGTCTGAAGATGCCTTTTGAGACTCCCGTATCCGCCAGAAGTTCCCAAGCTAAACTCTTTCTTGCAATGATTGCAACTTGCGTACCATTTTTCGGTTTGTTCGTCTTTCCTTTTTGTATAATTGTTTTCAATAATAGGAGATTTATATTTCTTACCCATTTGGGTTGTAGTCGTTGACGGGCCCTCGTCCTCTTGCTCATCATCCGGAGTCTCGTCGCCCCCCGCGTCCTCCTCCCCATCGTCATCCTCGAGCTCCTCTTCATTGATGGTTGTCGGGAATTGTTGTTCTTGTGCAAAACGTGGATCATTTTGGGACAATAGGTGTTGTAGTTCCTCGTCGGACATCATCATACCATCTCTCCGTTGGTAATCCGTTTCAAAATCATCTCGACTTTGAAAAGAAGACTCGGCCCGCGCTTTACCTTTGCCTTTGCGTGAAGTAGATCGAGTCGATGCAATCTCCCTCTTGCGGTTGCGTTGGAGATTACCCACATCTACAGAATGTCTACCACGCTCCATCTTTAAAATTGAACAAATATTAGCAATTAACTAATATGAGAAATGTAAAAATTAACTAGTTTTGTTTACTTTAATGAGATATGTAGCAATGAACTAATATGAGAAATGTAAAAATGTAGCAATTAACTAATTAACTAATATGAGAAATGTAAAAATGTAGCAATTAAGTAATATGAGAAATGTAAAAATGTAGCAATTAACTAATATGAGAAATGTAAAAATGTAGCAATTAAGTAATTAACTAATATGAGAAATGTAAAAATTAACTAGTTTTTTTTACTTTAATGAGATATGTAGCAATTAACTAATATGAGAAATGTAAAAAAGTAGCAATTAACTAATTAACTGATATGAGAAATGTAAAAATGTAGCAATTAACTAATATGAGAAATGTAAAAATGTAGCAATTAACTAATATGAGAAATGTAAAAATGTAGCAATTAACTAATATGAGAAATGTAAAAATGTAGCAATTAACTAATATGAGAAATGTAAAAATGTAGCAATTTACTAATATGAGAAATGTAAAAATGTAGCAATTAACTGATATGAGAAATGTAACAATTAAGTAGTTTAACTAATATTAATATGACAAATGAAACAATTAACTTTAACTACTTTAACTAATATTAATATGACAAATGAAACAATTAACTACTTTAACTAATATTAATATGACAAATGAAACAATTAAGTAATTAAATAGATAAATGAGAAGTGTATATATAAATTAAGTAATTTATATATATAGTATATATAAATATATAATGTGTAAATATATTATAAGTAATACTACCTCCATCCCGCTATGATTGTCCCATTTTACCTTAGCGGTTCGTCCCACTAAGATTGTCCCATATCAAATTTGGTAAAGTTTGTGTGGTTCTAGATCATTCTTACTTTATTCTTATTTTATCAATTCAATATAAACCACATAAACCACTTTTTATTAATTTGCGTGCTACTCCCTCTTGTCCCATTGTTAGCGGGACAGAGGGAGTATATAATATAATGTATAACTATATATAGTATATATAAATATATAATGTGTAAATATATTATAAGTAATATATAATATAATGTATAACTATATATAGTATATATAATATAATGCGTAAAGAATTATAATATGAATGTGTATAAGTATATATTTATAAGTAGATAATTAATATTATAATATATAAGTAGATATAATAATTATATAAATTATATATATGTAGAAAGAATTTGGAGAAGATGAAGAATGAAGATGATTGAATATGAGAGATTGAGAGAATAGAGAATTTAGAGAGTAGGAAGAGTTGTAGAAGAAGAGGTGTAAAAAATGTATAGAAAATAGGAGTATAAATAGGTTTTTTTTGTATACCCCCCCCCCCCTAACCCCCCAGACCCCCCCCCCCCTCCTATGCTCCCAACGGCTATAGAGCCGTTTGGGAGGTCTCCCAACGGCTAGTAGAGCCTTGAATTAATTAATTTTTTTTTAAAATGGTGACCGTTGAGGCCCGGCCGGGCCGGTTCACCAAAATATGAGCCCGGGCCCGAACCGCTACATGACTGGGCCGGGTGGCCTGAACCGTGACCTAACCGACAAACCGGGCCGGTCCGGGCGCGCACAGTAGCGGGCCGGTCCGGGCCCGCACAGTAGCGGGCCGGTCCGGTTCCGGGCCGGTTGGCCCGGCCCGAGTCCACTCCTAGGTTTGGTGCATTAAACCCTAAATTGAATCGCAACAATATAAAACTGAATCGTTAAAAAACTGAAACAAAATATAAAAAATTGAATTCAATTGTAGTTGTTCGGTTTGGTTTAGTTTTAACCCTTCAAAACCGATTGAATAAATTGAATTAATTAAAATATGATATTTTGTTTTTTAATTGTTGAACATTAATCATAATGTTTCGATATTCTTTGGTTTGCTTGTGCTAGAAAATTAATTTGTGTGAGTTTTACTTTAGTTTATAAATCACATTCGTTATCTATAATAATGTAGGTATAATGATCTATTATGTCTTTTATGTAGGTACATATGTTACAATTTATTGCATGATAATGGATATGTTTTTACTGGTTACTACTAGTTAATTGACATTAGTCTTTTACCCGTGCGTTGCACGAGATAATAGATCGATTATAAAGTGATTTGACATTACCAAAAATAAGTTCACTTTTGCAAATTAAGTCTTTACTCATATTTAATTATAGTAACTCTAATATTCTAAATTAGTTTGTATATGTATACTTCACTAATTGGACTTGGTAATTTTTCGAGTACTACTAAGTACTAACCATAAAATACATTTTGGTAATGAAATTTTTTATTTCACTAATATGGGATACATGAAATGAAATTTCAGAATTTCGTTTTTATTGCATAAATTTTAACACTTTAATAGCTACTTTAGTAAGAAAAATTGTACTTAGTGACCTTTTAGAGCAAGATTTTTTACACCCCTACAACTTACCAATTCTTGAATCTAGAATATTTTTTATTTTACCAAAATCACAATATATACCGTAAATAGCAAATATACATAGGCAAAAAGTAATGTATATATGTAAGAGGAACTATACTAAAATTTCTAAAAAAATCATATTACTATCATGAAAAAGAATATTCGATTATGTTGGGTATAGCACGAACCTAAATATATTAAAATTATTCTCTATCCATTAGGAAATCTTAGCTTAAGAAGACAATAATTGAACACCAAATTTTATCTTCACAATTGTTCTTTACCTTAAACAGAGAATATCTCCAACATGCAAGTATATAATCAATTTAAGGATGTTATCAAACAATTGATAACAATTAGCATGTAACATCAAAATTTCAAAATTAATTAGGCATTAGACATAGGTTAAAAATGCAGTATATAATTGGAACTAAATTTATTTTTTTGAAGACATGTAAATGTCCATCATGAATATGGATAATTTGATTTTTTAAAGATAAAACAACTTGAAAATGACCCATGTCAAGTAAAATTTTCTTCTCTTTCATTTATGTGTTAAGAAATGAGAAGCAAAAAAATGAAATTTAGCCACATATTGCATTTATCTCTTATTGTTATGAATAAGTTTCTTTTAACCATTTGCAATGGAATCAAAAACTCGTTATTTTTGGCTTGAGAAATAATGAAATAAAGCAAAATAACTCACTAAAATGTTTGCACTTATTTGTTATGAAACAACAGTCAGCCCATGCAATTTTCGAGTACTACTTACCATAAAATACATTTTGGTGAGTTACATGATTTATTGATATGAGATACATGAAATGAAATTTCAACATTTCGTTTTTATTGCATATATTTTAACACTTTAATAGCTACTTTAGTAAGAAAAATTGTAATTAGTGACCTTTTAGAGCAAGATTTTTTAAACCCCTACAATTGTAACAATTCTTGAATCTAGAATATTTTTATTTTACCAAAACCGCAATATATATAGTAAATAGGAAATATACATAGGCAAAGATTAATGTATATATGTAAGAGGAACAAAACTAAAATTTCTAAAAAATTCATATTACTATCATGAAAAAGAAAATTAGATTATGTTGACTATAGCATGAACCTAAATATATTAAAATTATCCTCTAACCATTAGGAAATCTTAGCTTAAGAAGACAATAATTGAACACTAAATTTTATCTTCACAATTGTTCCTTTTCTTAAACAGAGAATATCTCCAACATGCAATTATATTATAAATTTAAGGACGTTATCAAACAATTGATAACAAATAGCATGCAACATCAAAATTTCAAAATTAATTAGGCATTAGACATAGGTTAAAAATGCAATATATAATTGGAACTAAATTTATTTTTTGAAGACATGTAAATGTCCATCATGAATATGGACAATTAGATTTTTTTAAAGATAACACAACTTGAGAATGACCCATGTCAAGTAAATTTTTCTTCTCTTTCATTTATGTGTTGAGAAATCTTTGGCTGAGAAGCAAAAAAGTGAAATCTAGCCACGTACTGCATTTATCTCTTATTGTTATTAATAAGTTTCTTTCCATCATTTGCAATGAAGCCAAAGACTCGTTATTTTTTGGCTTAGGAATATAATGGAATAAAGAAAAATACCTCACTAAACTGTCTACACTTCTTTGTTATGAAGCAATAATCAGTTCTTGCAATTTTCGACGTGGTTTTCACTATGAGTCCTCCGGAAACAGTCTGTCTGTATTTTAGTACAGAGGTAAGACTAGGTACATTCGACGCCCCCCCCCCATACGGTGATGATGATGTTATCAATAAGTTCTTTGGTAAATACACACCGAAAACAAATAACATCAATGTGTTCTTTAAAAAACAAAACTGGAATCCATAAAAAATTGGAAGTTAATCTTGATATCTTGCGGGCCTCAGACGCAGCACCGAGGTGAGAGTTATCCCCGTTTTCATGCAACTCATTTTCTGTCGGGCATTTCTTCAAAAGCAGATGCATCTTGTCCTACTACATCAGTCCCTCCAGCTGTGAAAAACTTGCCCTTCAGTCCTAAAGAAACTCGTATAGATCCACCACATTGAAAGTCTTCAAATATTCATGTCTTCGGAAAGATCAATTGCATGTGCATTATCATCAATCTTTTTCAAAAACTTGTAAGGATCATTTTTCCTCCGCTTCAGCTTGTTGAAGACTCTGACAGAAATCTCTCCTTCCTTAAAAAATTATCACCTGGTCGCTTTCTTTAAACAACTTATGAATTGTTTTATATCAACAATATTCACTAGTACAAAAAAGACTTTTCACAACGGTCTAACAAGGCTTTTCACATCGGTGAAACAACCGATGTGGTTCCAGTCCATGTGAAAAGTAGAGACTTTTCACATCGGCTCTATAACCGATGTCAAATCTTTTTAACATCGGTTGTTCATATAACCGATTTAGAAAATCTACTAAATCTGCCACTCCAAAGTATATATGACATTGGTTTTGACTGATGTTAAAGATTTCACATCGGTTTAAGCCGTAACAGATTTAGAAAAGGCGTAAAATAGTCGTTACTCATTAGATACTGTTGGGTGTGTTTCGGAAAAAACGAAGAACTATTAATTAAATAAAATTAATTAATAAATAAAATAGCTAAAAGAAAACAGAAAATAAGGTGGAGCAGATTTTAGCCAGAGCTCGTGCTACGCACGATGTCCTTAAAACGTATTCGTCGCCTCCCACAGTGCTAGGAGCGTTGCAACGACCGTTTTCCAGGATACGGTGGGTAACGAACGATCGTTTGAGCACACAAACGAAAGTCCCGGCGAACTGGAACAATAGCAAAACACTAGGGAAATTTCGGAGTAGCTGGAAGTGTTTTTAGCTCAAGAAAACGTGAGGAATGTATTGTGTGTTGTATCTTTGAATGATACGATTTTTCGGACGGCATTCGTGTCTGCAGGTCGCCCACGCACACGAGTCGCGGTTTTTCTTCTCCGTTTCGAGATTTGATCGGCACCCCCCCCCCCCCCTGCACGTAAGAGAGAGCCTTTACCTTTAAGAATCTTAACTCCTTAAAAGAGGCTTCCCTTTATAAGGGGGTGAAAATCCCTTGAGTTTTCCGGTGTGGGATAAAACACACTAGAAACCCATCATTTTTCCAATTTTTCCATTTCAACGAATGAACTTCGAGAATCAATTTCTCATTCACCCGTTATCCGTTTGGAGTGTACCACATATCTAATTGTAGCCCTTAACAAGGACAATCCGAAACCACTTTAACCCGACCCAAAAAGGAAGTGGACCCCACTCAAATAATTGCCCCAAACTGACCATTTAATGCAATTTTTAACACATTTTTCCAACAGATACAACATCGGTTTTGACCGATGTAAAAGAGATGTGACATCAATTTTAGTAACACCTGATGTGAAATGTTCAAATTCTATTTTTCTCATTCTGTGATCACACTATACACAACCGTGCATGTGTTTCATTTAAAGTCAATAAATCATTAGTCTTTCAATAAATTTAATATCGCAATAAACTATAACCACATATGTATACACTACACACATTTTCCCAATAATTGTAATAAGTTTACAAGAGTTCCAATAAGCTTTAAGTGCAGGAGTTAAGTCAGCCACTTAATATTGTCCACAAATCAAAAGTTACAATAGTCTTGTTTATAAACCTATCAATACATTGAAATACATACTAAATGGCATAACTACAAAACTTGAACAATTGAAAAAAGTTCATGCCATGCCTTTGAAGGAAAGCGCCATTTCTAGGAACAATAATACACAACAAGTTCGTGTTTAATCAATATCTTTGGAAGAGAGTAGTTCCATATTGACAGATCTCTACAAATTAAAAAAACATAACCTTATATGAAGCAAATTATATTGAAAGTAAATATGGCGCCATATATACTAAAATTGAATTGGGACAAGGAAAAATATATGGTAGTTACTGCTATTGCACGAAATTTGAAGAATCATGGTCATCTGGTGCTTGGAGTATGTGAAAAAATGGCAGTATATTAGCACTTCAGAGTGACATTTTATTTATTTTTATTATGGAATGTATATCATTATATCTCGTGATTTAATAAAATATTGAAGCTCAAAGTAATAAATATCACGCAAAAGTATTTACTTACGGTTCAAAGCCTGAAGTTTGGGAAGGAATCTATCAGCAAGATCAATAGCATTAACGATTTCTGATAAGGTGAGGCCAAATAGTGGTCAGTCTTGGAAAACTCCACTCAATACTACTAGCATCAAAACTAGAAACAAACACATATTCAGATGAAAGACAAAAAGGAACATTTCCATACATAATACAGTACAACGAGAGATGAGTATTGTACATCGTAGCAGGTTTACAGAGTCTCTCGTGCCAACAGACCCACAAGGGCCACTCATTGATTCACATCCTGAGGGCAATACAGGTCTAACAACATAGCAAACTTTTCCCTGATTAAGTGAGAGGATTTATCAGTAGATCAATATGACTTCTTCTTTTCATAAAGAAATAAACTTATTTATTTAAGTTTACAGACTGAAAATCTTGTAAAGAGTTAAATGGCATATTCAAGTGTAATCACGGCTTGTTCTGAAAGAGAAATAGTGTTCTTAATATTGTACTTCCATGAACAGATTACTACTGCATATTCTATTATTTTCCCCTCACTCAACTTATCCATTACTAGAGACTTATAGAGAGAAGAAGTACAAACAGGGGGAAAACTATATAACTTAAGAAATAAATCTTAGAGAGACATTGATGATGTACCTCTTTGGCAGCATTGACCAATATATGATGAAACTCTTTAAAGCATTCAGTCCCAATGAATCCATACGATATAGTGATCGGACTGCCTATACTTGAATCAGGGTGGACATGATCAAAGTCAAATATTTGAGGCTACTGAAATGTTTTGTTAGTTCAGCATCCAAACAAGAATTAAAAAAATGAACTATTAGCAATGGAAAAATATCTGACATAATTTTAAGCCCTGGTTTGGTTGACAGGTTTTGGAACACAGGAGTTATATTTATTTTATTATTTTGGGTGTTTTACAAAATATTACTATAATGGTTCTTAAGAATAGAAGTATAACTAATTTGCCAATGTCAGCACCAGACATCACCATCAAGGTCACTGCACCAATTACATATAGTCACTACGCATTTGGGAGATTACATTTCTGTTCATGACTTTAGTAATATGACTTTGTTTAAGTAATATGTCTTTCATTATTTCTTATTAATTTACTCTTACAATTAGATGGTTAGAAGGAAGGTGAAGATGAAAACCTATAGAAAAATACATTAATTAATTAAACATATAGTTAATATCTAGTCTATGACTAACAGAAAGTGAATGTAAAGACCCAACCAAACAAGTCCTAAAAGCTGAGTGTGTGTATCAATGTGAATGTAAAGGGAGCAGGAGAGAAGCTTCACATACACGGATTTTGGGCTATTAATCCACAACAGTAACTCTGGAACATAAAAAAATAGAGACCCACCAGCATCAACCCAACAACATGTTTTCACCTTAATATCATCAACCAGAGGAAACGAAGAAAGGGATTCTTCTGCTAATTGTCTGTATAGCACTATCCTCGGCGATGCTAATCGAAGGGTGTGAAAATCCCTTGGGTTTTCCGGTGTGGGATAAACCTACTAGAAACCCATCATTTTCCCAGTTTTCTCCATTTCAACGAGTGAACTTCGAAAATCAATTTCGCATTCACCCGTTATCCGTTTTGAGTGTACCACATATCGAATTGTAGCCCTTAACAAGGACAATCCGAAACCACTTTGTCCCGATCCAGATCGGAAGTGGACCCCACTCAAAAAATTGCCCCAAAAAGACCATTTAATGCAATTTATTAACACATTTTCCAACAATTAGTTCTAGCCATTATAAAAAATCGTATATAATCTAAAATGAAGTGAGCAAATGGAGCATAAAAGTAACTCATAATACAAACCTTAGTTGAGTTCTTATTGGACCCTAGAGAAGGAAGGAAGGCCATTTTCTGAACGACATAGATTCACAATTCTTTTATTGCATTTCTTTTATTACAGATTATAGATTGTTAAAAACTCAAACTAAGACTTACATTTCAAAAAAGAGAAAATAGCACACAAAGGACAATGATTTGTGAGTACCAGACCACACTATAGGCGGTGAACTTAATTGGTGCAATGGATTACCCCAATTTCTACTCATTAACGAACTAACTATATCAACAATGACCTCACTATCATGTTATAAAACATAGCTTTCAGGAATGCATTTACAATACCAGTTTAACAAACACAACGACCAAGCATCAGCTAGCAGGTCAGGAATTGAGAAACTCGCAAAAGAAAAATAGTTTTGACAGTTAGTAATATAACGTTGCTGATCTGGAGTAAAATAAATTGGACAGCTCATATGTATTTGTACTTTTGGTGGGAAATTAAAGGATTAATAATTTCAATAGAAGGATGCTCTGTTCCAAAAGATGGGTGGAACTTATCAGTACATCATAGAAAAATAGTTAATGTTGTCTAATATCACATTATGTGACTAATACTTAATGTGATATCATGGGAAGAAGATAAAAGTGTATTATACTTACGGATTCAAACATATATACTTAGGAGATTTGAGCTCAAGAATGGGAAGAAGATAAAGTGTATTGAATCTATGAATAATAAATTGAGACTTAAGTTTACAAGAGCTCCCTTTGGGAGTATAAATAGAGAAACGATGGGTCGGGCCGCTAATATGGGCCCGATAGGCCCAACTACATAAAAGACTAATCTAGTGCGTACAAATGATATATGAACTGTACAATAATATAAATGATATCGCTGAAGCATGCGTGGGCCGCTGTCCAGGCTCAATAATCGTGAGACCCCGGGGTCTGGGTCTATATACTCTATTAGGAGTTCCCCACTCCCTGAGTCGAGAGTACTCGAGGCGAAAGGGAGTAGAGTTGTATGCTGATCTGTCGTCGTCTGGTGAATAAACTTCGTGATTTCTTTTGAATTTGTGCTTCTTTGATTAACGGAGGCGCTAAGTCTCCCTCTTTTCCAGTCCCCCACTCCTTGAGGTGAATGTAGTGAGGTGAAGAGGAGTAGAGTAGTGCATGTCTCATGATGTCTTCAATAGGGACCGAGGGTCGACACCTTTTGTCCACGTTGGGGAGATGCCTCGTTAAAAACCTCACTAGGAAATAAACCCCGTGGGAAAAAATCTTAATGAGGGAAAAAGAGTACATCGGATACCCCCAAAATGAAGCAAAAGGGGTGAACCCTTCGGCCTGGGCGTGGAACTGCAACCGTCGGCATCTTCTAAGGGGATGGCCAAGATTGGTCCTCGTATGTGCATAGCTCGGGATGATAGGTTCTCCTAGTCATCAAATAAAGATGACTAAGAGATAGGTCAAGCGATCGTCCATAATGATGTTCGGGTCATCAAATAAAGATGACCAAGAGTATGGCCAAGAGGCCGATATAAAATCCAAGTCATCATTTAATTGCACCTATGCATTCAAATAAAAATAGGAGAATAAGGGTTTCAAACTAAGTCAGAGCAAGACTGAGTGCATGGAGTGCAAGTTTGGTGGAGGTAGAAGCAGTGGTAATAGCGGAATTACTCTGGATGGTAATGAGATACCAGTCAGCGATATGTTCTGTTACTTGGGCTCCATAATTCAGAAGGATGATGAGTTAGATGGAAATGTATCTCATAGAATCAGAACAGGGTGGATGAAGTGGAAGAGTGTGTCAGGATTTCTATGCGATCGAGGTATGCCGACTAGACTGAAGGGTAAATTTTATAGGACAACAATTAGGCCTGCATTACTGTATGGTGTAGAGTGTTGGGCGGTGAAACAATGTCACATTCAAAAGATGAGTGTGGCAAAGATGCGCATGCTGCGCTGGATGTGTGGGCATACTAGGAAGGACCACGTGAGGAATGAGACAATCAGACAAATGGTGGGAGTAGCACCTGTTTTAGACAAGATGCGGGAGTCACGCCTACGGTGGTTTGGTCATGTGCGTAGAAGACCGAATGATACACCTTTCAGACGAGTTGAGATGTGTGGAGAAGAGGCAGGGAAGAGAGGGAGAGGAAGACCCAAACAAACGTGGGTTAGGGGAGTTCGAAGTGATATGCTTCTTCTGGGGTTGGATGATGGCATGACTTTGGAGAGAGCTAAGTGGAGGGCGGGTATTCGTGTGGAGGAGTGATCTCGTATTATCTTTTCCCCTCATCTTTTTTCCTTGTTTTTATCCTTATATATATAAGCATCATTTGTATCCTTTTTATTTTATCATTTTTATGTATATTCATCTCTTTTTATATTATCTTTTTATCATAGCTTTTCTTTTTTATCTTTATTTTCTTTCTTTTCCTTTTGGTGGTGATATCATGTATCGATTCATGTTAGCCGACCCCAATATCTTTTGGGACTAAGGCTTGGATGTTGTATGCATTCAAATAAAAAATGTTATAATTTCTCGAGCTTATAATTTGCTATTGGATTTGGACCTACATTAAGTGGCCTCAAATTTCCAAGCTAGGGCTCAAGCTAGATTTCTATGCTTAGTTGAGCGTGGCACGCGTAAAGGACTAAACCTACACCCGCTGGGGGATCGCAGTTCGTTTCTAATAGCTAGAGTGCACACATAACTCATACAAAACATAGAAACTAGAGTATGCATTAGATAACATTTGAATTGGAAGCTTACTATCGCCACACCTGTTTGACGTGACCCCGGGTGCAAGATTAGCACTCTTCCGGTGTACGCGAGTGCTCGGTATTTATAAGTCCATTTTTTCAATGTCAAAAAATACACACTATTTAAAAAATAATTATAATAAATTAATAATCTAGCTCAACTCGTTACTCAAGTTCGTAGTTGGGATCCGCCAGACATGCACATTTAAGGGTCTTTTAACGGATGACTCGCCCCTCGAGATTGAAGTTTCATGCTATACTATTAAAATATTTCATTTTATGACTTTTTTTTTGAAATTTTAGAATCAATTTATGATTTTGATTATTTATGTATAAGATTAGAGAGAGCACTTAGCTTTTGTTGGGCTGAATAAATGTGTTTCTGGAATTTGGGCTGCTGAAGGTGATTGGACCGTTGGTGGGCTGGTCCATTACTTCCCTATTGGCCCAAGTTTCCAGCAAAGCTATTAACTGCTAGCAGTCCATGCGCCAGGCCCTTCTTCAAACGAGGCTGGCAGGTCATACAACGAAACCTACTTATCTTCATTGTGGCGGCCAGAAAAGGAGAGGACACGGCTCTGGTCGCACCTTCCCGCTTGTCACCTACTATTGCATCAGCTGGGTCAAAATCGAGGCCACTGCTGCCGGACGGATAGGGGAGGTCCTGAAATCTCTAGTTGCAACTGAGAGGTGTGCTCAGGGCAGAGCTCGGAGTTGGGGCTTCCTTGGCCGGCGGGTTCCTCAGTTTAGGCCTTGGGGCGTCCCCACGCCTCCTTAGACTGGCTTCTGGCTCGAGGTCAGAGCTTCCCAGTGGCCATTAATGGCGGATTCTCGAGGTCATGCTCCAGAAGCTGAGTCAAATGGCTTTAGAGATAATTACAGTGGCTTAGGCCCCGACAATCGAGCCGCGATGGAGACCAGTGCGGTGGCGCAGCGGCTAGGAGCGACGTGAGCTGTAGTGGATGGCGTGCGGAGACTTCAGCTTAGACCTCGGAACGGCTGGTGAGCCTCAGCAGGCGTCAAGCTTCTGCTATAGGCATACAGCGGCGACCAGGAGGGCGATACCTTTCCGGTGAAGACATCTCCGACTTCTGTATCGGAAATCCGAGATGCAAATTTCCAAATCTTATTCGTTTTTTATCATTTTTCGTAACTGTTTTGTTTGATTTTTTGTGATTTGAATGAATTTCTTGATGTTTGTGGAGATGAATCTCATTTGATTTGCTCAAAGCTCTCAATGATAGCACCAAATGATAGAGTATTATCTCTTATATAGAAGGGAGAGCTAGAGGGAGAAGCGGTGTTTATTAATGAATTTCCAACCGTTTACATGTCTCCCAATAGGAGTATTTATCGGGAAAATATGGGTTGGGCTCTCAAGTCTTGGGCTCGGGAGGCCCATTACAATATAAGGCTTCTGTTGGGCTCAGTACATTGGAATATATTAACTACGTATGGAAGTCTGGCTTTGTGAGCTCTCTGCGACCGACGGAGGTCTGGCCGACGGACATGCTGACGGACATGCTGACGGGGGAATCGGCCGACGGAGGCACTGGCCAACGGATGAGAAGTCTTCTCCTTGGCTTCTGGATCGTATTCTGGATTGGCTCTTCTTTGGCCGATGGGGTGCCATCTGGTTGACGGAGGGGGGCCACTAGATGACAGATGTGCTCCTCTTAGTCTTTTGAGTATGTGAGTCATGGGGTCTGGACCCATATACTCCATCAATGTCATGATGAAACTAAACTATTTAACTGAAGTCCAACTTCCTAAATGGAAAATGGATGTTTTTAGTGTTTTCAGACTGAGTTTAATAATTTGGTAAATATTTCCACCAAATTAGGGATTTCACCTGTAAGAACCATTGGACCAAGAGAGACAAATTTTTGCCCGTGTATTATATTTTGCACGGCACTGACACGCTTCGAATCTCCGTGTAATAATCTAAAATTTCTGAATAAGACAACAAATGATGCTTAAACACGTGTCCATTCAAGACAACATTGAAAAAATTATTGGGAAACAGATTGAACACTTAAGTTTGAGAGAATGTTTTCCAAATTGTTTAAAATGGTTTAAATGATTTAACTTTTTCATCACCAAATACTAAGTTGGTAACATTCAAAAAAAAAAAAAAAAGAAACAATAATATTCCTAATACTCTTGGTCCATAAATTCTTCTAAAATATCCTGAGAGATAGGAATTGTTTTAACTTTTAATCGGCATGAGAAATTATATTTGGGGAAATCCTCTAACTAAAAAGTTTCTAAAAGAAGAAAATGTAAACTCAAGCATATCGATGAATTATGTCGCCCAATAACGCTGCTAATTGGGAGTGAAATAAATTAGGACAGATAAGATGTATTTGAACTTTGGACCGGAAACTGAAGGATTAACTCTTCCAATGGAAGGAAGCTATGTTCCAAAATTCACATTAACTGTGAACAATTAACTATCTAAAACATATACCTAAAATTAAAATCTTGATCAAACATAAATCAGTTATTAAAATGCAATAAAACATCCACCATAAGGATTGTTTTATTTATATTAAAATATAAAATATGATATATCATAACCGTAAAGCAAAGTGATTCATAGAATTTGGAAATTAGCTTGGACTCAAAGTTTTACTGATCTATGAGGTTGGCGATCTGAAGGGAAATCCGGAATTCCGAATACGGTGATAGATGAAGCGAAGAAATCAGATGCACCAAAAATAATAGAAGAAAATCTGAGATTTTGATGGAAAGACAATGCTTTGGACTTGCGCAAAAGCCCTAGTCACGAACTATATTTTGAACACTTAAGTTTGAGAGAATGTTTTCCAGTTTGTTTAAAATGGTTTAAATGATTTAACTTTTTCATCACCAAATACTAAGTTGGTAACATTCAAAAAAAAATAAAAGAAAAAAGCAAAGAAACAATAATATTCCTAATACTCTTGGTCCATAAATTCTTCCAAAATATCCTGAGAGCTAGGAATTGTTTTAACTTTTAATCGGCATTAGAAATTATATTTGGGGAAATCCTCTAACTAAAAGGTTTCTAAAAGAAGAAAATGTAAACTCAAGCATAGCGATGAATTATGTCGCCCAATAACGTTGCTAATTGGGAGTGAAATAAATTAGGACAGATAAGATGTATTTGAACTTTGGACGGGAAACTGAAGGATTAACTGTTCCAATGGAAGGAAGCTATGTTCCAAAATTCACATTATTTGTGAACAATTAACTATCTAAAACATATACCTAAAATTAAAATCTTGATCAAACAAAAATCAGATATTAAAATGCAATAAAACATCCACTATAAGGATTGTTTTATTTATATTAAAATATAAAATATGATATATCATAACCGTAAAGCAAAGTGATTCATAGAATTTGGAAATTAGCTTGGACTCAAAGTTCTACTGATCTATGAGGTTGGCGATCTGAAGGGAAATCTGGTATTCCGAATACGGTGATAGTTGAGGAGAAGAAATCAGATGCACCAAAAATAATAGAAGAAAATCTGAGATTTTGATGGGAAGGCAATGCTTTGGACTTGCGCAAAAGCCCTAGTCACGAACGAGTCTGATTCGGAAGAATAGAAAGCGTAGCACTATTTAGGCAAATGTCCCTAGCCATGAGCGGGAAACAGACTTAAGTGAATTAATATATATATATATATATATATATATATATATATATATATATATATATATACACACACACACACATATATATATATACTTCCCGGTTGAATTTTTTTCCGAATTTTGGTATGGATGAACTAGACTTGATGAGAAACATACAAAAAAGTTTTTAGCAAAAAATACCACTAGGAAACACTTCAAATTGAGGTGGCCGGACGCAGGTCCTATCTGGCCTGGCCGGACATGAACTTTCGTGTGTGTGTGTACACACACACACTTTTATCTCTCTTTTATACTCATATAATTCAAGACATATTTATTTCTTCTCTTTTTATTTTATTTCATTTCTTCTAACATGCTTGCACTTTTTATGTAATATGTTTAATTCCTCCAACTATCGTATCGTTTTGAATCATACCACAATTGTTTTTTAAAACCCGAAAAAATTGAAATCGAACAGAAACAAACTGAACTAATCAAATTGTGATTTTAAGTATTGAAATGTGAATTCGAATCAAAACCGGATCGAGCTTTCTATCTTGGTTCGTACATGTTTTTTGGTCAAAACCGAACCGAATAAATAGAACTCACCCTAATTGGACCTTAGATGTTGTAGTTCAGAAACCCAAGTGTGAGATTTTGCGTTTTCATCTTCTCTGTACTACGTTTTGAATCTGAATCCGCATCAATATTAGCGGGGCCATTATTTACAAGTTATTCCAACACTCGCAAGTGACATCACTAGGTTTTTTGGACAATTTTAATGAAACAGTGAGAGTAATATGAACATTATATATTTAAAAGCAAAAATAATTTATTAAAATTAATAAAGGATATAAATTAATGAAAAAAGGTAAACCACTAAGCTAAAAGAAAAGTTTACTTGAAGTATAACTTAAACAAAGGAATAAAGGCTAGAGGTCAAAGTATCCAACATTCAAAACTTACATGTGACCCCTTGCAAACTCCGTCTCCCAAAATCTAGAGAAAAACCCAAAGAAACCTTCTTACCTCTGGATTCAATATTTCATTTTGGAGATTTAAACTAGGGCATGATTCGAGATCCATTTAAGATCCACCAAATGTTCTAGTAGCTATTGATTTTAAGGGCATCCTCATAGGTGTATCTTCAACTTCAACGTTCGAGGAAGCTGAACCGTAACTAGATGATAATGTAGCTACTCCCTCAATATTAGAGAGGAAATGCTGATAAACAAAAATCTAAAGAAGCTTCTTTTCAAGTGTGTTCTCTTCAATTATTTTTACATCACCTATCTAGGATATTACTCTACATAGTTAATACAATTTTTATTTACATAAAACGTAATTAAAAAAAATTAAATTACTTATATTTAATAAGTAAGCCTTTAACAATGATTAAGTTCATAAATATGAGTACCTTTGTTTTATTCACAAAATAAGGCCCATTCACTCTTATTTTGAGATTTTTATTGACTTATTCTTTTAATAGAACTAAACAAGTCCTATTTGGAGAATAAAACATATGAAGTCCTATTTATAAATTTTGTGTGACTTTTAGTATTTTTAAATATGAGGTAGTAGTTCATTGGAGCTTTCCTAAATAGGAGTAGTTCATTGGAGCTTTCCTAGACAATATCGCCGCCCTTCCGCGCCACTCCCGTTGAAGATATGGTTTGTTTCTGGCGGTAGCTTGTACCCTATCTTGCTCGATGGTGTGTTCTCTTTGTTTGTAAGAGTTGTTTTCTCTTGGCCAACATTGTTAGATTAGAGAAGGTGAATTGGGGTTGACATTGAAAGTTCTTTTGGTTGTGATTGTGAGCTGAGATTTGCGCATGGGTTTGGGCGTATGGAGATCTACTCAGCCAGTTCGTGCACATAGGTCGTATGGAGGGTGATGATGCAGGCCGGATTGATGCGAAACTCGGCTGGTGGACTAGTTGCCTCCGTGAAAGGGTATGCGGCTGCAAACAGGAAGGTGGCCTTTGGCAGCGTTGATGCGGATGAGGAGCCGAGTGGACCAGAGAGGGATTGTGAGCCACAGGACTGAGGTAGGGTGTTGCAAACAGAGGCGGAACACATGACCCGACGTCCTCATGAACCACCGCCATGAAGTGAACGTGGGTCTTGGCTGGTTTGGAAAATTATTTTTGACTATTCCTTTAAGTTGTCTGGATTTTATTTCAGCGGGTTTATGTTTACTGCGGTGAGTCTTATTTTTTTTGTTTACTTTTGGTATGTGGTAAATACAACATTTGATAAGTGATGAGAATACATCATCGATCATGATTGAGTTACAGTTGCTCAAGTGAGGATCAGTGAATCATATTGCTCCTGAGTGGGAGAAGTTTGATCCCAGTGTGTATGATTGAGTAACATGTTCTGATCATTCTTGCTTGTCTCTTGTGTTTGGTCTTGTTAGTTGACGGAGTATATGGCCCGGGAACCCCCGGCCCACAGACTCCTACTACACCAATAAAGGCCCAACCGGCCCAGGAAGCACAGCAGGCCCCAAATTACGGCGCCCCAAGCACTTAGCAGCCCACAACGCACATTGGGGAGCCTTCGGCCCCCTGGCCGAAGGCTCAAAACTCTCACAGAACGGGTTTTTTAAGCAAACTAAGAAACTGGGAGAAAAACGGCAGAAAACAGTAGCCCTCGGCGCCTGGAGCCCTCGGCACCCAGGGGGTCCCCGGCACTCAGAGCCCTCAGCACCCAGGGGGTCCCCGACACTCAGAGCCCTCGGCTAGTCCTCTGCAGCCGAGGGCACCTCTCCCGACATAATATCCGTGCCACATGCGTACAGATCACCGTACCCTGTACAACGTCCCATCCAACAGCCGCATTAAATGCGGCCACATGCGGCTGCCAGCGCCAACCAGTTGAGGTGACCTCTCGGCCAATGGACGCTTGACACGTGTCCCTGTCCGGCATTTATTGCTACAATAAATAGCACCCCTTTTCCCCATTTGTAACCACGCTGAAAACGCTCCACACTTATAATATACTTTCTCTCTCTATATTTACTTGCTCCGGCTTCTCTCATATTACTCCCCGTAATAACCCTTCGGATAAGTTACCCCCCGGGTACATTATCCATCATTTGGTGCTCTCGTTGAGAGGTCGAACAATCGAGTAAGAAACCCCCCTCCCCCTTCGCCAAACACTAGCCCTTTACCAAAATGGTGAGAACAACACGTGCCAACTCCAAAAACGTGGAAGACTCTCACTGGGCTCCCGAGGGCGGTGTCATCGCTGGGCTGGAACAGGCGGCTGTCGACCTACGCCTTCAGATCCAACAGAATGCCCCCGATGCCCGCCTCGGCATCGAGGCCAAGAAGAAAAACCGGAGCGATGACCAAGTCAGCCCTCCGGTTCTCACCATCGACGTTCATTCGGCGCTCTCCGCCTTCACCCAGACGCTCACTCAGAACCCAGGTGCCTTCGGCACCCTGGCTCCGGCTCAACCCCAGGTTGGGGAGAACATCATACTTCCCCCTCTGCCACACCCCTTCGGAAACCCCATCCCTCGGGTTAGGGATGACGAAGGGGTAGTGGCCCAAGATACGGCCTCCCAGGAAGTTCAGTCCCGGGACCGCCACAATGACAACAGAGAAAGGCCCCGCACTTCTGCCCTCAACCGGCTCGGAGGAGGGCAAGACCGCCGAGGGGTCCAAGACCGCCTCAGAGGGAAAGCACTCCAAAGGCCCCAGGAAAGCGGAGGGTCTGTCTCGAGGGCAGACGAGGAGCGTCCCCCTCGGGACAAAGGCAAGGCACCCCTTCATGCCGACGATGCTCGCCACCAAATCAACCAGGCCCACTCGGCCCGGGTTCGTTCGCAGGGGGCGGAGACCCTCCCAAAGGATCCCCGGGACGAAATTATTGCGGCCCTCCAACGCCGGCTTGATGAAATGGAGGCCAACAAAGCCCACGCCACCACCTCCACCCCTCATTCAGACCTCAAATACGAGGCCATGATGGCCAAAATGGAGGAATTACAGAAGAAGGTAGCCGAGGGCTCCGGGGAACCCGTCATCCAGCTCCGGACCCGGATGCCATTTACCCCAAGGGTACTGGCGGCCCGGATCCCGGAAAAATACCGAGGGCAACACATACAGCCCTACAATGGGAAGAGGACCCCCATGAACACTACAGCAAATATCAGAACAGCATGATGATGGTAGGGGCGTCAGACGAATATTTGTGTCGTTGGTTCCTCTCCACCTTAGAGGGGTCGGCATACGAATGGTTCAACCGGTTTCCCGAGGGCTGCATTGATTCATGGCAAGAACTCGCCCAGCGATTCTTAACACAGCTTGTCGGGAGGCGTCGCACGAGGAAGCACTTCTCCCACCTCCTAACCATACGCCAGAGGAGGCATGAGACCCTTCGGGACTTCCTGGAACGCTGGAGAACGGAAGCTGACAAAGTCGACGGTGTTGACGACGGGACCCTCCTGGCCCTCCTACAAACCGTCCTCCGCACCGGTAACTTTTCAAGGAGCCTCATCATTGAACCCCCCGTGACTACATAAGGGCCCTGCAGCGGGGGGACCGATACGCTGAGGCCGAGGAGGTGGAGAAATACCACCAGCATCCAGATCAGCAACCCCCGAGGGCTGACAACAAGAATAACCGGGGGCCGGGGGCTCCTCCAAATCACCCCAAGGCTTCAGGACCCTCTGATGACCGCCCTCGGCAAGGCCAAGCCAAGCCCGGGGGAGGTTAGAAGAGCAGCCCTAAGACTTGGGCACAGCCCATTCTCCTGGACCGCCCCCGGACACCATTGACGCACCCCGTCAACATCATCCTTGATTTTGCCGAGGAGAGGGGCCTCGTTGAGCGCGATTCTCCCGCACCCCCGGAGGTACATGCTATCAACCCTCAGTTTCCCTACTGTCGTTTCCATCGGCATCAGGGGCACAGAACCGACGACTGCCACCAGCTAAAAACGGCCATCGAGAGATTGATACAAGCGGGACACCTGTCCCAATTTGTTCAGAGCCCTCGGCAGGAGGGACCTTCTCATCAAGGACCTCCACGAGGGCACCACACGAAGGTGAACGCTTGGGTGAACCCGAACACCATCCCCCTCGGCAAGAAGAGGGAGATCGGAAACTTGGAGGAGGAAGAGGAGGAGTACCCCCACTACCAGGAGAAAAAACGCCACATCCTCATGATCACCGGCGGCAATACAGGGGGCGATTCCACCAGCCAGCGGAAGAAGTGGGCTCAATCGCTCTACGTGGGGGAAGTCACTCGTATGCCCCCGGTAAAGCGACCGAGGGAGGAACCCATCACCTTCACCAACGCAAATCTCCCTCCTACTTCTTCTCCTCACATGGATGCCTTGGTGATTCGGACTGAAATAAACGACACCATCATTCACCGAACTTACATTGACACGGGCAGCTCCGTCAATGTAATGTACCTCAGCACCTTTAGAGGGCTGCATCTGGAGAGGGGGTCCCTTAGGCCCATTAAGACCCCTCTTGCCGGCTTCACCGGCGATACTATTGATTCCGAGGGGGTAATAACCCTCCCGGTAACCTTCGGCGACGGGCTCCATAGAGCCCAGCTCGAAGTGGAGTTCGTCGTCGTCAACATCGACTGCGCCTACAACATCATCCTCGGCCGGCCAGCCCTCGAGGACCTCGAGGCCATCATCTCCATGAGGCACCTCTGCCTCAAGTTCCCCGCCGAGGGGGGCATTGGCTACTCCCGGGGGAATCAGAAAATTGCCCGCGCTTGCTATCTTCAAGTCACGAAGAGGGTAAGTAAGACAGAATTCCGTGTTGACACCATCACCGGAACCATCGAGGAAGAAGAAAAAAGGCCGAGGGCTGAGCCAGCCGAGGACGTAGAAGACTTTGCGCTCGATCCGGCCAAGCCGGAGAGAGTCGTGAAGATTGGAGCCCAGCTCCCTGAAGATCTGAAGACCGGTATCACCGACGCCCTCCGCGCCTACTCCACTGTCTTTGCATGGGGGCCGGAGGACATGCCGGGAATAAGCCGAAGGGTCATCACCCACCGCCTCTCGGTAGACCCCTCGGCAAAAGCAGTACAGCAACGAAGAAGACCCCTCTCCGCCGAAAGGAGGGAATTTGTGAAGAAAGAGGTTGCCATGCTCCTCTCTATTAAGCACATCAAGGAGGTGAAATACCCCTCACGACTGGCAAACGTAGTCCTCGCACAGAACCCTCCTACCTTCCGCATGTGCGTGGACTACACAGATCTCAACAAGGCGTGCCCTATGGACCCTTTTCCTTTGCCCAATATCGATCAACTTGTAGATGAAACCGCGGGGTGTGAAATCATGTCATTCCTCGACGCATTCCGCGGGTATCATCAGATCTTCATGCATGAGGAAGACGCCGAAAAAACAGCCTTCATGACTCCCGAGGGCATCTTCTGCTACCTAGTGATGGCCTTCGGCCTAAAGAACTCAGGGGCCACTTACACCCGGATGGTGGCCCGAGTCTTTCAGGCCGTCCTAGGGGCACCATGGAGGCCTATGTTGACGACATGATCGTCAAGAGCAAATAGTCTTCCAGCCATGCCGACGACCTCCGGGAAATCTTCGCCATCATGCAAAAGTTCAACCTTCGGCTAAACCCGAAGAAGTGCACCTTCGGCGTCCAAGGGGGCAAATTCTTAGGCTACATGGTGAGCCGAAGGGGTATTGAGGCCAATCCCGAGAAGATCCAGGCCATCATCAACATGGAGCCCCCACGCAACGTGAAGGAAGTTCAACGGTTGACGGGCCGCCTGGCAGCCCTCAACCGCTTTCTATCTAAATCAGTGGAGAAGTCTCTACCCTTCTTCCAGATCATGAGGAAGACGTCTGGCTTTCTATGGACTCCAGAATGCCAGGGGGCTTTCGACGAGCTCAAACGGTATCTATCTTCACCCCCTGTGCTCTCAAAGCCAAAGGTAGGGGAGACCCTCTATCTCTACCTTGGGGTCAGCCCGGCGGCCATCAGCTCCGTGCTCATCCGGGAGGAAGACGACATCCAACATGCCATCTTCTATGTAAGCAAGACCCTAAGGGAGGCCGAGCTCAGGTACTCTCCTGTGGAGAAAACGGTGTTAGCCATCGTTTGGACCGTCAAGAAGTTGGGCCACTACTTTCAGGCTCACCCGGTTCAGGTCCTCACTTATCAACCCCTCGGCGCCCTCATGAGGAGCCCCACCAGTTCCTCCCGCATGGTGAAATGGGCTATCTTCTTGAGCCAGTACAACATTGACATCCGTCCGAGGCCTGCCATCAAGGGCCAAGCCCTGACAGACTTTGTGACGGAGTGTACCGCGAGGGCAGCCACGGACGGGGAGCCCTCGGCTACCTCGGACGACTGGTGGACCCTCTACACCGACGGCTCCTCCGCGACCAAAGCGTGCGGGGGAGGGGTAGTCCTCATTACTCCCGAGGGCTTCAAAGCCTACTATGCAATCCGCTTCTCCTTCAAAGTCTCCAATACCGAGGCTGAGTATGAGGCCCTCCTATGTAACACCCCGACCCCGTAGGCCCCAAGGTAGTTACTCCAGACCTCTAGTACTGTCCTCACAAACCGCCACTAGCCTTTTCCGCGCACTTTGTCCTCACTCATGCGCGCCCTGAGAAACTTCCCAGGGGGTCACCCATCCCAAGACTACTCTCGTGCAAGCACGCTTAACTTTGGAGTTCTTGGGTGATGAGCTCCCTTAAAAGGAGATGCACCTCTGTTGGTATGAGTAGTACTATTAATCCTCTTAAATTAATCTCGGGTATTACAATCACCCCCACTTAGGATCGCAACGTCCTCGTTGCGCCCTTAACACTCTCAATCAAACCCCAGAATCTTGCCCCGCTAAGTGCCTGCCCGATATCTAACGGGTCAACACACTGTCGCAGGGTTGCTCTGATACCATTTGTAACACCCCGGCCCCGTAGGCCCCAAGGTAGTTACTCCAGACCTCTAGTACTGTCCTCACAAACCGCCACTAGCCTTTTCCGCGCACTTTGTCCTCACTCATGCGCGCCCTGAGAAACTTCCCAGGGGGTCACCCATCCCAAGACTACTCTCGTGCAAGCACGCTTAACTTTGGAGTTCTTGGGTGATGAGCTCCCTTAAAAGGAGATGCACCTCTGTTGGTATGAGTAGTACTATTAATCCTCTTAAATTAATCTCGGGTATTACATCCTATGTGGCCTTCGGCTGGCTGCCAACATGAAGGCTCGGTAGATTCACATCAAATGCGACTCCAAGTTGGTCGTTGGCCAAATCTCCGAGGAATATGAGGCCAAGGAGGGAAGAATGAAACAGTACAAAGAGGCGGCCAAGGAGTTGCTTAAGGTATTTGAGGCACACTCTCTCACTCAAATACCGAGGGCTCAGAATTCCGAGGCCGACATACTCTCTAAGCTCTCAGCCGACTCCCCCGAGCACATCTCTAAGATTGCTAAGATTGAGGAACTCAGTCTCTCGAGTATCCATGCAAGCCCCGTCATGAACATACAACAACGCCAAGAGGACTGGATCTCAGATATCATCACCTTCATCTCCATAGGGCAGCTACCCGAAAATGAGACCCGCGCTAAACTAGCAAAGCTGAGGGCTCCTAGCTACACCATCGAAGATGGAAGGCTCTACAAACGGTCCTACAATGGCACACTACTTCGATGCCTTCATCAAGATGAGGCCGAGGTCGTAATGGAGGAAGTGCACAGTGGCACTTGCTCAGCTCACCAGGGACCCTTCTCCATGTCCCGAAAGCTCATTCTCCAGGGTTACTTCTGGCCAACCATGGCCAGAGATTGTGTTGACCTTGCCCGAAGGTGCACCGCATGCCAACATTTCCAAAAAGCCCTCGGCAGGCCAGCAGTCAACTATGCCCCCATCAGCACATCCGTCCCCTTTTCTCGATGGGGAATAGACCTTGTGGGCCCTCTGCCGAGGGGTACCTCCAACAACAGGTACATCATTGTGGCCGTCGACTACTTTACTAAGTGGGTGGAGGCGGAGCCCCTCGCCAGCATCACAGAGGCGAAGTGCCGTCACTTCGTCCTCAAGAACATCCTCACAAGGTTTGGCGTCCCCCAGCAGATCATCTCCGACAACGGAACACAATTTGAGGCAGCCCCCTTCTGTGCCCTTCTGGAGGCGTGGGGCATCAAACACACCTTCTCCTCTGTTGCCTACCCTCAAGGCAACGGGCAAGTAGAGAAAGCCAACCGGACCTTGCTCGAGGGCCTCAAAAAAAAGCTGGAGGCCGAGGGTGGTGGCTGGGTAGAAGAACTCCACGACATCCTTTGGGCATACCGCACCACCCCTCGGCGAGCAACGGGTGAAACGCCCTTCTCCCTCGGCTACGGGTTTGAAGCCAAAGCTCCTACGGAAGTCACCCTTCCCACCCGGAGGGTGATCCAATATGACCCCGAGGTCAACGACAGCAACATGGCCCTCGACCTCCACCTCCTTTCAGAACGCCAGGAGCAAGCCTTCATCCGGGCAGAAAACTACCGAAGGCAAGTCAAAGGCTACATCAACGCCAAGGTTCGCACCCGAGAATTCCAAGTGGGGGACTATGTCCTCCGGAGGAGGGAAGCCAGCCAACCGACCGAAGGAGGCAAAATGACACCCAAGTTCGAAGGTCCCTACATCATAGCAGCCATCATCAAACCTGGGACTTACAAGCTCAAGCGCCCCAACGGGAAAGAGGTCCCCAGGCACTGGAATGTACACCACTTAGTTAAATTTTATCAATAATGTAAGAGCGGCCAAGCCCTCATAACTAGTGAATGTACTATCCTATGGCCAAAGGCCTCCAATTTTGAAGAATGAAGACGCATTCAAGACACCAAGAACAAACCGCAAAACACTCATGAGCGGCCAAGCCCTCATACCAACTACAGGCCCCAGGCCTCACCACGAGAAGAACCCCCTCCGGCACCAAGTGCCGAGGGCGGACACCATCAACACCTTCGACAACAGTGAACACACCAAGTGTTTCAAACAAGACCCCCCGGTACCAAGTACCGAGGGTGGGGACTCCCATCACCAGCAACAGGAAACACCAAGTGTTCCTGCAGAAGACCCTTCGGCACCCAGTGCCAGGGGTACACATCTCCACCATCAACATCAAAGATAAGAACACCAAGCGTTCCTACAGAAGACCCCTCGGTACCAAGTACCGGGGGTACACAACTCACCCATCAACGTCAAATAGAAGAAGAACACCAAGTGTCCCTACAGAAGACCCCTGGGTACCAAGTACCGGGGGGCTACATATCGAAACTAACACCAAGTGTTGTTTCTAAAGTCATACCCCACGAGGACGCATATACTGAAGGCGCCACCATCGGTGCCGGCGGCACGTAGTGCCCCCGGCCATTTGCAACTAGTGTGCAAATGAAAACCCTTCCTTGGAACGCTTTCCGCGTCATCACCCCAAGGATATGACAGGCACGAGAAATGCCCAGGATTAGACTTCCAAACCGAAACGCTCCCCGCGCCACCACCCCAAGGGTGTGGCAGGCCACGGACTATGTCTAGCGCCGAGGGGACGACTTTAAAAAATGAGGCGCTTTCCGCGCCATCCCCCAAGGGGAGGCAGGTTACAGACCACTATATCTTGTGCCCAGGAAACGACCCTCGATCCCCTCGGAACTCGGAAGGTTAACCCGAGGGAGGAGAGCCATTGGTGTATTCTGATGGTCTCCTGATAGGCCCAACCTTACCAAGAAACCAAGTTTCTTGATGCCTTCCCTTCACCACCAACCAAAAAAAAACAGAGGGGGTGAAGGGGAGTAGACTCATCGAGAAATCAATGAGTACAACACTCCAACAAATCACAGCATACCGAGGGCTCCCCACGGGAACACCTCCGGTAACTGAAGGCTCCTATTTCCCGAAGGTTACTACTCAACAATACAAAGGGTTGAGTTCACTTCTAATAAGTGCCGAGGGCACCTACCATCGGTCATCCGTTGCTACCGAGGGGTCCTATCCTGTAAAAGGGGATCCAACTGACTAAGGCAGCTCAGGAACCCTTCAAATGAATGCTGAGGGCACCTATATCCCACCAGCATTCACTACAACATCAATATCCTACAAATTTTCCTAAGTCCACACTTTTGAGAAAATGACAACAGCCGGAGGCTCACATGTCACCCAACGACCGAAGGCGTCTACTACAAGTCATCAAAGGCCAACCAAGGGGGATTATTCCAAAATAATGTCGCCCTCGGAAAATCTCAAGTGGAAAACACTACTAACCGAAGGCTACACGAGGAAGCAACATTTAGAAATTTTTCTAAGTCCTGAAGATTGAGCCCCCAGCCTGATCAATATTTCAACTAAAGGAACCATGATGGCCGAAGGCTACGTGATGCAACAGCACTTATAAAATTTTCTAAATCCTACATATTTGGCCCTCGGTCAAATATTCACACATCAGGAAGGAGGTTGCCAGCCGAGGGCTTCCAATGGGAGACTACACCTGCAAATTTTTCTAAGTCCTAAGGATTGGGCTCTCAACCTAATCATCACACAGCAATTGAACTACAAACACCCGAAGGCCCTATGGTATGCTACACTTAGAAAAATTTCTAAGTCCTACATATTTTGGCCCTCGGTCAAGTCTCCATGCTACCCGAGGGGACATGCGGTTGAGGACTTGGTGAAGCTGTACTCAGAAAAATTTCTAAGTCCTACATACTTTGACCCCCGGTCAAATCTCCATGCTGACCGAGGGATCCTACTACATACATGCTACACTTAGAAAAATTTCTAAGTCCCAAAAGGTCTTACCCTCGGTGACAAGTTTCTAAGTCCCGAATCTCCCTGCAACCCGAGGGGTCACACAATTGAAGGCTTGGTGAGACTACACTTAGAAAAATTTTCTAAGTCCTAACTATTGCTGGGCCTTCGGTCACAAATCTAGCAAAGGGTGCCCAACCACCGAAGGCTATGAATGTATTCAAACACTTAGAAGAATTCTCTAAGTCCTAAGCACCTCACCTCCGGCCATCGCACGAAGGCTACACGGAACCGGAGGGAAGGATCAGCCGGGGCCAACAGATGAACAAACACTTAGAAATATTTCTAAGTCCTGAACATTGTGCCCCGGTAAAACGTTAAAGTAACTAAAGGTTACTAGTAACCGAGGGCTACAAGAAGCACCGCACTTGGAAGAAAATTTCCTAAGTCCTAAGCATACATTCAAAGGGACAAAGACATACATTCAAAACGAAACGAAGGCATGCATTCAGGAAAAAAAAACACTCGGAGGAAACGAACTATACAAAAGCCCGAAGGCAAACATTCATGCATTCAGGGAGGAGTTAAAGTGTATATATTACAATGTGGCCGAGGCCGAGAGTACACGAATATGCATTACAAACAAAAGCAAAGGTTTTCAAAACACTACAAGAACACATCACACATTGTCAACACCGGGGGCAGCTTCTTCCGCAGGCTTCGAGATGACCTTCGCATCAGCCTCTGCTTCATCGCCCTCGACCTCTTTCAGGAGTTCTGAATCCTCCAATTCCGGCCTCTCGACACCCTCGGGAAGGGGGACTCTGATATCAGGCTGGAGGGGGGGGGGAGACCGTATGCCGCCGGGTCGAAGGCTGTTGGCTCTATCTCCAGGTGCCGGGCGAGCCTCCTGTAGATTAGGGCCTGGGTGAAGAACTCCCCCCGGTGTAGTAATCTTCACCCTTCCGGGCTAGCCACATCGCCCCGGGGCCTTTCACCCACCCTCGGCGGAACTCTCCATGACCGAGGCCACCCAGTCTTTATGGCCTTCGGCCTTCCAGCCCTCGGTCATGAAGGCAGCAACTGCAGCAGCGGCGGCCTCTGCTTTGGCGGCCTCGGCGTCTTCAAGGGCTTTCTTGGCAGCCTCGGCAGCCGCCTTCTCCATCTCCACCCTCTCCCTGGCCGCTCTCTCTGCCTCCGCCCTCGCCTGCTGGAGGTCCCTCTCCAGTTGGGCCATCTGCCTCACGGCCTCGGCATTATCATGGATAAGCTTCTTGAGGGACTCTTCCTGTTGCGCCCTCTGGAGGCGCCACTCGTCGAACCTCCTGGCGTGTTCGCCGAGGGCTATGCAAGCCTGTTTAGACAAACAACAAAGCAAGGAGTTAAAGTTATGATCACACAAACAAATAAAGTCATGGGCCACGACGCTAAGGAAAAAGAAAGGAGAAAAGAGGAAGGAGGAGAACTTACGGTAAGAGAGGACCGGAGGATTTTGGACTCGAGGGCTTCATCATCCAGCTTCCCGAGGGCCCGCCTGTCCAGAGCAGGTGTAGCCCCGCCCAGAAATTCCCGGGGGTCCACTGTGCCATGCGTGATGGCAGACCCCTTCGGCAGGGAGAACTGTATGTCCTCCCGAGGCAAGCTTACCTCGCCACCTTTACCCGAGGGCGGGCAAGGAGCAGTCGGAGCACTGGGCTCCGAGGCGGAATGCTCGTCCACCACCAACACCAGGGGAGCCTTCTTCCTGGCGTCCCCCTTTTTTTGTTTCTTCCCCTCGGGGATTGGGGCCTTGCCAGCGGCCTTCCGTTTTGCGGCCTCCCCCGAGGGCTCACCGCCCTTCTTCATCTCCCCGAGGGGCTTCTGCTTTACGGGCTCCTTCTGGCCCGGCACCTTCACCTTCTGTTTTTTGAGGTTGGCGAAGGCGTTGAGATCCATATTGACACCTGCAAAAACAATGTGGGGTTAAGATCGAGGGGTCACTAACAGATGGCACAAAAAGAAACGAACAAGCAGATGGACTATCTGCTAAGATATAAAATAAGGGTGCCCTCAGCCACTACCTCTGGAGGCTCCCTTGAACGCCGGGAACTTCTCATCTGTCTCCCCCAGGAAGCGATACCGCCTGAACCCGAGAGTGTAGAGATCCTCCTCTTTGGTGCACTCCTTAATGGTGATATTTTTGTCCCGGCCCTCCGGGATCTTGGCCAGGATCCTACCGTCTTTCTCGAGGGTGGCACTCCTCCTCTTCTCATGCCTCCTAAACCGATCACGCAATTCCCTCGGGAAGGGGCTCTCGGTCAGCTTCACATAGCACCACCGGTCTTTCCACCCTTTGTTCGAGGAGGGCGCCTCAGTAAAGAGCTTGAAGAGGGCCACCTGCTGCAAGTTTGCGAAGCCCTCGGCATTCGCGTGCCCCCCGGCACAAATTAAAGCTCTGGAAGAAGAGGTCCAGGCTAGGCGTCACCCCTCGGGACTTGCAGAGTTGGAGGAAGCCAGTAATATAAGAATGGTTGTTCGGGGTCAGCTGGCAGGGGACCAGACCCACGAACCGAAGGTACTCCCGGAGGAAGGGGTGCAGGGGGAAGCGGAGCCCCATGGATACCAAGAGAACATGCACCGCTATACAGCCCTCGGGAGCCCGGGAGAGGACGTCATCTAGACCCGGTGTCACCACGATGGCCGAGGGGCCCACGTGAAGCTAGGTGACGTAGATGTCCGCCGCATCAACCTTCGACTTTATCTCCAAGGCGGCGGTGTTCAGGTAGGAGTACCCCTCGGGCATATCGAGGGGCTTCCCTTGATCTGCGACGCTGCCCTTCTTCTTGAGAACAGCTACCTTGGCCTTCTTCTTCCCGGGGGCCACCCGGATGGTACACTTACCTAGAGACGCCCCCGGGTTGTGCCCACACAGTACATAACAGTCGCCTTCGGGATCACTCCTTCAGAAGCCCAAGGCTTCATACCAGGCCACCCCTCGGGGATTCCCCCTCAGCACTGTAAGGGCCGGGTAGCCCCCGGGGAGTATGCCTCATTGACGGATAGCCTACGACACACAGGTAATGAGAGCCCTCGGATATCCTCATCACCAACTAATCAGCAAGCACGGGCAATGATCAACTATTGCCCTCATCCATCACGTCCTCGATCCCCAGATTGAGGGGCTACCTTTCGGCACCTCCCAGGACATCAACAGCAAGCCTTCGGCTAATCAACACATGAGCCCTCAGAACAAGGAGAGCCTTCGGCATTACCATTATTCTCCATTTTTGACCAAGGTTTCACATTTTCGATTCATCGTTGGGGGAATTCGGTGCACTCTTTTTCCCTCATTAGGATTTTTTCCCCCAGGGTTTTTCCTAATGAGGTTTTTAACGAGGCATCCCCCCAAAATGAAACGAAAAGCGTCAGCCTTCAGCCCACAACAGCAGCGCAACTACTCTACTTCTTTTCACCACTTTACAAGTGCCTCAAGGAGTGGGGGACCGGAGGATCCCCTCGGGAAAATCATTAAATTACAAAATGGTGAAAAATTCCAACAAACGGCAAAGCAAGCCCTCAAGTCCCGACATGTGGGTAACTGAGGGACTGCCTTCGGCAGGGACATGAAAGCAACGACTCCTCACAAACTTCAGAGATTACAACGGAACAACATCAAGGGGCAAGCACAAATTACTCCTTTTCCCTCAAGTACCTTTCGGCAAAAGGAGTGAGGGACTCCTGATGGAGTATATGGCCCAGGAACCCCCGGCCCACAGACTCCTACTACACCAATAAAGGCCCAACCGGCCCAGGAAGCACAGCAGGCCCCAAATTACGGCGCCCCAAGCACTTAGCAGCCCACAACGCACATTAAGGAGCCTTCGCCCCCCTGGCTGAAGGCTCAAAACTCTCACAGAACGGGTTTTTTAAGCAAACTAAGAAGCTGGGAGAAAAACGACAGAAAACAGTAGCCCTCGGCTCCTGGAGCCCTCGGCACCCAGGGGGTCCCCGGCACTCAGAGCCCTCGGCTAGTCCTCTGCAGCCGAGGGCACCTCTCCCGACATAATATCTGCGCCACATGCGTACAGATCACCGTACCCTGTACAACGTCCCATCCAACAGCCACATTAAATGCGGCCACATGCGGCTGCCAGCGCCAACCAGTTGAGGTGACCTCTCGGCCAATGGACGCTTGACACGTGTCCCTGTCCGGCATTTATTGCTACTATAAATAGCACCCCTTTTCCCCATTTGTAACCACGCTGAAAACGCTCCACACTTATAATATACTTTCTCTCTCTATATTTACTTGCTCCGACTTCTCTCATATTACTCCCCGTAATAACCCTTCAGATAAGTTACCCCCCGGGTACACTATCCATCATTAGTGTCTTATTGGATTTGATTTTTTAATATGAGCTATTCTCTAAAAAAGGAGAGAGTTCATCCAAAAGCATTTTATTTCTCTAACTACTCCATAAAATCAAGAGAATATTACCCGAAATAGGACTTAAAAAATTTGAAAATTCCAAAATAGGGCTGTCATGTTTTTATTTCCAAAATAGGACTAATTACTGTCATGTTTTGGCAGTACCAAACTTGAAACATGGCAGTATTTTCCGAATTTGACAGTAATTACTCCTATTTTGGGAATAAAAAAATATGGCAATCTTATTTTGGAATTTTCAAACTATTTTAGCTCTATTTCGCGAACTTTCCCTAAAATCAATTCTCTATATCATTTCAATTTTATCGGATGTGCCCGAAGGCCGAAGTGACCCATAAAATCAATTCTAAATACTACCTCCGGCTCAGTGGACTTTGCCAAGTGCAAAGTAAGTGAGAAATAAGAATAGTAAAACTTGTGTGATTCAGATTTGTGAAGAGGAGAGAGAAATGTGCAGAACCACATATTAGTTGATTTAATAGGAAAGTGACAAAGTTTTTTGGGAAAACAAAAAAAGAAAGGTCAACAAAGTTCAATGGGATGGATGGAATAGTAAATACCTCGAGTAATAAAAATATGGAATCAGCTTTTCAATAAAGAAAAAATGGAATCAGATTCACGCAAGAAGAAATAATCCCACGGTACAGTAAGGGGTCGTTTGGTTCAGGGAATGTCAGATTACCACGGGAATGTTAGATTGCTGGGTATGTTAGATTGATGGGAATGTATCTGATGGAGTATATTTCAATCCATTCTCATTTGTGTTTGGTTAAGATTAAGGGAATGTGATATTAATTTACTTGGTTGAAAGATATCTTATATTACAGATATGATGAATTACTTCAACGCCCTTTAAATATTTTATCTAAACACAATAAATCTATTACAACCTACATCTGAAGTAATTAAAATTAAAGAAAAAATGAAATATCTTAATAATAAATAAAATCAAATCTAATTGAATTACTACGTATTTTTAAGTAACCTACGTTTAATTGTAAAAAGTTATTGATGGAGTATATGAGCCTGGACCCCAGGGCCCACATACTCGGGAGAACAGAAGGTACCAAGACCAGCTGGTGGGCCCTCGTCGGCCAGATGACCCCCATCGGCCAGAAAGAAGTCCACTCAGAATGTGATCCAGAAGTCGGGAAGAGCGGGGTGACCTCGTCGGCAGGGTCTTCGTCGGCCATGCCCTCGTCGGTCATAGACATTCTCCAGAACAGGATTTACACTTAATCTTTTCTATGTACTTTGTATCCGGCCTATTAGTGGCCCTGTTGTAGATGGGCCTCCCAAGCCCAAGACTTGGGAGCCCAGCCCTAATTTTTCCTATAAATACTCCCTCTGGGAGTAGTTGTAAGGGTTCACGATTCATTAATACAAAGCAATTATATTACCTCTCTCTCTAGCTCTCACTTCTCTCTAGACAAATAATCTATCAGTTGTAGATCGAATTCAAAAGTGAAAAAAAACTTTGTTCAAATATTAATTTAAATATATTTATTATTATTTCAAAAAAATAAAATTTAAAATTGTTCAAGTTATTCATAAAACTTTCTTTTCAAATTAAAGAAAAAATGATCAATTTTGCCATTAAATTTTTAAACCCACTCATCAAAAACTTAAATAATTTATAAATCTTATAAAATAAATACCATAAAAAATTTAAATGTTAAGGAAAAAAGAAGTATTAAAATAACAAGAATAGACATTCAAATATAATTAAATAAACATACTCCACATGTCCCACTTAAAAGGTTATCACATCGACTGACCATAAAATTAACTGATCTCGTTCAATAATAAGATTATTTTTTAATAAATAAAATTTACATATTTAGAAATTATAAAATCGCACTATATAAAGAAATTAAATGAAAAGAAATAATTAATTGAGGGTATTTTCGGAAGAAAATTAGACTATCTTCGGGAATGTAAGATAACCTAAGGCATGCATGGTTATAAGATTCCTATTCATATTACATTTCCAGAAATATAACTTTTTCCATTTTTCTCAAACAAGTGAATCAAAAAATGATATCTGATATTCCGTACGTTAGCCTTCATGTTATATTACCCCAAACCAAACCCTCCCAACCAGTCTCACGGGCCGTGGTTTGTGCGGCACAAGATTCACGCCGATAACCCAAACCCCATTTCTATAAACTGCAATAAAGTTACTATTTTAGCATCTACCGATCTCATTCAACGATTTTCTTGTTCATTTACGCATCTATCTTCTTCATCGCTTCAACTTTCCGACCTGTATTTCCAATTATATTGTGAAATTTTTGCAAGTTCATACAATAAAGCTCCTGTCGCCTGAGATTTTGAAATTCTGAGACCAGAGATGGCAGGAGGGAACACTTCAAAGCCTCCATCTTCCAACTCAGCCAATCCGAAGCCACAGACGCAGCCACAGCCACAGCCACAGACACCGCAGGCTGGTAATGCTTCCAACCGGACGCCCCGCTGGGAATCTCCGGGAAAACACCGCCCTCCCAAGGAATCCAAATCCTCCGGTTCTGGTTTAGCCGATAATAAACCCAAGCCCTCTCCTAAAACCGGCAAAGAAACTGCGTCGTTGGCGGCGAACGCAAATAAATCGCTGCAGCCTATGTCAAGATCCAATTATCGTTCACCTAAACCTGACCTAGATGCAACCTTATCTGCGTTGCCTCCGTTTCCTTTCCAAGATCCTCCGCCGCCTCCTACCTATGGGTTTCATATGCTCGAACGAAGGACCATCGCGCTTGCAGATGGTTCTGTTAGGCCTTACTACGCTTTGCCCTCGAATTATCCGGATTTCCCCTCTTTCCCATCTAGGGATTTCCGCGGCCCGGGATTAGGCTTAGATAGACAGTTTCCTATGAGTCCGGATTTCCGACCCGAGTTCAGGAACCGTGATAATCCGCTAATGTGGAACCGGAATCCGGATCATTGGAATTCTGTAGGGTTAGATGGGCCGGGTAGTGGTCCAGGGATGGGTCTGAGTGGGTTTGACAATAATCCAATGAAGAGGAAGTTCGGGGATGAAGCACTAGAAGTCCATGGTGGGCTTGAGAGGCAAAGGCAGCAGCTTTTGCAGCAAGGGAATGCTAGCAACTCCCCTGGGACTAGTGGGTTGTACAGGAGAGATGTAGGAGATTCTAGGCCTGCCAAATTTATGAGGTCTATTGAGGCTAATGTAGGTCAGCTTAAGCATCATAGTGTTGATCAAAATGCCTTAAAGAAGGCTTTTTTGCACCACATTAAGGTTATTTATGAAAACACAAACCAGAAGAATCGATATATGGCAGATGGAAAGCAGGGCCGCCTTCACTGTGCTGTCTGTGGCAGGTTTGGAAATAAATTAGGATCATTCTTTAAAAAATGGTCTATTCTCTTGTTCACTAGTTTCTGTATGTTAGATTTTGATTGTTGTTTGTTCTTTTTGAAACGGTAGGTTTTGATCTGCTATGAACAGGTGCTTGATCTACGTTTTTCTTTCCTGTTTTTAGTGATCGTGACCTTCATACATCCAACATAAAAGTTAACACTGAGACTGCATAGCGCTTGTTTCGTTTGGAGCATTCATATGCTGTGCATTTACATTAATAGCTATTATAGTACCCTACACACATGATAATAATAATCCTGTTTCAGGAATTTTTTTCTTTCCAAAAGTAGACTCCAACTTTAAAGGCTAAGTAGAGCATCCTAGTATGGCCAATTAGTTAGAGGTTTTGGCAAATTACTCCAAAAAATATTGCAAAAAAATCTTAAGGGTTATATGACCAATCATAGTTTGTTAAAACCTTGTTATGCGACAATTGGTATTAAGAAAATTTGTATATGTACTTGACCCTGATAATGTTCCTATCAATGTTGTCGAAAGAGAGTGCTTGGGCGCTTAAATGCATCAGGTGAGGCACAGATGTACCCTAGCGACTTAAAGGATGCCAGGCGCAGCAATCTGTCTTAGGCGCAAGTGCAGAAGCGCTGATGCGATAAAAAGCGCTAGCTTTATTTGCCAGAGGGGGGGAGGGGACACGTTTCCTCCTATTTTTTATGCTTTCGACTATTTTAAATAAGAAGCCTATATTTTTTAATTAGATAAAGCCCATCCAAATAGAAGGTCAAAAAAACTTAGACCTACGGTAAACCTTAAAAGTCTCAGTTATGCTCTTACTCACACTACCTCTCAGCTTTGAAAGCAGCACTACGATCAACCACATCAAGTTTTCATCTTCTTCATGGGGTGACGAAGGGGATGGCTTGACATGGGGTGCTGTGAGTAGAGCGATGGGAGCAGAAGAACCAATAAAATATACTACGAGGCAGTCCACAATTCATATTCCAAATACTAGTCATGTGGGTTAGCAGGTGATAGAGAAATTGAAGAAGATGTAGGAGAATATAAATCAGAAAATGGAGAAGAAACAAACTCCTCTTTTAATGACGAATAGTCCTTGCAAGTTTAAACAAGGGGAATTGGGCTAGGATCTAATTATGTTTTATATTTTGTTTTTGTGAACCATGACTTTGTTTTGGTGAATCATAACTTTATTTTGGTAATTCATGATTTTATTTCGGTGAATCATGACTTTATTTTTTAGAAACTCAAACTTTTAGTGCAGTAGGTTCAGTATGATGTTATATACATCATGTTTGATAATTATGTGTACTATTTTGCGCTTTGCGCCTCAGGCGATAGGAGTACTCTAGTGCCTTGACCGCGCCTTGCGACTTTGAGTATTGTGGTTCCTATTGTTTTTTGGTATCTTGCTTCTGTGCTGCTCACTACCATATGCTTCATAGTGAAACGTATCCACCATGCACGTGAATACTCACATTTTTTATGTATAAATCTAGGAATTTTTTGTAGTTGAGTTCAGTAATTTTATTCAGTTTAAACTGAATAATTTTGGTTCTGATTTTTCAGAGTTACCACTTCTACCAAAGGAATTAATAGGATTGTTGCATTCCGATTTATGAACTTCAGAGTTCAGACTAAGCATTCTTATCAATCTTGGTGTTGTTTTCTGTGATTTTTCTTTAAAGATATTCATGTTCGAGTCCCTTTTTCTTTTTAGTATTTCAGGACATTCAAGAGCTATTTGCATGATTTCATTTATATTATGGGATGTTTCATTACTTCCATCCATAGAAGATAATCTTGGTAATAAATCTGTGTGGGAAACGATCCTGGGTCAGTTGGTTGTGTGTGGTTATGTTTATATGCATACATGTTTTTATGCATTTTTGCTGGCTTTTCCTAGAAAAGTCAGTTGGGTTCTGTTTGAATTTATTCCAGTTGAACTTGTTTGTAGGATTTTCCTTCTCGACTGTTCCCGGCATATGTAAATACTTCCTGCAACTTTGTATTCTTGATATTGTTTGTACATTGAACAGAAACCAGTATCCATATTGCTCTATAATGCCCTAGATTTTTTAATTTATTTCATTACGGAGTTTTATTATGATTATTTTCCGTTTTTGGAGTATTTTAGATGTTAGTGTACATTTGAACATGAGCCTACACACTATTCCACAGCCTTTGAGTTGGATGTGTATATCAATGTGACTTTGGAGGAAAGTCTTAACTAGCTTAATAGCATATAGGAATAACAGTGAAGTAGGATGAAGTATAAGAACACTGAAAGGGCTTCTATTATCGTTAAGAAGCCAAAGGTCAAATGTGACCGTTTTCATAAGATTAGAAGGGGTTGAGCGGTTGAGTAGTTATTTACAGGGAAACAATGTGAAACTGAGATAATTAAATGATTAAGGTTCCCCTTCAAGGTGGAGGTCCTATGGTTCAGGACTCAGGACATGTGCCCTGGGGTAATTGTGCCATGACTATTCTTATTCTGATAGCGTGTAGGTTGCATGTAGTGGATGTCAATGTTTACGGTCGGGGGTTAAGGACAGAGAGGTGCCTACTTTCATCTATTGATGAGGTGGGCTGGCCTTATGGTTCCTACTAGGGCTTTCATTTTGGTCTTCATGTTTTTGCTGGCACTGATGCCTTGGTCAGGGCGTTTGGGCTATAATATTGCTTCACTAATATTTCCTAGTTTGAAGTTTGAGGGTCTTATGGAAAATTATTCTTTAGCCTTAAGTTATACGGAGTATATGTTTTTTAATGAGTAGAATCTTTTCTTTATTGGAGTTTTGGATCTTATAATGTGATTGAATGACATAGTAGTCTTACTTAAGTCTTTTATCATCTTGACACATGACATTGTCTCAAGCTTGTAACTTATAGTGTTTTCCAAGTTGTCTAAATAGTCATTGTTTTCAAAGATGTTCCCAAGGAACAAGGTGTACCAGGGGCAGTGTTTGTGTCTAATGAGGCCAAAGGTGGCCTCTGTTAACTAGGCTGCTGGTGCACCTTGATCTATAGAGTAGGTTCTCTCAAGTTGTGCCTTTGTGAAAGGTTCAATGACTTGTGTATGTTTATTTTATGTGATTATGTCTCATTAAATCTGAAACATATGTTTGTAAGTAAGTTAACGTATTTGAAGGATTTTGCTGAATATTTTAATAACAGAAAAAAATTGTCGATAGGAAATTAGGCAATGTCATTTCTTGCCTCCAGAACAAAATTAAATTGGGAAATAAGAGGAATATGTATCCTCTTGTTTCTAAATTATAACTTGTACTCCAGAAATATGATAATTATTGTTCATCGTAGGTTGCTAAGAAATAACCCAACTGGTTATCCAGTTAACTTTAAATGACCACTGATCAAATTACAGAGCATCGGAAATTTTCCTTACTTTATGCCTCAGTGCATCTTGTGCAGTTTTAACTATGGTATTATAAAACTGAAGAGCACTGCATTTTTATCTGTGTAGTAATTCTAGGCTTTTCCCTGGTATACATTCCCTGATATTCAATATTTAATATGCAGTGCTTCACAAGATTTCCCTGACATGCATAGCCTGATTATGCACTCATACAATTCAAACAACGCCGACTCAACCATAGAACATTTAGGGTTTCATAAAGCCTTGTGCTTTCTAATGGGATGGAACTATTCGGTACCTCCTAACCATTCAAAGGCGTACCAGATGTTATCTGCCGATGAAGCATCTGCTAATCAGAATGACTTGATCATGTGGCCTCCTTTGGTGATCATCCACAACACTATGACAGGAAAGCGTCCAGACGGCCGTATGGAGGGTTTGGGTAATAAAGTGATGGACAATTACCTTAGAGGCATGACCCACTCTCTTGCGTTTTTTTTACTGCTATTCATCCAGGAGATACTCATATTTTCAATTTTCATTAAAGAAAAATGAAGGGGGTGTGCGTTTAATGGAATGTTCACACATTTTTTCTTTCAGATCTAGGGTTTCACGGGGGAAAGTCAAAAGCAGTATATGGCAGAGAAGGTCATTTAGGAATTTCCCTTGTGAAGTTTTCCGGTGATCAAGCCGGTTTGAAAGAGGCTGTGAGGATGGCTGAATACTTCCTCAAAGACAACCGTGGGCGCAACGGTTGGGCCCGCGTGCAGCCCTTTACTACTTCAGGAGGGACGGATGAAGAGAACAATCCGGACCTAGTAAAGGTTGACCAGAGGACGGGGGAGAAGAAGAGAGTGTTCTATGGTTACCTGGCAACGGTATCTGATATGGAAAAGGTTGATTTTGAAACAAGGAAGAAGGTTTCTATTGAGAGCAGAAGAGAATTGCAGTCTTCTTCCTAATAAAACAAACCCCACATATGGTAACTCTTCTTCCGGCTAGGTTACAATTTCTCAATTTGCTTCCATCTTGCTTGTCTAGAAAAAGTACTGCCTGTTCACTTGATCTGAAGTTCACTTTTTTATTTGGGCTGATTTATTAATTCCGTGAACACAAATGATACATGTTGCTCTTTTTTATTAATGATTATAAGCTGGTGTTAATTCCATCCAATTTAGCTAGTTAGCTGTTCTGATTACTTGTTTCAATAACAGATCTGTTGGTTTTAGGACATAATCGACTTAAAATCCTTTGAGGGCGTGGGTTCATGCCTTAATGGGATGTAAGATATCCCTTATTAATAGGATTGCTTCCTCAAAAGTAATATGAGATTATGGGAAGACTAAGAGATAAACTTAAGCTCTTTTGTTCCTGGGTTGTGATATTACTTATGTTGCTAAGTAGCTACAGGAAACGTCGTGTTATAACTTATATAATTTAAAATATTAACAATGTATTCTTACAACAGCAAATGAGCAAACAATTCAATCACAGCACCTCCAGCTTCACTGTAGTGAACTGTGGTGGTTTTCCCATATGACCATTGGTGATCTGTAAACATTAGTCAGACAAGGTAATCTAATCTCACATTATGAAGGTGATGTGAGGTAACCTGAATGTAGGGTAATACGCAAGTGAAGAAAGGGCATACTCACCTTAGGAGTGGCATATTTTAGGTGAGATAGGGGATGGTTGCATATCATCTTATTTTTGTACGAGTGAAGAGTATTTGAGGGAATATTTGTTTTCCTAAATGTGGATGTCTCGTTTACCAAGACATGAACCTAGTCTGGGACCAGCTGTTTCCGATTAAGGCCAAGGGGGGAGCAGAACCTTAACTGGGTATACCGGTTCTTGAACTGAAAACACTGGTGCCCTGTTTGGCTTTCACTCTCCTAGACACGGTCTGCCCCATTTCGCTACCAAGGCTGGGAAATGCCCTTGCCTCAGGCAAGCTAGTTGGATTGATCAATAGCATTGTGTTTTATCTGGATGCATATTGTTTTGTAGTCATTGTGGGTTGACCGGGATGGGTTTTCTAAAAATCTCCATCTAACTCCGCCATATCCCCCCCCCCCCCCCCCCCCATTTGTAGGAGTTGTAGCCCAGGAGCTAGAATAAAGCCTCTCTAGTAGCACTATGCAGAACGCTCATCAAGACACTTTCAATGCTTTGTTCTCTTCATTTAATAATGCATCCCTGGGGAGTTAGTCCCAACTCCTAAGTCTCATACTATACTCATAATCCTTCATCTTTCGTGTTGGGTTCAAAAATGAAAGGGCAGGTTAGTCATTAGTGTAGTACTGTAGTATTTTGAAGGTTGCTTTGATTTAGTAATGCTTATTCATTACTCCCAACTCCTAAGTCTCATACTATACTCATAATCCTTCACCTTTCATGTTGGGTTCAACAATGAAAGGGCAGGTTGGTCATTAGTGTAGTGCTGTTGTATTTTGAAGGTTGTTTTGATTTAGTAATGCTTATTCATTACTACATACTATATTTTGTTATACCGGTCTGGGCCGGTAATGTGCATTCATTTGGTTATAGCCAATTCAGGTCTCTTGGTTTTGGCTGATTGTTTTCAAATTGAATCCCTTTGTTTGTTGTGCCTTGCTTTATTACTTTATCTTTTGTCTCTGTTGTGGTGTGAAAATCGGCACAGACAGATATATAATGTCATTCCAGCTTCTCACTTAAAAGAAATGAATGAATGAACATCTACATAGAATGGCAGAAACAAAGTGTTTGCATTAGGTTAAAAATAAAATAAAAATTAATTTTAGATCTCTTGTTCAACGATTCTGTCTTTGTCCGTTTGAACTTTGAACATCAATAATAATAATAATAGTGGAAATGTGTCAGGTTCACATGCGCTGTGGAATTGGTGCGTATATCTTTGTCTGCCAGACGCTTTTAGACCACACTAGTTGCAACTTTATCCACAACGATAATATAATAATAATAATAGAATATATTCATTCATATGGAATTTGGATGCTAACACCTATTAAGAGTTAAGACTGCAATTTATATCATTATATCAGAAGGATCAGGGCGTAGGGGTTAGATTGTCTTATTTTACCTTTTCGGTTTGTTTCAGTAAGATTGTCTTATATCAAATTCAGTAAATTTTTGTAGTTCTAGTTCTGAATCATTCTTATTTTATTCTTGTTTTATTAATTCAATATTAATCACATAAATCCATATTCCTTAATAATTGTATCAAATTCTTATTACCAATTAAAAACAAGAACTAATTAGTTGGATTGTCGTAACAAAATGTCATGTACCTGGTGTACAGTTTTAATAGCAAATTGTAGAATATTAACCATGTACTCGAAAGATAGCACCAAATTGATGTAAAGTAATTTCTCTTAGAGAAAAGTACGGAAAAGATACTTGTGGTTGGATTTGTTATCAGATGGGGTCATGTGTTTCGTTTTTTATCAAAGTGGTTTATGTGTTTGAATTTCGTTATAAAAAACGTCTGAGAAAGACGGTTAATTGTAACTCTGATTTTCAAGTGTCCGAAAAAGAATCGGAAGGTGCGTCTCGTCGAGAAGACCTCCAAATAACCTTTGCTTTTTGATTTTTTGGATCTTTTTGGATTATTTTGTAAAAAAGATTTCGCTAAAATCACTTTTTTTGGTGGACTTTCCGTTGACAAGGGTGTCTGGAAACAAAAAGGAAAGATGGTCTAACGTTTTTTTTATGATGCGCACTTTCCGGTATCTTTCTTTTAATTTTTCAGACACTTTTGAAAATCAGAGTGACTATTAACTGTTTTTCTTAGGCTGGGGATGGACCAGGACTGATCAGATCGGCACAGTACTGGAACCGGACCGCCAGTGTGTGGTACTAGTCCGGCCCGAATGATCGGGACCGGAATCGAGCCTTTGGCCTGACTCGGGGGGTTTTTGGGGCGGGTCATGGGATGCACTTGTCTTTGAACCGGCCCGGCCGGTCCGGGACCGGTCTGGGTCGATTTTTTTTTTTTTACATTTTTTCGCATGGATTGGGTGGTAGGCGGGTTGGGCTGGGTGGTTGTGGGTGTCAGGGGGTGGGTGAGGGTAGGAATAAATATGAAAAACAGAATTTAAAAAAAAAAATATATTACAGGTTTTTTTAATGACGTGTTTTTAACGCCCAATGCCCGACCCGAACCCAGTCCATCCCTATCACATGTGTTTTTAACGACGTGACTCTCTTGTGATAAAAAAAGAAACACATGACCCTATCCTAAAATGGGCATAACCAAAAGTACCTTTTACGTACTTTTTTTTATTATACATGTCTCATAGAATTTAAATAAGTTGCTTGAAATCATCGGTGTCAAACAAATAACTAAACTAACCAGACTTTTATGTGTTAAAATTGAAATTGATTGAATGAATTGAACCAATTGAAATGGATGAAGGTTTGTCTAATAAAGCAATTGAAATGGAATTTACAGTAATTTCAAACAACTCAGACAAAAAAATAAATTCATAAATTTAGTCTTACTTATTTTGAATAACACACTTCTTTCACAAAATCAAAAGGTTAAAAGATTACACGTTTAGTAAAAGAAATTATAGCAGTTGATAAATTGAAAACATGGATCACCAAAAGAGCTCTTAGATTTCTATGGGATAATCTGGTTATTTTAAAACATCCAAATTATTTAATTTATCAATTGAATTTAAGAATGGCATCGTTGCTGGTTTATAAGTTGGCTTTGGGAGACCGTTTTAGCAATCAAAAAAGTTAGAATGGGAGATGCGGTGGCCAAGAACCCTAGCAGCAATCTGGCACAGAGGATCTGAGCGGTTCTTCTAGGAGGGTTCAGATCGTCAAAGGCGACGACACTCTTAGGAGATTCGGTTAGGTTACTCTTGCTTTGCTTTCTTGTTTTCGAACGTATGTGTTCTTGTTCTGAGCATCTGTCCCGAGTTTTGATTCCGGCTTTAGTTGGTCGAGGTTGCAGTGTTTTGTTTCTGTTCTGTTAATGGTTGGGGTGCACTTCCTTGCTGCTGATTGAACTCTTCGCATTGGGTTTCAATTGATGGCTTTCAATTGACTTTTGTATTTACGGTCGGTGTTTTACTCCTTTGTTTGTGTTTGTGGTTTCGGTTTGTGTGGTTATGGAAATTGTTACGAAGAATGTTGGAATGATTTCAATTGTTGAGGAGGAAAATGGGGGTTTGGTGCTCGCAGCTGATCCAATTGAAAATGCTGATGTGACTAAAAAGGGAACCTGTCTAGCGGCTGTTGCCAGAGTGATTTCGGACAAACTCATTCGTGTTGTTTCTTTCTGCCAGACAATGTTTATGGTTTGGCGACCAGGGGAGTCTCAAATGATGAGATTGGGGATTCCAAATTCCTCTTACAGTTTTATCATGAAGGCGATTTGAGTAGGGTTATGGATGAAGGACCTTGATCATTTGAGCAAAATCTTGTTGTCATCAAACAAATGGGGCGTAGTGATAGACCACTTGAGATTCCCTAGATCATGCAGATTTTTGGATTCAGGTACACAATCTACCATTAAGCTACATGACGGAAAGTGTAGCACGCGGAATATCCAACAACATTGGATCGTTTGTGCAAGTGGCCGAAAGCTCTCTTGGTGGAAAACAGAGGTTGGTCCTGCGTATAAGAGTCGCTGTGAATATTACTAAGGCCTTGACCAGGCATTTACAGGTCAAGCAGGAGGGGGACAACTAGATATGGGCAGACTTTCGTTATGAGAGACTCCCAAATTTTTATTTTCTGTGTGGGATTCTTGGTCATGCTGATCGCTTCTGTCACTCTAATCCACATAGCGGCTCATGGATCAGGGAGAAGCCTTATGGGGCATGGCTAGGGACTGATACGAGGCGAGGGGGATCGCACCCGGGCAATAGGTGGCTTATTCCTAGCTACGATAAGCTAGGTGATAGGAGAGATGAGGGAGCAGAATCCGATAAAGCGACAAACGAACAAGAGAGCTATTTGGTGGAAGGGCTCCCTTAAAAGGGTAGAGAGGAGCAGACACAGGCAAGTATGGATGTGGATGAAACAACTCCAAAAAACTTGGAAGTGACGGTGTTGGCTGGGCAGCACAGCCAGTAGAGGATGATTTCAAGAATAAGCAGGAGGAACCTTTTGCGGGGGCTGGTCAAACCGCTCTTTCTTTGCTAGTGGTTAGGAAAAGTGGATTATGTTTTTTTCATTGATTTGTTGTCATATCAGAACTCTTTTGTGTTTTTGTGTGTTTCATTTTAGTAGCAGGTGCAACATCGCTGCGAATGGAGTCTATCACATCGCGGGGTTAGCGAGATGGACCGCTGTTAAGCGCTTTTCCAGCTCTGAGTCTCATCCCAGGATAATCTTTGTTATGGCGAACTTGTATCTGGTCCTCAATTTTAATATTAATTAAGTTATCTTTTGCCAAACAAAAGTTGGCTTTGAAAAGAATGTCACTAGAACAACATTACATTTGTCACAATGACAATTTCAAGTTTCTACATATGCAAATGTCACATTTTTATATGAAAATGTTAATAATCATTTTAAAATGACATCGTTTAATGTTTTGAAACCAACACATCCTTTATCCAAAAAAATTGAAACTGACACATTTTTACATCTTCAAAATACATGTGCATGGAGGTACATTTTTACATCTGCAAAATACATGTGCATGGAGGTAATTTTACACATAAGCATATGAAAGTGTCATACTTCAACAATTTGGCATTCTGGGGAGTCATGCTCTTGTTTAGACAACTCCTTTAGCCTGGGTTCAAAAGTGAAACAATACATTGAACCGTTAAAGCCAATATAACCAGACCCAGATCCTTACCCGGATGGATAATCTAGAGCACATTTGGTCACCTTCTTTCATGGCTTATCAGCAGGGGCGGATTCAGGATCGAGAGATGGGGTGGGCTAAGCAGAAGTAATTTTTTTACAATACATACCAAATTTAGCCCAGAGTTGTTATCGAACAAAGATTTTTTTGAATTATATACTCGAGTTCGAGCTTGATTTCGAATCTAATTTAATGAATTGAGTTTAACAAGTTTCGAACTCGAACACGGAGTAGGTTTTGAGTTTGAATAATTATTCAAGCCGAGATCGAACATAGTGATGTTTCGATCCGAACACGAGCCTATCGTTCACATATAAATTATACTATTGTACATATCATAAAATTTAAACGTTTTAGTGCAATTTTTATAAATTTATTAATAATTAATAAAAATTTGAATAGTTATTGAATAATTTGAACATGAATCAATTAACGAGAATAGTCTAAACTTCTACATTCGAGCATGTCTATCGAGCATTGAAATCCAAATTTGAGATAGTTTGGATTTCAGGGACTACATCATGTGGAGGATCCTCATTGACTAGATCTTGCACTGTTGTTGGTATAGGTTCAGAACTCCTTTCACCAGTTTGACGATTCACTTTCGAAAAGAATGATGAAATCAACTTCTTTCCCTTCTTGGCAACATGTTCATTATCCATTCTAAAAAACATTTTCAATGTTGGTATATATTAAAATACTTATATATAAAAAATAAAACTATTTAATTATGTACTGAAAAATTCAATTAATAATCAAAACGATTGTATGATTCCCTAGCCCTAAAACTCTAAAATGCTAAAAATAATAATAATTAATACATTAATAGTTTAATACACAATCGGTTAATCACAGTTTACAAATTCACGGCAGAAGTTCATAACTTCACTGATTCACAAATTATTTGTGGGGTGGGCTGACAAATAATTTAGGCTGGGCTGAGATTTGAAAATGTACCAATACTATTAAAAAAAAAATTGGACTGGGCTGAAGCCCACCCCTGGCCTAGCACACATCCGCCCCTGCTTATCAGGTTTATCAGCCAACTTTTTCACCAAACACGTATTTTTTGATTTCGCGCGCTGAAGTTTGTAATAAGCAGAAAAGGTAAGGTTGAAGTCATTTTTCTGGCTGTTTTGGCTGAAGTTGCTGTAGAGGGTCATTTTAGCTATATTTTCATATATTTTTTATATAATTTATTAATAACAAATATTTTAAATATAATTTTTTCATGGATCAGAATCAGTTAATACAACGACTTCAGTCAGAACTTCATAAATTTCAGCAGAATCAGTCAATTCAGACAATTTTAGTGTTACCAAACGAGATGTTGAATCACCAACCCTTCTTCTCCCTTCCAATTATGTTACTTGAGTGTTCACTTGTTAGTCGAGTGCACCACAATGTTTTGATTCAAAAATGCTTGGTGTTTTGTACAATTTGTTTTGTTGACATTTCCAAGATTTTTGTTTGCCCATAGACTTACACGCCCCGAATGTTATTTATGAGTTAGAATGGATTTTGTTCACATAGATGTTTTTCCTTTTGCATAGACAAACTTGATCCAAAAAGGTGGAATCTCCCACTTCTAGAGTCCCACACCTCGACCCGACAGAGCACGTGGGAGAATGTAAATCACGGTGACTCAGTCAGCGAAGTGGTAGTAGGTTCATAAACCTGTGCGCGCCAAAGGTCCGACCCATTTTAGAGATTGTAACCTCCACGCGGTCGTTGCGGGATTCGAACCGTGATCCCTTGATTCAAATTAGACAAACTTATTCAGACAAAAAATATATACGGAGTGGATAATAATGTTTGTGACAAGCTTTTTGTTTGTGTAAAGAAGAAACTATGTTGACCAATTGCATTTTCCCAATGATAATAAGTTGGGAGAAAGACATGAATAAGATTAAAACAATAGCACGGAACTTAAATAGGAGTCAACACTTTTTTACTCTTGAATAAGACTACTTTCATGTTAAGAGAAAAAAATGCCCCCACCTTCACAGAAGCTTGTTGGAGAAAGAAAAAATAATTCAAACTTTAATTATATCAAAGATTCCTCCGCTTGGTGTCACTACTCACTATCCGCCGATGACTGCCGCCAGATCTCCGCCAACCGCTGCCGACTGCCGCTGGACCTTCGCTGACCGCCGCCAAACCTCCGGCCACCCCGTCGAACCTCCCCTGACCGCCGCCGACTGCCGCCAAACCTCCGCTGAACCTATGAAGATCTCCATCGCCCGTTCTCCGGTAACCTCCGCTGCAGGTCCTCCGACGACTTCCGTCACTAGTTTTCCAGCGACCTCCGCAGCCAGTCCTCCGGCGACCTCCACCGCCAGTCCTCCGGCGACCTCCGCCGCCAGTGCTTCGGCGACCTCCATCGCTGATTCTCTGCAACTTCTTTCAAATGTACTCCGGTGACCTTCATGACCAGAACTTGAATAGCCAACAATGAGCTTCAACATTAACCCAATGATAATGGCAACATAAAAAAATACAATGCTATAAAAATGACATTGTGAGTATTACAATGACAGTGACAATGTAGTAACAATGTCGTAACGATTTTACAATGTCACACATTGTTATTATAAACATTGCCAACACAAACACCTGAATGTTACAATGACAGTGACAATGTAGTAACAATGTCGTAACTATTTTACAATGTCACACATTGTTATTATAAACATTGCCAACACAAACACGTGAATGTTACAATGTCATGATAACAATGTAAATGTTATGAAAAATGGAATTGAGATCATGACTATGTTAATAGCAATGATAATGTCGTTGCCAATGCTATGTAAAATGACATTGAATTCACGACAATGTCAATAGCAATGTAATGACAATGTCAACAACAATGTAATGACATTGTCAATCTTGAATTCTTGATGTCGATAGCAATGTCATGACAATGTCAGAAATATTTCTCAATGTAAAACGTAGTCATCATAAATATTTCCAAAAACAAACAATGTCAAATATTGTCAACAATATCAAAATAAAAATGTCACAATATCAATTCAATCATCTAAAAATGACACTGTAACAAAAATATTCGACAATGTCAATGTTATAATGACATTGTGACAAACCGACAATGTAAAACAATAACAATGACATTGGAATCAAACAATTATGAAAACAATGTCAAACATTACAAGATGTCATAATATTAAAATCATTTATCACATTGTAAATTTGACAATGTTGATATCATATAGAAATATATGACAATGAACATCAAAGTGTGACTATAATAATGACATTTGAATCAAATTTTAACTAAAAAGTATAAAACAAAAACAAAACAAAACAAATATCTCTACAAAAGTAAGAAGTTGAAACAAAAAAATTTGAAGAGGAGAAGAATTAGAAGGCACCGTATGACCAAGGCACCAAAGTTCATTCCCAGATCTCTAAAACAAATACTTCATATTGAACAAAATAAAGAGAAAAAAATTTATCCGCCTCCTGTAAAAGAAAACCAAAATTTAGAAGGCACCGTATGACCATTGACCAAGGCACCAAAGTTCTCATTCCCAGATCTACCCAAGAGAAGAAGAAAAAGAAGATATTTGCAGATCTATCCAAGAGAAGAAGAAAAAGAGGAGGAAGAAGAAGAGGGCAAGAAGAGGGGAAGAAGAAGATAGAACACAGATCCTCTTGCCGCAGCTGTTGTGCAAGCTCGCCCTTTCCCTGCAACTGTTGTGCCACCGCATCTTCTCCGTCGAGCCCGCCCTATCCCCGCAGTTGTTGTGCCGCCGCATCTTCTCCGTCGAGCCGCTGCTGCCAATCACCGTTGGAGTGTTGCTGTGTCTTATCTATCTTGAAGCTCCCCTGCTTTTCTATGGAGAAAGAAGAGAGAGCGTACGACGAGGTTGAGTCACGAAGGAGAGATATAGATTGTCGTGAGATGAGGAAAAGATAAGGTTCGGTGTACTATTCGAGATAGAAGGGTAAATGTGTCCATACCTATTAAATGAAGTCTTATTCACGGATTAAAAAGACGTCACTCTTATTTAGGTTCATAGACTTTTTTTAGTCCTATTCTAGACCATTTCTCTAATAAGTTGGCTGTATCTTTGTTTTTCAAATTTAGGGGAAATTGATGTAGGACTAAACAAGTTTTGGAAAATAGTGCCATTAATGTCAGTAAATATTTCTTGTTAATGCCTAGTATTGTAATTATTTTGATAGTGATGACTCTAAAATGATAGTAAATATTGTCATGTTACTGCTCTTTCGAGAAGAAAAACATAAAAATCATATTTTGGAATTTTAAAACATATTTATTTCTATTTCGGTGAACTTTTCTTTATTTTGGAAAATAGATTTAACTCTTATGTGGCCCGTGGCGTACAGGAATCATCAGAAATATAATGTGGCATATTTGACGTAGTATTTAGATATTAAAAGTATATGCAAGAACTATAGAATGAAGACCGTAAGAAAGCATTGTGTTCACTTTTATTTAGGGGTGGGAAAACCCAATCGAAACCCGGAAACCGGCCCTGACCCGGCCCGAATTATGATATCGGTCCGGGTTTTTTCTTTTTGACCGGTCCGAATAAAAAAAGCCCGGACCGAACCCAAAATTTCGGGCTTTGTAACGAGCCCTAAAATCTATAACCCGGTCCGGACCGATAAAACCTGAAACAATTAGCCTTAATATAAAATCAATATAATATACCAATATAATTTATAAATTAATTCCTAATATATGATTATAATCATGATGGATGAAAAATTGACTTAATAACTTTTAGTGACTACAAATATGTTCAATTTATTTACCGTAATGACCATGAAAACATATTTATAGTAACTTTAGTCACATTTTTATCCATAAATTTTATTTCATAACATTTTTAGAACACCTATATTACTTATTTTTATGCATCTTAAACAAAATACTATGATAATTGTCTTCTTTGGATTTGAATTCTTGGTGATTTTGGAGATTATTATTTGTGATTTTTATTAATTTTATTTGCGGTTTGTACTTTTTATTAATTTTATTTGAAAATAGATTTTAAAATATAAAAGAAAAATGAGTGATTTCACATTTGGGCTTTAACCGACCCAACCCGAACCCGGACCGAACCCGGGCTACAAAAAACCCGACTCGGACCGAATATAGTGGTTTTTTTCGGTCCCTAATTTTCATAACCCGATGCCTTACGGGTAATTTCCGGATTTAGCAAAAATCCGACCCGGACCGGACCGATCCCACTCCTACTTTTATTCGTATATTTTTAAAAAATGATTTTATTCACCTCAAGGCGCAAACCAATGTCTTTGAGCGCACAATTAATATTTATTCAAAGACAATAGTTATATCCATGAAGAATTTATTTTTTTCGTTTACATAAAAAAGATAGCTTTACATAAATATTTATCATTTATTCAAAGACAATAGTTATATCCATAATACTTACACAAAATTTCCTTTTCTTTTTTGTTTCTTTTTTGGCAAGAAGGTTTTCGCGACTTTTGCCTGTAGTCATGTAAACGTATATCTATTTCACTGTTTGTGAATAATATTTCTTTTTTGTTTCTTTTTTGTTTCACTGTTTGTGAATAATATTTCTTTTGCACAAAATGAGTTTTGTAGGTACTACTTCCTCCGTTCTTTTTTAGTTGCAGCATTCCCTTTTTCACGTTTGTCAACACTTAACTTTGACTGTCATTATATTTAATTCTCTATTAGTAAAATCATTTAAAAAACAGATTATGAAAAATTTCCTTTTCTTAACTAATGAGACGAATTCAACAATATTTTTCAAAAAAAATTAATTCACATACATTAATAACTAAATTATAGTCAAAGTAGATTACATCAATATATTGATGTATCAAAGTAGACTCAAACCTAATATTTACAAAAATGTAGAAGAGTTGGACTTGGGGTACACACTTTTTGTATACACATTTTTTACACATGTCTGTGTAAGGTTTTTTTTATGTCTGTACAGACATAACGTATTTTTAAAATACGTTATGGCTGTACAGGCATAAAAAACCTTACACAGACATGTGAAAAATGTGTACACAGAAAAAGTGTACGAATTTTTCAATGTAGAAATGCCTTTTTAAAAGGCTATGTAGAAGTGGTCAAAATCATTGGAATTCTAAATACATATTGAATACTGCCAAATTCAAAACGCGTAATGTAAAGGTAATGAAAACAATACATTCCAATTTCTTTTTCTTTTTCTAATTTCTTTGCGGAATTTGAATCCACAGTTCCACACACTTCTATTGAACGAGCATATGGTATCTCTTTGTAAATTGTAATAGGAGAAGTAGAATTTTAACTATTGCAAATACGGAGTAAGATATAGATATAGTGAATCAATGCTAGAAATTGAAATTTAAAGGGGTGTCTTATATTAGATATAGCGGCAAATTTTTTAAAAATTATGAATTTTAAAAGTTTGGGTGTATTCAATGTAGATTTTTAAAAGTTTATAAAAGTCTAAACGTATTCAAACTTTCATTCATTCTTATTGACTTCTAAAATTATGAATTAACGTCAGTGGCGGAGGCAGAAAAACGGCTCAGGGGGTCGAAACTCAATCTATATACAGAATGATAATAGTAGATCGTTTTTAAACAATGTTCGAGTTGATTACCGTGGATCTTTAATTACCGTCAGTGACTCCGCCCCTGATTACCGTGGATCTTTAATTACTTCGTAGTACGTTAATAATATGCAATTGTCTCTTCTCCTGATCAAAGATTTTCATGAACTTTTCTGTTTTCTTCTACTCATCACAAGTACACAGATTTGATTGCAAAATAACACTAGCTTTGACTAATTATTTACTCTGGATCACAAACCGGCCTCAGGTCCTGGACTAGTACTGGCCGAGTCGAGAGGGTGGGTACTAGGATGGTTTGAATATGCAAGATTTGAAAATTAAATTCCGACTTTTATCACTTTACAATAAATAAAGTTGAACAACGAGATTCTACATTAATACTTGATGGAGTATATGGCCCGGGAACCCCCGGCCCACAGACTCCTACCACTCCAGCAAAGGCCCAACAGGCCCAAAAGGCCCAACAGGCCCAAATCACAGCGCCCAGAGTACCAAGCAGTCCGCACAACGCGCTAGGGGTGTCTTCGCCCCCCTGGCCGAAGGCTCCAAATTCTCACAGAACGGGTTTCTCAAGCAAACTAAGAAACTGGGAGAAAACGGCGAAAACAGTAGCCCTCGGCACTGTGAGCCCTCGGCACCAGGGTGCCATCGGGTGGAAGAGCCCTCGGCTACTGCTCTATGGCCGAAGGCATCTCACTCGACAAGATATCCGCCTCACATGCGTACAGATCACCGTACCCCGCACAGACGTCCCATCCAACAGCCGCATTAAATGCGGCCACATGCGGCTGCCAGCGCCAACTAGTTGAGGTGACCCGTCGGCCAATGAGCGCTTGACACGTGTCCCTGCCCGGCATTTATTGCTACTATAAATAGCACCCCATTTCCCCATTTGTAACCACGCTGAATATATATCGAATATACACTCTCTCTCTTACTTGTTTGCTCTGACTTCTCTCTAAGTTATTCCCCGTAATAACCCTTCGGATATATATCCCCGGGTAGACTATCCATCATTTGGTGCTCTCGTTGAGAGGTTGAACAATCGAGTAAGAAACCCTCCCCCTCGACCAAACACAAAACACTAGCCCTCTATCAAAATGGTGAGGACAACACGTGCCAACTCAAAGAACGTAGAAGACAAGAACCTGGCCCTCGGCGACGTCAACGCCCCCGAAGCCTCTCACAGGGCTCCCGAGGGCGGTGTCATCGCTGGGCTGGAACAGGCGGCTGTCGACCTACGCCTTCAGATCCAACAAAACGCCCCCGATGCCCGCCTCGGCATCGAGGCCAAGAAGAAAAACCGGAGCGATGACCAAGTCAGCCCTCCGGTACTCACCATCGACGTACAATCGGCACTCTCCGCCTTCATCCAGACGCTCACCCAGAACCCGGGTGCCTTCGGCACCCTGGCTCCAGCTCACCCTCAGATCAGGGAAAACATCATACTTCCCCCTCTGCCACACCCCTTCGGAAATCCCACCCCTCGGGTGAGAAACGACGAAGGGGTGGTGGCCCAAGAAACATCCTCCCAGGAAGTTCAGTCTCGGGACCGCCGTAATGACAACAGGGAAAGGCCCCGTACTTCCGCCCTCAACCGGCTCGGAGGAGGGCCAGACCGCCGAGGGGTCCAAGACCGCCTCGGGGGGAAAGCACTCCAAAGGCCCCAGGAAAGCGGGGGATCTGTTTCAAGGGCAGACGAGGAGCGTCCCCCTCGGGACAAAGGCAAGGCATCCCTTCATGTCGATGATGCTCGCCACCAGATCAACCAGGCCCACTCGGCCCGGGTTCGTTCGCAGGGGGCGGAGACCCTCTCGAAGGATCCCCGGGACGAGATTATTGCGGCCCTCCAGCGCCGGCTTGACGAAATGGAGTCCAACAAAGCTCACGCCACCACCTCCACCCCTCATTCAGATCTCAAATACGAGGCCATGATGGCCAAAATGGAGGAGTTACAGAAGAAGGTGGCCGAGGGCTCCGGGGAACCCGTCATCCAGCTCCGGACTCGGACGCCATTTACCCCAAGGGTATTGGCGGCCCGGATCCCGGAGAAATACCGAGGGCAACATATACAGCCCTACAACGGAAAAACGGACCCCCAGGAGCACTACAGCAAATATCAGAATAGCATGATGATGGTGGGGGCATCAGACGAATATTTGTGTCGATGGTTCCTCTCCACCTTAGAGGGACCAGCATACGAATGGTTCAACAGGCTGCCCGAGGGCTGCATTGATTCGTGGCAAGAACTCGCCCAACGATTCTTGACACAGTTCGCCAGGAGGCGTCGCACAAGGAAGCACTTCTCCCACCTCCTAACAATACGCCAGAAGAAGGATGAGACCCTTCAGGATTTCCTGGAGCGCTGGAGGACGGAGGCCGACAAAGTCGACGGCGCTGATGACGGGACCCTCCTGGCCCTCCTACAAACCGTCCTCCGCACCGGCAACTTTTCAAGGAGCCTCATCATTGAACCCCCCCCGCGACTACATAAGGGCCTTGCAGCGGGGGGGCCGGTATGCTGAGGCTGAGGAGGTGGAGAAGTATCACCAACATCCGGACCAGCAGCCCCCGAGGGCTGACAACAAGTATAACCGAGGGCCGGGAGCTCCTCCAAATCGCCCCAAGGCTCCGGGACCCTCTGATGACCGCCCTCGGCAAGGCCAGTCCAAGCCCGGGGGAGGTTATAAGAGCAACCCTAAGACTTGGGCCCAGCCGATTCTCCTGGACCGCCCTCGGACACCATTGACGCACCCCGTCAGCATCATCCTCGATTTTGCCGAGGAGAGGGGCCTCGTTGAGCGCGACTCCCGCGCACCCCCGGAGGTACACGCTATCAACCCTCAGTTCCCCTACTGTCGCTTCCATCGGCACCAGGGGCACAGGACCGATGACTGCCATCAACTGAAGACGGCCATCGAGAGATTAATACAGGCGGGGCACCTGTCCCAGTTTGTCCAGAGCCCTCGGCAGGAGGGACCTTCTCATCAGGGACCTCCCCGAGGGCATCATACAAAGGTAAATGCCTGGGTAAATCCGAACACCATTCCCCTCGGCAAGAAGAGGGAGATCGGAAACTTGGAAGAAGAGGAGGAGGAGTACCCCCACTACCAGGAGAAGAAACGCCACATCCTCATGATCACCGGTGGCAATACAGGGGGCGATTCCACTTGCCAGCGAAAGAAGTGGGCTCAATCGCTTTACGTAGGGGAAGTCACTCATATGCCCCCGGTAAAGCGATTGAGGGAGGAACCCATCACCTCCACCAACGCAGATCTCCCTCCTGCTTCTTCTCCTCACAGGGATGCCTTGGTGATTCGGACAGAGATAAACGACACCATCATTCACCGAACTTACGTTGACACGGGCAGCTCCGTCAATGTAATGTACCTCAGCACCTTCAGAGAGCTGCATCTGGAGAGGGGGTCCCTTCGGCCCATCAAGACCCCTCTTGCCGGCTTCACCAGTGACACTATTGATTCCGAGGGGGTAATAACCCTCCCGGTGATCTTCGGCGACGGGCTCCATAGAGCCCAGCTCGAGGTGGAGTTCGTCGTCGTCAACATTGACTGCGCCCACAACATCATCCTCGGCCGGCCAGCCCTCGAGGACCTCGAAGCCATCATCTCCATGAGGCATCTCTGCCTCAAGTTTCCCGCCGAGGGGGGCATTGGCTACTCCCGGGGGAACCAAAAAATTGCCCGCGCTTGCTATCTTCAGGTCACTAAGAAGGTCAGCAAGACGGAATTCCGTGTTGACACCATCACCGGAGCCGTCGACCAAGAGGAAAGAAGGCCGAGGGCTGAACCGGCCGAGGATATAGAAGACTTTGCGCTCGATCCGGCCCAGCCGGAGAGAGTCGTGAAGATTGGAGCCCAGCTCCCTGAAGATTTGAAGACCGGTATCACCGACGCCCTCCGCGCCTACTCCACTGTCTTTGCATGGGGACCGGAGGACATGCCGGAAATCAGCCGAAGGGTCATCACCCACCGCCTCTCGGTGGACCCTTCGGCAAAAGCAGTACAACAACGAAGGAGACCCCTCTCCGCCGAGAGGAGGGAATTCGTGAAGAAGGAGGTCGCAATGCTCCTCTCAATCAAGCACATCAAGGAGGTGAAATACCCCTCATGGCTAGCAAATGTAGTCCTCGCACAGAAGCCCCCTACCTTCCGCATGTGCGTGGACTACACCGATCTCAACAAAGCATGCCCCATGGATCCATTCCCTCTACCAAACATTGATCAATTGGTGGATGAGACCGCGGGGTGTGAAATCATGTCCTTCCTCGATGCCTTCCGAGGGTACCATCAAATATTCATGCACGAGGAGGACGCCGAAAAAACTGCCTTCATGACTCCCGAGGGCATCTTCTGCTACCTAGTGATGGCCTTCGGCCTAAAGAACTCAGGGGCCACTTACACCCGGATGGTGGCCCGGGTCTTTCAAGTCGTCCTAGGGCGCACCATGGAGGCCTATGTCGACGACATGATCGTCAAGAGCAAGCAATCTTCCAGCCATGCTGACGACCTCCGGGAAATCTTCGCCATCATGCAAAAATTCAACCTTCGGCTAAACCCGAAGAAGTGCACCTTCGGCGTCCAAGGGGGCAAATTCTTAGGCTACATGGTGAGCCGAAGGGGTATTGAGGCCAACCCCGAGAAGATCCAGGCCATCATCAATATGGAGCCCCCACGCAATGTAAAGGAAGTCCAACGGTTAACGGGCCGCCTGGCAGCCCTCAACCGTTTTCTATCTAAATCGGCGGAGAAGCCTCTACCCTTCTTCCAGATCATGAGGAAGATGGCTGGCTTTCTATGGACTCCAGAATGCCAGGGGGCTTTCGACGAGCTCAAACGGTATCTATCTTCACCCCCTGTGCTCTCCAAACCCAAGGTAGGGGAGACTCTCTACCTCTACCTTGGGGTCAGCCCGGCGGCCATCAGCTCTGTGCTTATCCGGGAGGAAGACGGCATCCAGCATGCCATCTTCTACGTTAGCAAGACCCTAAGGGAGGTCGAGCTCAGGTACTCCCCTGTGGAAAAAATGGTGTTAGCCATCGTTTGGACTGTCAAGAAGTTGGGCCACTACTTTCAGGCTCACCCGGTTCAGGTCCTCACCCATCAACCCCTCGGCGCCCTCATGAGGAGCCCCACCAGCTCCTCCCGCATGGTGAAATGGGCTATCTTCTTGAGCCAATACAACATCGACATCCGCCCAAGGCCCGCCATCAAGGGCCAAGCCCTGGCGGACTTTGTGACGGAGTGTACCGCAAGGGCAGCCACGGACGGGGAGCCCTCGGCTACCTCGGACGACTGGTGGACCCTCTACACTGATGGCTCCTCCGCGACTAAAGCATGCGGGGGAGGGGTAGTCCTCATTACTCCCGAGGGCTTCAGGGCCTACTATGCAATCCGCTTCTCCTTCAAGGTCTCCAACAATGAGGCCGAATATGAGGCCCTCCTATGTGGCCTTCGGCTGGCTGCCAACATGAGGGCTCGGCAGATCCACATCAAATGCGACTCTAAGTTGGTCGTTGGCCAAATCTCCGAAGAATATGAGGCCAAGGAGGGGAGAATGAAACAGTACAAGGAAGCGGCCAAGGAGTTGCTTAAGGTATTTGAGGCACACTCCCTCACTCAAATACCGAGGGCTCAAAACTCCGAGGCCGACATATTATCTAAGCTCTCGGCCGACTCCCCCGAGCACATCTCCAAAATTGCCAAAATCGAGGAACTCAGCCTCTCAAGCATCCATGCAAGCCCCGTTATGAACATACAACAACGTCAGGAGGATTGGATCTCAGATATCACCACCTTCATCTCCACAGGGCAGCTACCCGAGAATGAATCCCGCGCTAAACTGGCAAAGCTGAGGGCCCCCAGCTACACCATCGAAGATGGGAGGCTCTACAAACGATCTTACAATGGCACGCTACTTCGGTGCCTTCATCCAGATGAAGCCGAGGTCGCAATGGAGGAAGTGCACAGTGGCACTTGCTCAGCTCACCAGGGACCATTCTCCATTTCCCGAAGGCTCATTCTCGATGGGGGATAGACCTTGTGGGCCCTCTGCCGAGGGGTACCTCCAACAACAGATACATCATTGTGGCCGTCGACTATTTTACCAAGTGGGTGGAGGCTGAACCCCTCGCCAGCATCACAGAGGCGAAGTGCCGTCACTTCGTCCTCAAGAACATCCTCACCAGGTTTGGCGTCCCCCAGCAGATCATCTCCGACAATGGGACACAATTTGAGGCAGCCCCCTTCTGCGCCCTTCTGGAGGCATGGGGCATCAAACACTCCTTCTCCTCCGTTGCCTACCCTCAAGGCAACGGGCAAGTAGAGAACGCCAACCGGACCTTGCTCGAGGGCCTCAAAAAGAAGCTGGAGGCCGAGGGCGGTGGCTGGGTAGAAGAACTTCACAACATCCTTTGGGCCTACCGCACCACCCCTCGGCGAGCTACAGTTGAAACACCTTTCTCCCTCTGCTACGGTTTTGAAGCCAAAGCTCCTACGGAAGTCACCCTTCCTACCCGAAGGGTGATCCAATACGACCCCGAGGTCAACGACAGCAACATGGCCCTCGACCTCCACCTCATTTCAGAACGCCGGGAGCAGGCCTTCATCCGGGCAGAAAACTACCGAAGGCAAGTTAAAAGCTACATCGACGCCAAAGTTCGAACCCGAGAATTTCAAGTGGGGGACTATGTCCTCCGGAGGAGGGAAGCCAGCCAACCAACCGAGGGAGGAAAAATGGCACCAAAATTCGAAGACCCCTACATCATAGCAGCCATCATCAAACCCGGGACCTACAAGCTCAAACGCCCCAATGGGAAAGAAGTCCCTAGGCACTGGAATGTACACCATTTAGTTAAATTTTATCAATAATGTAAGAGCGGCCAAGCCCTCATAACTAGTGAATGTACTATCCTATGGCCCAAGGCCTCCAATTTCGGAGAATGAAGATACATTCAAGACATCAAGCCCTCATACTAACTACAGGCCCCAGGCCTCACCACGAGAAGAACCCCCTCCGGCACCAAGTGCCGAGGGCGGACACCATCAACACCTACAACAAACAGTGAAAACACCACGTGTTTTCAGTCAAGACCCCTCGGCACCCAGTGCCGAGGGTACAAACTCCTATCACCAACCACAAAGAACACCATGTATTTCATTTCCCTTCGGCACCCAGTGCCGAGGGTACATCCCCACCTTCAACATCAAAAAAGAAAAGATGAGAACACCAAGTGTTCCTACAGAAGACCCTTCGGCACCCAGTGCCGAGGGTACACCTCCATCATCAAACATCGAAACGAAGAGAGAAACACCAAAATGTTTCAAAGAAGACCCCTCGGCACCCAGTGCCAGGGAGATGCTCTCCTATCAACTTCCAAACATCTATTGGGAAACACCAAGTGTTTCATTTGAAGACCCTTCGGTACCAAGTACCGAGGGTAGACACCTCCATCAACTGCAACAAAGGAGAACACCAAGTGTTCCTACAGAAGACCCCTCGGTACCAAGTACCGGGGGCTACACATCGAAACTAACACCAAGTGTTGTTTCTAAAAGCCGTACCCCACGAGAACACATATACCGAAGGCGCCACCATCGGTGCCGGCGGCACGTAGTGCCCCCGGCCATTTGCAACTAGTGTGCAAATGAAAACCCTTCCTTGAAACGCTTTCCGCGTCACTACCCCCAGGGTGTGACAGGCATGAGAAATGCCCAGGATTCGACTTTCAAAAACGGAACGCTATCCGCGTCACTACCCCCAGGGTATGACAGGTATGAGAAATGCCCAGGATTCGACTTCCAAACCGAAACGCTCCCCGCGCCACCACCCCAAGGGTGTGGCAGGCCACGGACTATGTCTGGTGCCGAGGGGACGACTTTCAAAAATGAGGCGCTTTCCGCGCCATCCCCCAAGGGGAGGCAGGTTACGGACCACCATATCTTGTGCCCAAGAAACGTCCCTTGATCCCCTCGGAACTCGGAAGGTTAACCCGAGGGAGGAGAGCCATTGGTGTATTCTGATGGTCTCCTAATAGGCCCAGCCTTACCAAGAAACCAAGTTTCTTGATGCCTTCCCTTCACCACCAACCAAAAAAAAAAAAAAAAAAAGAGGGGGTGAAGGGGAGTAGACTCAGCGAGAAATCAAAGAGTACACTCCAACAGATCACAACAAGCCGAGGGCTCCCCACGGGAGCACCTCCGGTAACTGAAGGCTCCTATTTCCCGAAGGATACTACTCAAACAAATATCATCAGGAGACGGCTAAGTCCACTACCTGGTCACCTCCGGTCACGAAAACACCGAAGGCTTCAACAATACAAAGGGACTGGACTATCCAAGGTCCACTAAACGGTACTTCAAACAAACACCGAAGGCATCTGTTATGCACAAATACCGAGGGCCCCTTCCCCATGACAAGGGTCAAATTCTACAACTTTTTAAGTGTATGCCGAGGGCCCACACTCCTCATTGGCTTTCTTCACAACAACAGGACTCAACACCAATTTATGCTTAGAAAAAATTCTAAGTCCTGAAGGAGCAGCCCCCGGGCGTCTCGCAAAGTAATGTAGAGTCGGAAGGCACCTATCACCCGAAGGCTACACAAAGAAACAACACTTGAAAAATTCCAAGTCCCAAAATTGGACCCCCGGCTCGATCAACACTACAGCTAGGGGAATACAATAGCCGAAGGCTATGCGATACAACAACACTTGCAAACAAAGAAAATTTCTATGTCCTAATGATGGGCCCCCGGCTCAGTTAGTATTGCAGCTAGAGGAATGTGACAGCCGAAGGCCATCCACCAAGGAGGGATGCCATCTCCCGAAGGCTCCCAAGGGAAAATCCACACTTAGAATATTTTCTAAGTCCTACATGTTTTTCCCCGGTCAACAACTCATACATCAAGGAGGGATGCCATCTCCCGAAGGCTCCCAAGGGAAAATCCACACTTAGAATGTTTTCTAAGTACTGCATGCTTTCCCCCGGTCAACTACTTATACATCAAGGAGGGATGCCACCTCCCGAAGGCTCCCAAGGGAAAATCCACACTTAGAATGTTTTCTAAGTACTACATGCTTTTCCCCGGTCAACTACTTATACATCAAGGAGGGATGCCATCTCCCGAAGGCTCCCAAGGGAAACTCTACACTTAGAAGATTTTCTAAGTCCTGCATATTTTCCCCCCGGGTCAACTACTCATACATCATGAAGGGATGCCATCTCCCGAAGGCTCCCGAGGGAGACTCTACACTTAGAAGATTTTCTAAGTCCTACATATTTCGCCCTCATCTCAAGGGACCTAATTGCCGAGGGCTGCCTACCAGGAATCAATACTCGAGAAAATTTTCTAAGTCCTAAAGAATTGGCCCCCGGCGTATTCAATATTTCAGTTGGGGCTCCACAGTAGTAGCCGAAGGCTACATGACACACTACACATGCAAAAAATCTCTGAGTCCTGAACATTGGGCCCTCGGTCCAAGATTCACAACTCCTATGGATTGGGTTACTACAGGTACCCGAAGGCTCACAAGGGAAAACCTACACTCAGAAAGTCTTCTAAGTCCTAGGAAGTAGGTTACTACAAGCACCCGAAGGCCCCATGCCGTGCTACACTTAGAGAAATTTTCTAAGTCCTAATTCCCACAGAACCCTCGGTTGCATATCCAGCAGAGGGTGCCCAACTACCGAAGGCTTCCAAGGGCAAGTTACAATCGAGAAATATTCTAAGTCCTAAGACATACATTCAAAAATACCGAAGGCATACACTCAAGGAAAACGAAGGCATGCATTCAAGCAGAAAGGAATTGGAAAAACAATTCATATAAACACAGCCCGAAGGCAATCATTCAATCACCAACAAACAGAGGGCAAATGTAATACGAATAAATGTTACATGCAGGCCGAAGCCGAAGGATGAATAATGTCATCATTACAAATATATGTTTACATGATACAAAGTACACATCAAATCATGTTACTCCCGGGGGCCGCCTCCCCCGATGGCTTCGAGGTGACTTCTGCGTCAGCCTCGGGTTCGTCGCCCTCGGCTTCCTTCATAAGCTCAGAGTCCTCTAGGTCTGGCCTCTCGACATCGGGGGGAAGAGGAACGCGGATGTCTGGCTGCAGGGGGGGAGCCCGTATGCTGCCGGGTCAAAGTCCTTTGGCTCGATCTTCAAGTGGCGAGCCATCCTCCGGTAGATGAGGGCTTGAGTGAAAAACTCGCCCCCATCATAGTATTGTTTACCCTTTCGGGAAACCCACTCTACGCCAGGCCCATCACACCACTCGTCGACCGAGGACTCGACGACCGAGGACAGCCATTGCTTGTGCTCCTCGGACCGCCATCCCCCTGCCAAGAACCCCGAGATTGCGTCCTCTCGGGCTCTCTCGACGGCTTCGACCTTCGCGGCCTCGGCTTCCTTGACAGCTTTCTCCAAGGCCTCAGCTGCGGACCTCTCGGCTTCTGCCCTACCCCGATCTGCGGCCTCCGCCCGCAGGGTCATCTGCCGAAGGCTCTCCTCCAGCATAGCCATCTGCCGAACAGCGTCTGCATTCTGGCGAATGAGCTCCCGCATCTTGGCCTCCTGCTCGGCCTTGCGAAGGCGCCACTCCTCTAGCCTCCGGGCTTGCTCCCCGAGGGCAATGCAGGTCTACAAAAACAAAGGGGTTAGCAAGGCCAAACATGGTTTCTTAGCTCGAAGTAAAAAAGAAATAAATAAACATAAAAGACTTACTGTGAGGGAAGACCGGAGGATCCTGTCCTCGATGGCTTCGTCTTCATCAGCCCCGAGGGCTACTCTGTCAATCTCGAGGGTGATGCCCCTCAGAAGCGCCCTCGGGTCGGCCGTACCGTTCATCACGACCGTACCAGCCGGGAGGGAAACCATGAGGACCTCGGAAGATGGCCCCTGAACTCCCGGCGGCACTTTCGCCACCTGCATGTCCTCACCTGCCCCGGAGGCAGGGCCTTCATCAACAATGATCACCGGGGGGGATTTCTTCCCGGCATCCCTGGTCTTGGGCTTCTTGCCCTCGGGATCTCTGCCCGAGCCCTTCCTTTTGGCGGAAGCAGCAGCATCAGTACTTGGGCCCACCGACGGCCCCTCCGGTTTTTTGAAGAAGTCACCGGCGGGTTTTGGGACACCGGCATCCGTCTTCCTCGGGCCCTTGGAGGGTTTCTTCTTCTTCAAGTCTGCAAGGCCTCTGACATTCATCATTTTCACTGGGACACCTGCAAAAAACAAAAGAATGGTGTTAAAATCGAGGGGTCGCTGACCGAAGGCACAAAGAGCAAAAAGAAAAAAAAAACACGAACAGGATAAGCTATGTGCTGAGATATGAAAACCGAGGGACCTCGTAGACTACCTCCTGTTCCCCCGAAGGCCTCAGCAAAAATGGGGTACTTCTCGTCCGCTTCCCCGATAAATCGGTATCTCCGAAAGCCGAGGGCGTAGAATCCCTTGTCGGCAGTATAGTCTTTGATGGAGACCTGCTTTGTGCGACCCTCCGGTATTTTTGCTATCACCAGGCCGTCTTTTTCGAGGGCGGCGCTTCCAACCTTCGGATGCCGACGGAAGCGATCCCGAAGTTCCGCCGGAAATGGGTTCTCAGCAACCCTGACATAGCACCATCGCTCCTTCCAGCCCTTGTTTGACGAAGGCGCCTCCGTGAACAGCTTCCACCTGGCCACCTGCTGCAGGTTGGTGAAGCCCTCGGCATTCGCGTGACCCCCTCGACAGAGGTTGAAGCTCTGGAAGAACAAGTCCAGGCTAGGGGTCACCCCTCGGTCCCTACAGAGGTTTAAAAAAACCGCCACGTAGGAGTGGTTATTAGGTGTCAGCTGGCAGGGCACCAAGCCAACGAACCTCAGGTACTCCCGGAGGAAGGGGTGCAGAGGGAACCGAAGGCCCATGGAAACCGACAGTACGTGTACTGCAATGCACCCTTCAGGCGCCCGAGAGAGCACATCGTCAACTCCCGGCTCGACCACCTCGGCCGAGGGCCCTACATGTAGCTGCGTCACGTAGAGGTCCGCCCTGTCCGCCTTCGACTTTATCTCCAAGGCAGCCGTGTTGAGCCAGGAATACCCCTCCGGCATATCTACGGGTTTCCCCTGATCAGCAGCTATGACCTTCTTCTTGGGGACAACCGCCTTGGCCTTCTTCTTCCCGAGGGCCACCCGGATGGGAACCGCGTTCAGCGGCTGGGAAGTACTGGCCTCACCAGCACCCCGAGGGGGAAGGACGGCCACAGTGACCTTCGCCCTCTCCTTTTCTTCTTCCTCCTCAGCAACCTGGACGGCGAGGGCTAACTCCTCATCTTCGACAGTTCGCTCGAACTCCTCCGCCTCGACCTCGGCCGCCAAATCCTTCTGCATCTCGGTGGCGAGAGCTGCATCACCACCCGAGGGCTGACTGCTACTAGACTCCGCATCGGAGATACCTTCGTCTTCCATCGAGGGCGTCCTCGAGATGTCCTGGGAATCGCTCTCGGACGACATTTTTTATCACGAATAAGCCTATTCTCCGAAGGCTCTCTACAGGATTCTAAACCTAATCTAAGGCCAGGGGGCGGAACTTACTAAGAACTTTGAGAGAGGAGCAGGGCACTGACCTTGAAAGCAGAGTTTTGACCGAAGGCTGGAGTTTCTCTCTCTAGAAAAATTGGCAGAGCTTCGCTAACAAGTTTATCGCACACGGAGGAATGCCTGACCTTGGGGTATTTATAGGCGATGAATCCGGGCTTGGGCCTGGATTCCAGGCCTCCGGATGGACGCCATCATTACACACCGCGTCTTCGCCCAACCGGTGACGCCGCCCACAGACAGCCAGCCATCACACGCCACGTGTGCCACCCCCCCAACGGCTATATCCTGTCGTTACATATTCCAACGGCTATATTTCCAACGGCTATATTCTGGAAGCCCCCGGGTTTTTTCTACTTCACTCCACTTCATCAAGGATAGCCCCCGGGTACACTCACTCAGAAGTGCCCCCGGGTTGCGCCCACACAGCACATAACAGTCGCCTTCGGGATCACTCCTTCAGATCCCCAGGGCTGCATATCAGGGGACCCCTCGGGGATTCCCCCTCAGCATTGCAAAACCGTGTAGCCCCCGGGGAGTGGCCTCATTGACGGATGACCCATGACACACAAGTAATGGGAGCCCTCGGGTATCTTCATCACCAACTAATCAACAAACAGTGGACCCCCCGGTAACAACTTCACTGCTGCCCTCATCTGGCAGGCCCTCGATCACTGGATTGAGGGGCTCCCCTTCGGCACCACCAGGACATCAACAGCAAGCCTTCGGCTAATCAACACAGGAGTCCCTCAGAAGAGAGAGCCTTCGGCATTCTCGTCATTCTCCATTTTTCACCAAGGTTTGACATTTTCGATTCATCATTGGGGGAATTCGGTGCACTCTTTTTCCCTCATTAGGATTTTTTCCCAAAGGGTTTTTCCTAATGAGGTTTTTAACGAGGCATCCCCCCAAAATGAAACGAAAAGCGTCAGCCTTCGACCCACAAACAGCAACGTAACTGCTTTACTCCTCTTCACCACTTTACAAGTGCCTCAAGGAGTGGGGGACTGGAGGACCCCCTCGGGAAAATCATTAAATTACAAAATCTGTGAAATTCCAACAAACAACAAAGCAAGCCCTCAAGTCCCGACATGTGGGTAACTGAGGGACTGCCTTCGGCAGGGACATAAAAGCAACAACTCCTCACCAACTTCAGAGATCACAACGGGACAACATCAAAGGGCAAGCACAAATTACTCCTTTTCCCTCAAGTACCTTTCGGCAAAAGGAGTGAGGGACTCCTGATGGAGTATATGGCTCGGGAACCCCCGGCCCACAGACTCCTACCACTCCAGCAAAGGCCCAACAGGCCCAAATCACAGCGCCCAGAGTACCAAGCAGTCCGCACAACGCGTCAGGGGTGCCTTCGGCCCCCTGGCCGAAGGCTCCAAATTCTCACAGAACGGGTTTCTCAAGCAAACTAAGAAACTGGGAGAAAACGGCGAAAACAGTAGCCCTCGGCACTGTGAGCCCTCGGCACCAGGGTGCCATCGGGTGGAAGAGCCCTCGGCTACTGCTCTATGGCCGAAGGCATCTCACTCGACAAGATATCCGCCTCACATGCGTACAGATCACCGTACCCCGCACAGACGTCCCATCCAACAGCCGCATTAAATGCGGCCACATGCGGCTGCCAGCGCCAACCAGTTGAGGTGACCCGTCGGCCAATGAGCGCTTGACACGTGTCCCTGCCCGGCATTTATTGCTACTATAAATAGCACCCCATTTCCCCATTTGTAACCACGCTGAATATATATCGAATATACACTCTCTCTCTTACTTGTTTGCTCTGACTTCTCTCTAAGTTATTCCCCGTAATAACCCTTCGGATATATACCCCCGGGTAGACTATCCATCAATACTGATACACAAGATAAACTTAAAAAGTGATTTTTAATATATCGTTTCATGAAGAAAAATGTAGGGGTGATTTCGATTCAGTTTTTGAAAGAAAATTAGGAACCATTTGAAGAACCGTTAATCAAATATCAATTCGGTTCTAGAAGCTTTTAAAAGAACCGATAAAAGAATCGATAGTTTTATATTGGTACAATTTTAGTATGTTATCAGTTAACCATTAAGAAAAAATATTATAATTGTTATTGTGTTTCATGGGTAACACATAAAATATAATTTCACAAGAAACAAAATGAGCATAAAAACCGATCATTAATACACTTTTGATGAGCATGATACATATTGATATCATAAAGAGTTTTTACTTTATTATTTTCCATACCGATAAAATTTGAAACACTTTTGATAGAAGGAGTAAATATGTTTTATAATTTTACTCTGTATACGATTATTATATAAAAAATGGACAAGAATAATCCCAACAATTAGTGATCTACTTGAAATAATCTAAAATATCAGTCATCTCAAAATAATTTCAATTATTGAAAAATCTTCCCAAAGTACTACGGTGATCAACTTATAAGTACCCGTAAATAACTTACCCCGTATAATATTTAGGTGTAAGTGGAGTATTTTGAGAAGATTTTTCAACGATTGTGATTATTTTAAGAAAATTTATATTTTGGATCATTTCAAGCAGATCACTAATAGTTGAGATTATTGTTGGTCACAACTTCTCCTTATCAAATCTCCTTATTATTTATTTTTGTAAGTAAAAACTATAACTATACAATTTTTGGGGGTAAAAAACTATAACTTTTAAGTGATACAGTAATATCATCGGATCACAAAATACTTACAATTATATTTTTTATTTTATTTTTAATGCAACTTAAGCTTAGAAATATGCTGTTGAAGGATGGAACATTAAAGAGGTTGGTCTATTAATCCCGCAACATACTTGGGATAAGACATGAATGGATCGTTAACCTAAGCTAAATCCACACAGCTGCGCACATTAGCATCTTCCGGCAAGCCTTCCTTCTACGTAGACCAGAGTGCACGTGGCCTGGTATGATTCGCTCACGCAAGCAAGACCGTACCATCCTCCGTCGCTTTATCGCCGCCGGGCCCGCCATCACCACACCTCAACTCAGCAAGCTCACAATGCAATAATATCCCATCCTTGATTGATTCCTAGGGTTTTCCGTTTCTCTCCCTCAATCTGCCCTTCACCCACCGTGACCTTATCTCCTCCGCACCAATGAGTTCGATCGCCGATCCCGGCGAGGTCACTCAGGCTTTGCCGCCGCCGAGTTTCGACGACTTTCAGCGCCAGACCTCTCTCATGACCAGCTGCACTCTCCTCTGGAAAGAGCTCTCCGATCATTTCACTTCCCTGGAGCAGGATCTGTTGAAGAAATCTGAAGCCCTCAAATCCAAGCTCCAAACCCTTGACGACCAGACAAAGCAGTCCCTCGAGGTTCTCGAGAAGCGCGAGACGTCAATCGCCGCTTCCATCTCCATCGCTCTCCAGAAAGTGGACGAGAGCAGGAAGGCGGCGCTCGTCCAGGCCGGCAGCTTCGCGAAATCAGGGGACGATGCCTCTGAGCTGCAGCCGGAGGTTGATAATTCCGCCGGCCTGCTTCTGAAGCTGAGGTCATATTGTGTTCAGATGGATTCGAGAAGCTTCTGGAGCTTCGTAAATCTCCGGAAGAAGGAGCTGGAGTCCCTAAGGTTGGAGATCCCGAAAGCCTTGGCGGAGTGTGTGGATCCACCGAAGTTCGTTTTGGAAGCCATATCTGAGGTGTTTCCAGTGGACAAGCGTGAGCTCAAGAGCGAGAGGTGCAATGATTTGGGCTGGGCCTGCGTTCTTCTTCTGGAGTCATTGATCCCTGTGATGATGGATCCGGTGCTTGGGCCTGAAAGGATGCTGGTGACGCCGAGCGTGAGGGAGAGGGCGAATGAAATAGCAGAGACATGGAAGAAGAGCTTGGATGAGAGAGGAGGGATCGAGAATGTGAAAACCCCGGATGTCCATACCTTCCTGCAACATCTTGTGACGTTTGGGGTGGTGAAGGGGGAGGATGTTGATCTGTACAGAAAGCTTGTGGTTGGGTCTGCTTGGAGGAAACATATGCCTAAGCTTGCACTCTCTCTTGGCCTTCGAGATAAAATGCCTGGTATTTTTTATAGTTATTCATGTTTGTTTTCTGTTAAGTCATTCCCACATTGACTCATTGAAGAAAAAACTACAACTATTCTCATAGTTGATTTTTTAAGATGAAAAGTTGAAGTTTTAATAAAGAATTAACTCTTTTTGGGTTTTCTGTGCGTGAATATGATAATGTATAAGAATTGAGGTTATCATTTTGTAGGAAACTTGGAGGAATTTGTGTTCTACTTAATTAGTGTTCAAAATTCAAGTTTGAGTTTACTTTTACTTGATAATGAAGCAGTGGAAATAGATGTTTGTTTTTTACGTGAAACCATAGCCCAGTCTGGCACCTGGTTTTGACATTACAGCTTACTACGTGACTAGCGTCCGTGACTACAAGTGATTTTTTTTGTAGTGTACTCCTGTGTTGCCTATAGGAAGAACAAGGAGCTTCACTTACTTATTTGAATGAAGTATATGTTATCAAATGCTTTTCCTTTCCAAAAATTTAGCAGATTTGGCCAAATAAACGTTACCAAACAGCCTCTCCAAACTTTTTTACTTATATATTTGATTGAACAAATTTGCTCTTTTTTTTCCATGAGGAATCTTAGTTCTGGTGTTCATTTTTTTTTGCATGGGCAGAGCTGATTGAGGAGTTAATTAATAGAGGACAACAGGTTGATGCTGTGCATTTCACTTATGAAGTTGGCCTCATCCACAAGTTTCCTCCCGTTCCTCTTCTTAAAGCCTTTCTTAAGGATGCCAAAAAAGCTGCAACTGCCATTCTCGAGGATCCTAACAATTCTGGTCGAGCTGCGGTATCTTCCCTTCTTTATTCTTCTCTAATAGTCTGTGATATTTATGGGAACTAATTCGTATTTATGGTTGATACCTTGATATTACCACGGAGGCACTTTTGATTTCTTTATAGACTGCTATTCCTTTTTGCATAAATAATACTCCCTCCGGTTCTCAAAAAACTTCCCACTTTCCTTTTCGGGAAGTCCCGAAATTAACTTCACACTTCTTCTTATTTCCTTATTTGGCAAATTATCTACACCAAAACAGTGCAAAACAGTGTCAAACAGTGCCAAACAGTGTCCAAACAGTGCCAAAGAGTGCACTCCACAGTAAAGTCAAATTTATTTTCTTAATCTGTGTGAAGTCAAACTGCGAAGCTCTTTCAGAAACGGAGGGAGTAAAAACTACTCCCTCCGTCCCGAAATGAAGTTCCACCTTTCCTTTTCGGGATGTCCCAAAATAAAGTTCCCACTTCAACTGTCTTTCTATATTTGGTATGTTTATATTATTCATTTACCCTTGCATCATTTCATTGAATTGATGTGTGTTACCCCCACTTCACTATTCATTACCCCCTTTATTATACCCATTTGGGTATTACACCTTTTAATTACCCATGGGCATTTTTGAAAAGCCAACTTTATTTCCTATTCTACCTAAAAACCCGTGAAATCAAATAGGAACTTCATTTCAGGACGGAGGGAGTATGTACGTAGTATATACCAGCACCATTTACATTTCAAAGGGGCATACTCTAGTAAACAACAAGATTCTTGGTCCTCAGAGGGTTGCAAGGTTTCCAATTTTGGTCCTCAGACTTAAAAATCAACCATCTTGACCTTGAGGGAATTGATTTTGTAATGCTTTGAGTCATAAATTTGGGGTTTGGAAGGACAAAAAATAATGCAAAATCAATACTCAAGGGTACAAATGTAGTACAACAACATGGTACAAATGTTACAGCAACAACATGGTACAAATGTTACACTAACAAATAAGTTTTAATTTTTTAAGTATATAAATATGATTTCATTCCTTCTAGTAGCTGTTCCTTTCTAAATACTACGTATTAAAAATTGTACCTCAGTTAAACATGACCCTTTAAAAAATGTGTCTGCCATTTTATACATCTGTGATCTGCCATGATGCTGTTTTGAATGCTTTTCGAAAATAGGCAGTAAAACTATATAAATGATGTTTGATACTTTGATTTAACATCACCACGGTACTTTGAGGATAAACATGGTACTAATCCCTGCTGCTTCCACTCACCTGCCTATTTCTGTTAACTGGTTTTGATGTTTTGTCTGTCTTCTTGAATGCTTATAGACTGCAAAATCTATCCCTGCATACTTGTTATGCTGTCCCTGTCCGTGATGTTATTTCCTGAATATACCTTGTCCAATCTCGCCTATAAACTGTCTGGTCCCCACCATCATTACACTGCTATTATAGTTTTGATGAATTTATTAAGACTACTGTCTTAGTGTCTTAATACTCAACCTTACTGTCTGATGTGTGATAGCTTAACCCAATGGACAATAATAGTGCATTGGACAGGATGTTACGGTGTAATTAGATTATTTTTTATTTTCACGTCCTGTTCACTTTTCTAATCTACTATTGTTCTTAATCATTAATTTTTGCAATATAAACAGCATCTATCTGCCAAGAAAGAGCTATCTGCAATCCGAGCTGTTCTCAAGTGTATCGAGGAATACAAGCTTGAAGCTGAATTCCCACCAGAACATCTCAAAAAGCGTCTTGAACAGCTGGAGAAGATGAAGACTGAGAAGAAGAAGCCGGCCCCTGCCGCTGCCCCTGCTGCCAAGCGTACGAGGGTCAGTAACACCGGTGGGCCCATGCCTCCTGCCAAGGCTGGCCGCTCAAGCAATGCTTACGTCTCGTCTTTCCCGCCAGCCCCTACATTTGTGAGGTCACCCTCCCACACTCAGTACGCTACAACGCTCCCAGCTTACCCTGCATCGCCAATATATGGGCATGGAAGCTTGAGTCCCTCATATTGTTACTCTCCTGAGGTGTCTTCTCCTTATTCGGGCAGCCCATACTCACCATACGGAAGCTATGGCAATGGAATGGCCCCACCACCATCGGCTTACCAGCAAGCATACTACTGAAGAGATATAACAGATGACTGGCTGAAGAGATATGATGACTGAAACTGAATTTTCATCTCTGAAGTGATATGTAATCACTAATCTCTAAACTGTAGTTCTATCTGTGTGTTAATCGTTAATCTGAACACTTGTCCTTTGCAGGCTGTAGTATCACTGTACTTGTGATGTTGATCAAACTTAATAGTACTAGGGTGTTTGTGAAAATTAATTTTAGTAATGTTATGCTTAACATATACACAATTTTTTAGTTTGTTACATCTTTTGATGATTGGCAAGCTTTTGGAATACGGAGTAACATTTACCCATCAAGGGAAAAACCAAAACTGGACATGTTTCTTGACTCAATCGCAGCAGCCCGTTAGGATCGACTTTGGATGTCTTAATTATTGATAATGATATCATCTATTCTGTGTACAATATATTTTGACAAAAGAATATAAGCCTTTATAGTTTATATACTCATCAAATAAGAACGCTAATCATGGTTCTCAAAGGTTGGAGCGGTAGCGGGTTTGAAATCAAGCAAAAGTTCAAACTTATTCAATCACCCAAAAGTGGCAAAATACATAATTTTGTATTTAATTAGTTAAAAGGGTTTGTATTTTTATTTTTAGAAGTATCATTGAGTTCAATATAGTACATTTCTATGCGCGTACACAATTAGGGGTGGACTCGGGCCGGGCCAACCGGCCCGGAACCGGACCGGCCCGCCACTGTGTGGGCCCGGACCGGCCCGGGAACCGGTTCGTTGGGCGGTTCGGGCCACCCGGCCCGGTGGATTCTCGGTTCGGGCTCGGGCCCTTCAAAAGGTGAACCGGCCTGGCCGGTTCGGGCCCGGGCCGGGCCAATTTTATTTTTTTTTTGATTTTTTTTTGAGTTTTTGGGTTGGGCTGGTTATTTTGGGCCATTTGAGGTGGTTAGGGTTGGTTTGGGGGTGAGGGGGAGGAGTGAGGGTTAACTAGGAAAAGCCCAAAAAAAAAAAGATATACCTGAGGCCCGGCCCGGACCCGGGGGTTACCCGGGCCGGTTCCGGGCCTCCCCTTCTTGAACCGAGGCCCGGCCGGGCCCGAACCGGCCCGAGTCCACTCCTATACACAATATCCAACTGTTTATTAAGACAACACAACAGTTGTAAAAGGAGAGACAGAAAATCAATTCACATCAAAGTGAGTTCGGGAGTTACTCTCATAGTGAGAACTGAGAAGGCTCCTCGTGTGCAACATTCTATGAGTCTAAATTTGAAATCACATACGTCACTCTGGTGGATTTTCTCAACATACTCCATCAAACAGGAGTGTGATTTGGAACTTCAAGAGAGATTTCACGTTTTGAAGAAAGTATTACACTATTCTCTTAAAGAATCATGCCATTTAATGCAACTCCTAAAAAATTATAGTAATTGATATACCTTTTTATATGCAGGAAATGATTTCATGTTGTCTATGTCCACATAATACACTTAACATGAACTGCCAATATTTAACTCTTTGAGTGAGTTCATTTTTGGAAGTTTTGAACAATGTTTTTTTACATTATGAGAAAAAACTCATTAATCAATGACAATCGGTAAAGGGAGCATTAAGCAGAATATAGAGCGAGGTATTGAAGTGTAGCAGGGGAATCCGCCATTTCGGCTACCACAATAGTATATTCCATGGCTCCCTTTTCTTGTAAGGTAGTTACTACCTGAGCCATAGAAGATGCTTTTTGACCAATAGCTACATAAACACATATTACATTTTGACCCTGTTGATTAAGAATCGTATCCGTAGCTACTGTTGTTTTACCAGTTTGTCTGTCTCCAATAATTAATTCTCGCTGACCACGGCCTATAATACATAAAAACAACTTTTATGTATTAAAATAGCGAACTACGGAGTACTAAGTACTAACTACTAAACAAGTCATTTGATCAACTTTAGAACCACCATTTCCAAGTTGGGAGACCATGAAATCAAGAAAGTAGCGGTCATCACAAACTATTTAATAAAAACTACTGGATGCCTTTCCAACGTCTCTACTACCTCCCTGCACCATCATCTCCGGCCGGTGAAAAAAATGTTATTTTTCTTAAAAACTGTCATTTTTTTTTCTTTTGAAAATTCCAAAAACATGGCATATTTCTCTTTGAGAATGCCAACATTTTCATTGTTTTCTGCCATAATTATGGCATTCGTAATGAACTTGGCATTTTTTCCCTTGGTGACGGGAGGTGGTGGTGCAGAGGCGGCAGTGATTTTTTTTTGAGTTTTTTTTTGAAAATAAATAAATAAATTATTAATATCGAAATATATTTATTAATTATTTAGTATTTTTACGAATTATTATTACTTTTTATTATTTTATTATGAATTAAAACATTTCAATAGCTATAAGGGTATATTTGTCCAAGACACACATACTTAGTCCTATGAAAACATAGTTTACTTTTTGGTTCTATTTGTGCAAAGTAAGTGACTTTTAGTACTATTTTGATAATTAACCCACTATTTAAACAAGCTTTAAACTCTTATTTTGGGGAGCTCAGAGATAAAAACTTTGAGACAAATTTTCTTCTAGGTTTTAGCCTTGGATTATCAAGATTTTGGGATTGTTTATGAGATCTATCTTTTAAATTAATGATAATTAATTTTTTTATCTCAATTCTATTGATATTTCAATTATGAATTGTGAGTAGTTTTAATTAGAGATTTGAGATTGATGAAGATGTTGTTAATTATGATGTAGGGTTTAATTGTTAATGGTTTAATTGCATGTTTATTGTTTAATATGTGTTTGAATAATTTAAATAATATATTTTGTAACCTGAAATGACATTGGGATTATAATAGCACATATAATAACTTAAGAGATATCTAAATTGTTTTAGTACACTTTCACACATACTTAATCGTTTGCTAAGAGATTAACACGATTAGGGAGCCGTACACTCGCTTGTTTTGGAAATAATTTAGAAACTTGTCGAGTAAGAGATCAACCAGGTTCTCTAAATTATTGTACTCTACGCCGCGAAAACGGTATAAACTTAGTATTGACCTGCTTGATCAATTAAAAAATGTTCATGTGTTTAAGGCTAATCAACCCCAGAATTTGATTGCCCTCGGAATCAATCCATGTTCCTCTGTCATTAATTTAAAAGAACCCTTTAATAAGCTTCATTTTAGTTACAATTTTATTTTTGAAAATCAAATCTCGCATAATCGTTTTTAATTTATTTATTTTAATTGCTGGAAGTATTCAACACTTAATTCCCATTTTCCGTCCTTGTGGATATGATACTCGTACTTTAACCATATACTGCTACATCTATTTTAAGCGCGAGAAAACTGCATCAACACCCATAAAGTGAGCAACATCACTATTTATATGAAATAATATTATATGATTTCTTCAATTTTATTTTATCTATTTTTCAATAGTAAATATACCCCATTCTCCGTAAGTAAAAACTCGTGATTTCAATTAGATAGTTTGAGCAGGGCCGTATAAAGCAATTATGAGGCCCTATATGGTCATATAGACATTTTGTTGAAATATGTTTCTTTCAACATAATAATATAAATTATAGAATATCAATTAAACAAAAGTAAATTATGAGAATATTCTTCGAAAGTAAAAGATTTAAAATTGATAAAAAAACATCAATATTCTAATATTTTATTCTTCTAGCTTTTTGAATAGCGAAATTCGTAAGAACATCACTACAATTAAGGCAAGGTTGAGAGAATGACAATCATATGGAGTTTAAATTGTTTTAAGATATTCTCGTAGGATTCTACCTTGTACACCCTTGTTATCCCTAACGGTAGGCAAACGGGTCTGGAACCGCGGTTCGGGTGGATAATTCGCAGTTCTAGAATTTGGAGAATGAAAACAGGGCGGGGAGGGTAATGCTTAATATAGGATCAGGCCGGTTCCTACAATTCAAAATTGCAGCTACCGAGACAAACCTGTTTAAATAATACTTTTAATTTTAAATTACCCCAAGCCCGAGTAAGGAACAACTCATTGGCACTAGTGCTGGGCAAAAATACCGAACCATCATGGTATTGAACCGGACCAGTATGGTACCAAACCAAAAACGGGATTTAAATGGATCTCAACTTTTTTTTGTCCCAAACGGGATCGTACCAGTTCCAAACCATGACATTACCGGTTCTCATAAAATGAGAATCGGTACCATACAGAAGCATGGTTTAAATGTACATGTATGCCATTGTGTGACTTTATGTTTTGTGATTTATGTTTTATACATCTCAAATTACATCTCAAATTAAGTAAAAGTAAACGTACATCTCAAATTAATGTTTTGTAATGTATGTTTTGTACTACTGTAGTTTATTTGAAATTTATTTATTACATAATATTAAAAATGATAAATTTTGTGAATTCTTGTGGGGTGGCTAAATTTTAATTTCCCCTTAAACAATGGTAAAAAGTGACTTTGTTTGGTAAATGTATGAAATGGTACCGCCCCATTTGAAAATAGAACCGTACCGAACGGGTTTAGGTCTAAGACTGAACCGAATCAGACCGTTTCAATAGTCACGGTACGGGTACATGTTCGGCAAAACATTGGACCGTCCCAGACCGTGTCTATTTCCTAGTTGACACCGTAGAAAAGTTTATTACCTAAATCTCTAAATCCCTAGGCCGTTTTTCTCGTCTTATTCTAGCATGTTTTTCATTTGATTATTGTAGCCGAAATAATGGTTGCTTACGGTTGCATTTTGCTTTGAATGAATTACCTAAATAGGACAAAAAAGTTGCCTAATAGCACAAATAGGACTATATCTTTTAAATTCCTCCAAGGTAGGACTATTTATATGTGTTGGGCAAATATACCCTTGTAACTTTTGAAATGTCTTAATTAATAATAAAATCATAAAAAATAATACGAATCGTAAAAAATAATAAAAAACGTAAAAATATAGTAATATTTTTATAAAATATTTATATACTTTTTTAAAATTAAAAATTAAAAAAAAAAAATTAAAAATGTAAAAATAACACTGCCGCTTCTGCCACCCCCAGCACCGCCACCTCCCCATCACCGGTAGGAAATCTTCCAACATTTTTAATAATGCCATAGTAAAGACAGATTCAATGAAAATTTTGGTATTATGAAAAGTAATAATGTCATTTTCTTAATGGTGTTGAAGATGTAGAACTTAATGGTGATGCCACAACTGCAAGACAAGAGGTTCCATACTTTGTTTGACTCCATGGAAGACAATGATGTCCATTAGTGTAGCTATTTTAATGTTGGTGAAACAATATTTTTTTGGGAAGATCTTACTGCCTTTTTGCATAATATATGGGCTTTTAAGGATCATAAACTTTTCAGAGATGTATATGAGCTTATGAGGGTCATTTGCAAGTTTTTTGTGTAGTTTTTACTTGCATACGATATTCAGGTGACACGGCGCGTTTGTGTGGGATGATAATGTACACGTTCTGTTGTGTATGACTTCACTTCCAACATTTATGTATTCAATATAAGTTCCTGGTTTTTGTTGAGGGTTTTGGTCGATGGTTTAAGTTCCTGTTTTCACTTAATGGTTTGAGTTCATGGGTTTACTTCATATTTTAGATGATTGTTACAATTGTGGTTGTTTATTGGCATGCCATTTGGTTTTATTTCATGCCATTACAATTGCTTTTAATTCATGTATGTTGTGCTTGTTTGACCTCATGGTTTGCATACCAAATTCAGTTATGGTTTCAAATAATGGTTTCAATACAAATTTGAGTGCATGGTTCCACCTAATGGTTTGTGCATGGTTTTAGTGTAAACTTTCAGTTCATGCTTTCAATTCATTGCTTCACTTCATTGTTTCACCTCATAAGGTTATTTCAGTAAAATATATTCAAATATGAGTTCATGTTTCAGTAAAGGATGTTGAAATTTCAGTTCAAGTTTAAGTTCTACATAACACTGATTCTACATAACATTCAAAGGAATTGATTCTACATAACTGTTAAATAAGGTCAAGTCATTACAATAGTTGTGATGATACATCATAGCAAAGAAACTGATGCACCTTCCAATCTATTAAACAAAACATCACACAAAATCAGATTCTACAACACAAAACTAAATTACATTACATGTAATGTAGTCTAACTTCCATTCTGAATTACTCCATGCTAGCCTAGCCTCACACACCTTCCAATCTACCTTCTTCTTGCATATCACTACCAACATCATTCCAGCTACAATGCACCACAACACACTCCATAATCTTTGTTTTGTGGACAACCCTTTTTCCTTGGCCTTCTCAACTAGCTCAACTTCCAGTTTGTTTATTTTCCTCAATAAACCAGGAATAATTGTCTTGGATCTAAAACACATTTCTGGATCAATCCATTCAAACATGTTGCAACAACCACCTATACCCTATTTGTAATAATAACACTAGGTGAAGAACACTCAAAATTCACAACAAATAAGAAATAAGATATTTTTATCATTCGAATGCCCTTACTCTTGAGCAGGCAATGAATCGTCTCCCTGGATTGTCATTTGTCCACGAAGTCATCATCTTTACTGGAATTCCACAACCGCAATTTTCATAAGCCATTTGCGTTGTTCCTAAACCTGATACACAAATGGAATAGGTTAATTTTCGTGATGTTGTGAACACAAGAGAAGATTAACAACCAACACAAACAAACGCAGTAGCCGCCAGAGAAAGAGCCAATATTGGCTGGAAGAGAAAAGAAGAGAACCAACGGACCTTCACTGTAAAATTTGGGCTAATCTGATATTCTAGGGTTCGATATAAAGGAGAAGGACGATGTTTACTTGGATGCCACCGTTTACCGCACAAATGGCTAATACTTGCCATCTAGGCGTTTTAACGACCTAATAGCCCGGTGGACTAAATTAGCACCGATTTGTCGACTTGATGTACCTCTGATTCCTCTGATTTCCAATTGCACAATGACGTATTCTTTACTCCCGCTTACTTACAACTTGATGTACCCATCTCACACTTTTCCCAAGAAATAATTATAGTCGGTAAGTATATCTAATACTCCCTCCGTCCCGAAATAATTGTCCTACTTTGACCTTCACACAAATTAAGAAAATGAAGTTGACTTCACACTGTAGCGACACTGTTTGGCATTGCAGCGACACTGTTTGGCACTGTTTTGCCCTGTTTGACACTGTTTTGTATAAATTTGTTTACCAAATAAGGAAAGTTTCAAAGTAGGACAATTATTTTAGGACATACATTTTGGGAAAACAATATACTCCTTCCGTCCCTTAAAACTTTTCCAACTTTCCATTTTTGGTTGTCTCACCAACTTTGTCACTTTCTTTTTTAAGTAAAGTATTTGTGGTTTCAGTTAATTCTCTCTCCTCTGCAAAAATCTAAACCACACAATTTTTACTTTGTTAATCCCGTGTCTCTCAAACTTGAAGATTGGGAGGAGTATTTATTTGTGGACCGAGGGAATCTATATTGACCCGATCAGCTTGTGAAGTTTCGCCTCCATCGTTCTTCCCCAGTAATCTCTACCCTTACGCAGGGAAAAAGTCCCTCAAAAGCTCATATAACCTCTCATCCGCCACCCGATTCCTCTTCAGGTTTGGCGTTTCCGAGCATCATAGCGAGGCGCGTGTGTGTCGATGCATATTTGAGCTTCTTAACGGTTTCTTTTTTTGTACTTCGTAGAATCTAATCTGAAAAGTATGGGAGAGGAAAACCACGGGATTGCAAAGGATGTTACTGAAGTAAGTTTTTATTCCCTGGAAAATTATGTAGCGTGTTATATGAATCACTTTTGACTAGAATTCAGCACTTTGTATCTACAGTTGATTGGCAAAACACCTCTGGTGTACCTGAACAAAATCGTTGATGGATGTGTTGCTCGTGTTGCAGCCAAGCTGGAAATGATGGAGCCATGCTCCAGTGTAAAGGACAGGTGACTGCTTTGATTTTAACTCCTTTGGATTTCTTTGGTAGTTAGAATGTTGAAATTCTGGAAACTGTATTGCTTTACTGTAAATTGAATGTTTTTGAAAATTTACATATAAAATCATGTTTGTAATGGCCCTATTCCCTGAAATCACATGCCAATTAAATCGAGGGGCGAGTAGATTATTACAAGGTTTACATGTTTCATGGTCTATTTACTATTATCTTCTATAGTTTGTACTCTTTGCACCTATGGTTAGTAGTTAGTACTGTTTGGTGCTTAAATGGCATTGTATGTTTTTTGTGTATGTAGGATTGGGTATAGTATGATTACAGATGCAGAGGAGAAGGGTCTTATTAAACCGGGGGAGGTGAGTGATCAATATCTCATGAGTTTATTTGTCTTCTAGAGCAGTTCGGATGTAGACTTTTCGAGGGGATTATTTTGGAAGGCTAAGTTTAATCTTGATATAATATTCTTATAAACATTTATTTATTCATAGAAATTTTCCTTTATCAAGATATAGGCATGTTTGGTACAATTGAAAAGATACTTTTATGAGTTTTTTAGTAACTGTTAGCTTTTAGTGACTGAAAAGATCTCAAAAAAAAAGGTTGTTGCAAGTGTTTGATAAAAGCTGACAATTTAATTTAGCTCCGTTAGGTATAAAAAGATGTTGTGATTAATTAATGCTAAAAGATCTTAAGTTCAGTGTAGTCTTAAAAAAATAGTTTTTAAAAAAGCTCTTAAAATTTGTTGTGCCTAATATACAACTAATAACTTTTAGAGATTTTTTAATACTAGTACTACAAAAGCTAGAAGGTAGGCACATATGCCTACCAAACATGCATATAGACTAAGCCCTCGAATGCTTCCCCTGTTCCCCTCCAAACCCTTCACGTAAACTGGCACTTGTTTTTTATATATAGTAATTCATTATGACCCTATTTCCCCAATGGAACTGTTCTTTTTTGTTGAAGAGTGTCCTAATAGAACCTACAAGTGGTAACACTGGCATTGGGTTGGCGTTCATGGCAGCAGCTAAGGGATACAAACTTATCATCACCATGCCTGCTTCCATGAGCCTAGAGAGAAGAATTCTTCTCCGCGGTTTTGGGGCTGAATTGGTTCTCACTGATCCTGCTAAGGGCATGAAAGGTTCCATTCAAAAGGCTGAAGAAATACATGCCAAAACACCCAATTCTTACATTCTACAACAGTTTGAAAACCCAGCGAACCCAAAGGTTTGTTGCTTTTGACTTACAAGGCGTACCAATGTGGTGATGGATTTCTATAGTTATCTTTCTTTTTACTATGTTAGATACATTATGAAACAACTGGACCTGAAATCTGGAAAGGATCAAATGGTAAAGTTGATGCATTCGTCTCTGGGATTGGTACAGGAGGCACTATTACTGGTGTGGGCAAGTTCCTTAGGGAGCAGAACCCAAACATAAAGGTATGATTCAGGTTTGGATCCAGAAAAAATATCATGAAAAGGAAACAAAACTGTTAAGGAAAATTCATTTGTTAAGTTTGTTTTACCTTTGGAAATGCAAAAATAAAAACGAAATACAACAAATTCTTTTCAAATTCTACCTATATTAGATTTAATTGTTGTACTTTTGAAATGATAGACATAAATTCAATAAGTATAAGCAATATGTAAAACAGAACTATTGAGGATTAGAATAGCTTTTAGTCCACATTTTTTCCTTTTATACAAACTTTTTCTATGATTTTTTGTAAATATTTTGTTTCTATTTTATTTTCGAAGTTCCAAATGGACCATTATATTCATGTTGGATTATATTTGCATAGAAACGATGTAATTTTTTTGTGCTGACTTTATATTTTTTCTTTCTCATTTGTGTTTTTAGCTGTACGGAGTTGAACCTGTTGAGAGCCCTGTTCTCAGCGGAGGAAAGCCTGGTGAGTTATGTTGCAGTTGATGATTATCTCTCTTTTTTCATTGTCCCTTTCTACTATTATACTATGTTGTTGATTAAAGAGTATATGCAAGATGAAATTACATAAAACATAAATTGTATGGGGTTTAAAACTATAAGATTATATTGTTGTGGTTTTTTACCTGGTGCACTACAGGTCCACACAAGATCCAGGGAATTGGTGCCGGTTTTGTCCCCGGTGTCTTGGATGCCGATCTTATCGATGAAGTAATTCAAGTAAGAAATGGTGATGTTTTGTTATGTTGTGAGCAATTTTGTTAAATTTGGCCCAACTCACTGTAAAAGATCATCCAGATTTGAGGTTTACTTCGCATATATATATATATATATATATATATATATATATAATTAGGCTCATACCTAGTGGACAATCCATGTGAATATTCAGCACACCCCTAAGCCCAAGGAGTATGACTACAGGGTTGGCAAATGAGCCCAAAGAGGTTGCCCCTAATTATTGACTAGATTGGTACAACTCAACCTAGCTCCGAGACCTTGTTCAATCAGGTCTAATTAACCCAAAAATATCTTCAAAAAGTGTGGTTCACCTCATACATGCATGTATGTTCCCTGATGTGGGATACCCATTGAATGTAGTGATCATGTTTTCTCTAAAATAATTTAATTATTTGTGACTGTTAAAACAAAACCAGATCTCGAGTGACGAAGCCATTGAAACTGCAAAGCAGCTTGCTACAAAAGAGGGATTGCTAGTAAGTTCTTCTTGTGTTCAAAGAAGTTGATTGTTTAAGAAAGAAAAAATCCTTCATCATTTTGTCCTCCAACTTCACCCTATTTCGAGATGGTTTGAAGATGAAAACATGTTCTGCAGGTGGGAATATCATCAGGTGCCGCTGCTGCTGCTGCAATTCGAGTTGCAAAGAGGCCTGAGAATGCCGGAAAACTCATTGTTGTATGTGTTACCTTTTTTCCTTCACCGCTTAATGAATGACTTAAGCTACTCAGATTAGAGTGAACATACTATTGCATTAGCTCATCTCCTACACAAAGCTCTATACTTGGTGCAATTACATATCCAATGGTGAACAGCTTGTAAAGTTAAACCAATTGTTGCTTCAATTCAAACGTATCATATCAAATAATACATCAAGCCATAAACATTTCTAACTGGTGTGCCATCCCACGAAAAGGTAGGCGCACTGCCAGCGTCAGATTTACAGTGGGGCCTGCCGCCTGGGGCACATGGCCCACCAATAGCTAACCTCAAGTTGAAATAGTCAAATTATTTGATATGTAATTATTTTGCATTAAATTATTTTGACTTAATTTACATGCACCATTGCCCCCCCCTAATTGTAAAGTATTGATATGTTTTACCTTTTTCGATTTTTTATTTATTTTAGTTAAATTATATTTGGCTGTAAATATTAAATTATACCGTGCTCCCAAGAAAAGAATCTTGTTACACCATTGTAAGATGCAGTTTCTGGTTTAGATTTTTTAAGTTTCTAATTACACTTCGGTTCTGTTTTTTGTATTGTATTTTGAGCTTCATATTTGACAAATTTATCACAACCTTAGCATCTTGTAGTGTGGAGCAGTTTCAAGCCACACGTAGTGTAAAACTAAGAAACCGCTCTGCACCTCAATGTGTGATGTCTTGACATGTTAATGTTTTGTTGACATGTTAATGTTTTGCTCTTTAAGAGAGCATTGCAACAACAGTTTTAAAGCCAAGAATATGAGATTCAGCTACTAAACGTGTTTTTTGCCATTTCTGTGCAGGTCATTTTCCCGAGCTTTGGAGAGCGTTATCTTTCTTCTGTTCTCTTTGAGTCCGTCAGGCATGAAGCAGAGAACATGACATTTGAGTCATGAAGGAATTTCTACAATGTCACTTGGTCGGCCTACACTTATTATCTATGACATTTTATTGAGTTTACATATTTTGTACTCTCTAGAGCACGTCCTTACTTATGTTTACTGCTTGTATGGAATGTTTGGAATAAAAGTTGTGCTTTATTATTGGCTGAACAAACAGTAATTTTGGTAGTATAATGTCCTCAGCCGGCTCAGCGTAGTCTACTTACTCATTAGAGTTGGATTATAAATTTAAATAGGACACCCGTGTCACAGACTCATAATAGACAAGCGGCAAATTTGGCGTAGAGATATCAATGGAAAAAAATGCTGCATCTGAAAAAATATAATGAAAAAGAACAAGTAAAGTATTTGTGACAAATATTTTTTTCAGAAGTGGGTGTGTAATATTTGGGTGTTGGCGTGTTGTGGAAAGGCGTTAGGTTGTGTTTGGTATGCTATAATGCATGGAATAGAGTATGTAATGCAATAAATATTGTAATGTAACGGAACGTAATTTCTATTCAATTTGGTAACTTAAGTAATAATAACTTTGAAATTTTATCAATATTACATAATTATGTTTGTTTGTTTACCTACATGTATGAGTACACAGTGTAATAAATTATTTTATTACTAGACACAGAGATTATGTTTGGTATTATGGGTGGACTCGGGCCGGGTGGCCCGACCCGGAACCGGCCCGGGACCGGTATTGTTCCGGTCCGGCCCGACCCGGTGGCCCGGTCAGTGACCGGTCCGGGTAGGCCCGGCCCGTGGATTTTCCGGTCTGGGCTCGGGTCACCCAAAACAAGACCCGACCCGGCCGGGCCCGGTTCGGGCCAAAAACTATTTTTTTTTTCAATTTTTTTTTAAATTTTTGGGTTGGGCTGGGTATTTTGGGCCATTTGGAGTGGTTTGGGGGGTTGGGGGTGGGAAGGGGGTTAATTAGGAAGAGGAAAACAAAAAAAAAAATATAATGGGCCCGGCCCGACCCGGACTGGACCCGGTGGTTACCCGGGCCGGTCCCGGGTCCACCATTTCTGACCCGCCGGCCCGCCCGAGCCTAGGCCCGACCCGGACCCGGCCCGGATCCGAGTCCATCGATATTTGGTATGCTGTAATGCAATGCAATGGAATAGAGTGTAATGCAATAAAAAATGTAATGTAATGCAATAAATATTGTAATGTAATGGAGCGTAATTTAAAAAAAAAAGTAATGGAGCGTAATTTCTCTTTCATTATCATGTTTGGTAACTTAAGTAATACTTTGATACACTATTCAACGCGAACAAAACGCAAGATATCGGTGATTTGTCCATACCAAATTGTAGGGGTGGACCGGTTCCGATTCGGGCCCAGTTCGGGCCTAGGCCCGACCGGGCCTCGGTTCATGAAGGGGAGGCCCGGAACTGGCCCGGGTAACCACCGTGTCCGGGCCGGGCCGGGCCTCGGTTCTATTTTTTTATTTTTTTGGGTTTTCCTAGTTAACCCCCGACCCTCCCCCTCACCCCAAAACCAACCCTAACCACCTCAAATGGCCCAAAATACCTAGCCCAACCCAAAAACTTAAAAAAATTCAAAAAAAAAAAACAAAAAAACGGCTCGGCCCAGGCCCGAACCGGCCGGGCCGGTTCACCTTTTGAAGGGCCCGAGCCCGAACCGCCATCCCACTGGGCCGGGTGGCCCGAACCAGGCAACCAACCGATTCACCGGGCCGGTCCGGGCCCGCACAGTAGCGGGCCGGTCCGGTTGGCCCGGCCCGAGTCCACTCCTACCAGATTGTATGGTGAATCGTGATTTTGTGAGACGGATCCAAACAACGAAAGTTAAAGAAGCTCTGAGGAAGATTGGACGGAAGAAAGCAGTGGGTCCAGAGAACATACCGATCGAGACTTGGAGAAGTTTGGGAGAGAGAGGCGTCGAGTGGTTAACAAGTTTCTTCAACATGATTTGGAGAAACAACAAGATGCCAACGAGTTGGAGGAAGAGTACTCTTATCCCCTTATTTAAGAATAAAGGTGATGTACAAGAATGTGCCAACTATCGAGGGATTAAGCTTATGAGTCACACCATGAAAGTTTGGGAGCGAGTGATTGAGCAAAGACTTCGAAGAATTGTGAAGATTTCATAGAATCAATTCGGTTTTATGCCTGGTCGCTTAACAAGTGAGGCCATTCACCTTCTTTGGCAACTTATGGAGAAGTATAGAGACGCTCATAAGGATCTGCATTTGGTGTTCATTGACTTAGAAAAGGCATATGATAGGGTATCTCGAGAAGTTCTTTGGTGGGCCTTAACTAGGAAAGGCATATCACGCAAGTATATCAGCATCATCATGGATATGTATGAGAATTGTACTAATCTTCTACTATACGAGGTGCTATTTATATATAGACGATTCTGGGCGATTAGGCGTACGTATGACGATCTCGACGGGAGTGGAGGGGGATCTGCCGCCTCCTCCTTTGAATAATAAGGTGTGGGAATCTAAATCATTTGCAGCGGTAGTTTCAACGCAGCAGAAACCATCGACAGGAGGTCAAGATTGGGGTGCTAAATCCTTTGCTTCAGTTGTTGCGGATCGTAATGATCCTCCCTTGTCACGAAAAAATTCTACTAGATTTAAAGGTATGCACGCGATCGGCTTTCCAGAGGAAGAAATTCAAGTCCTTGCTGCTAAGCATAGGCTTGCCCTGGTGGGATGTTTTTTTAAAAATCGACCCTCTTTAGCCACCTTGCACAAAACATTTGATTTAATTGGATTCAAAGGTGAGTTTTTCATGGGTATCCTGGAACAGAAGCATATTTTGATTAGGTTTGTTTGTGAGGAGGATTATGTTCGTTGTTGGAACCGACAGACTTGGAACATTTTTGGTAATGTTATGCGAGTTACAAAATGAACACCTGATTTTAGACCTAACGTGGAATCTCCTGTGGTTCCAATTTGGTTAACCTTTGAAGGTTTGCCTATCCATCTACAAGATAAAATAGCAATCTTTCACATCGTAGGATTGTTAGGGAAACCGCTGAAGCTTGATGCTGCCACGGCTTCCCTGGCAAGGCCCTCCTTGGCCAGGGTGTGTGTTGAAGTGGATCTTAGTAAGGAGATTCCCTCTAAGATATGAATTCAGTGCGGATCTAAGGGGTTTTCACAGTCAGTTACATATGAAAACATGCCTCAGTACTGCTCATATTGTTTACATTTAGGTCATGCAGATTCTGCCTACCCTAAAAAGCCTAAGGGACCTTCTAGATATGCAGCTTCTCTGGATGAATCTGATGTAGAGGAAGTTTTACAGAGGCTCCAAAGCTGGAGTCTGAACCTGCAACAATAATATCACAATTAGATTGGTCCATAGATGAATTCAAAGTGGATAAAGCTAATCATATTAAGGAACATGCTGCAGAAGACTATAATCTGTTGAAATATGTTCAAAGGAACTCTTATGACCCTAAGCTAGTGGCCAAAGGGTATTCCTCGGATGGTGATTTTTGCTTTTTGGACAATATTAACAAATGGAAGGAGAGTCAGCCAGAACTCACACGCAAGGTTAATTCTATTCTTAATAAACATAAAGAATCAGATTCTGCTGAAGATGATGATCGTGCATCCAAATTTAATGATGAAGGCTGTATCACAGTTGCTAGGAAAAAGAAGAAACAACCTAATCATGTTTTACCTGCTTCACCCAGGATGATAAGAAATGCTGCAAGGCAGCTATCTCAAGCTTTCCCCCCTGCCCTAATGAATTGTCTCACTTGGAATGTCCGGGGCCTTGTTTCTTCTTGTTCAAGGCTACAGGATTTAATAAGGCAGTGGAGAATAAAATTACTTACTACAATTGAGCCAATTGTTAATGTTTCTAAAATTGGTGACATGTCTTTGTCCCTTGGTTTGGATAAATTTTTTTACTGCCCGGTGATGGAGTATATGGACTCCGACCCCACAGTCTGCCGACTACTCGGTCTGGACAGCGGCCCACACACATGCTTAGCGGATTCTTATTATTTTACATTATTATTATTCAGATGTTCTAGATTATCTCTTTATACTATCAGTCCATTTATGTAACCGGGTCAGTCAGTCCCATATTAGAGGCCCAAACCCGAATTTTCCCTATATATACTCCTTATAGGAGGGTTGTAAAGATGACACACAACTCATAGAACTCATTACTCATACACAATACACTTTCATTTCTTTCTCCTACGTTCTTGTTCAATCTCTCCTAGTTTATACAATATGGGTATCAATTATCCAACAATGATGCTCTCGTTGAGAGGTTTGAACACAATCAAGTGAGAAAACCTCCCAAAAAACCAAAAATTCATTTGAATCACAAGAAATAAAAAAAACACAAGCTGGAATTTCAACAAAGAAAGCTAGAAACTGAGATATGGAGTTGGCAAGCCTTCGTATGTTATCTCCATCTCGATTGCCACTGTGCACCAGAGAGCACCACCGCCTCAAGATCTGAGCCGCTGAGCTCGAGAATCACCATCATTGGATGCTATAAGCTTGTGTCCGCCGGCTCTGTCTCAACGCCTCCCACCTCGCTCCGCCTTCGTATTCCCGTCGATTGTTGAAGCTCAACCTCTGGTACCGCCATTAATGGCTGCTTCAATGCCCCTGGAGGAACAAGGTGTACTTCCGACCAGAACACACGATCTGAATCCGCAGTGCCCCGAATCTCGTCGTCCTGTTTCTAGTAGAACGCCGCCGGAAACAGAGCGGCTCGTGGCTCGTCGTTGGCTCCACCAGCCACCGCCTGAATCGCCCAACTGCCGCTCGTCGTCAACGGACAGCCACCCACCGGTCCTTCAACTGGTCAGTTACCGTTTGAGCCCTCACACTCTGCTGACGTGACCTAGGAAACATGCACTTGGGAACTCCTTGATTTCCGCCATTAATGGCGGCTCGAAGCTCAGGGAAAGTATATTGCGAGGTTCAGCCAATCTTACGCCGGAGACTAGCCTCGGCGGCCCCGCTGCAACCACCATCTCCACTGGAGTAAGCGACGACACATGTGATCGGACTTTGGGGTGGTAGAATGATTCTTCATATGCCCTGTCTCAAGGATACTCCGTATTTGGCTCCCATGGTTGTGAGAAGACCACGTCTGCTGAAAAGAAACGAAGGGACATGCCAAAGCCGAATGACAGGAGGAAGCTGCCGGCCTGCCAGAAGTGAGGGCTGCCTGTAACAATTGGATAGGTGTCCGGCTTGACCTGGCCAAAATAGTTGCTACCACTTGCCCACTACGAGTGAAGTACAATGGACCACAATAGTCAATGGGCTTCTGAAAGTTAAAAAGGGCCCAAGGGGATTGCTGGGTGCTATTCATTCCCGCCAGCCCACATTTTTTAATCCGCTTAAGAATAAGATAAGTACTCTTTAATTTTCATATTCCCTCAGTCCCAAATTGTAAGATACATTTACTATTCACTTGATCAACATAAATCACTCTCAATCTTTTACTTTATATATCAAAAGTTTATGAAATTTGAATTATTTTTTGCATGTTTTGTAGCGATTTTAATGTAGTTTCCGAACATGTAAATTTTATTTTCTAAAACCATTTTGAATGTTTACAGGGATAAATTTGCTTTATTGTCGGTCAAACATCGTAAACCGTAAAGTATCTTACAAATTGGGATGAAGGGAGTATTATTTATATTTATTTAAATCGTCTTTTTTTGTCGTGTTAATGTCACACTATCACACAATTATGATCAAATGTCTAGTAGACTGTGGCTTGAGACCCATCACTAGGATTTAAATCCCTGACCGAGAGCAAGCACAAAACCCTGACCAAGTCAGGCACAAAGCCCCGACCAAGTCGGGCACAAAGACCGGTCTTAGTCATTCCAAGAGTGGCGACCATTATTGTGTACGAATGGATCGCATGCCCACTCCACTAAGTATTTTATCATTACGTCAACAATTCACATTTCCACTTTTTTCAAGTGACGAACTCCCGATCGGAAACATAAACCCCAAGAAAAAATTTATATGTATGTTAAATGTGTAGGCACGAAGATGACTCTACTCATTTTCACCTCGTCTCCACTCACCTCAAGGAGTGGGGGACGGGGGGACTGAGGGGTCAGAGTTTCTAGATGAGCAGAAAATATCACGCATGAGCAGGAACGAAAGCTGAGTCAGATGAAGAGGAGCCGAGCTAGACAAAATTGATTATGCCGGAGGAAACTTACCTTCCTTGTTTCATGTTGGGGATGCTAGGTGTACTCTTTTTCCCTTTATTAGGATTTTTTCCCACTGGGTTTTTTCCTAGTAAAGGTTTTTAACGAGGCACCTCCCCATCATGGACAAGGGTGGTGGTCCCCGGCCGGAGAGGAAGAAGTCAAAGACAGAAGAACGTTGCAGATACAGTTTGGACTACTCCCTTTCGCCTCGAGTTCTCTCGACTCAGGGAGTGGGGGACTCCTGATGGAGTATGTGGACTCCGACCCCGCGGTCTGCCGACTACTGGGCCTGGACAGCGGCCCACACACATGTTTAGCGGATTCTTATTATTTTACATTATTATTATTCAGATGTTCTAAATTAGCTCTTTATACTATCAGTCCATTTATGTAACCGGGTCTGTCAGGCCCATATTAGAGGCTTAGACCCGGATTTTCCCTATATATACTCCTTATAGGAGGGTTGTAAAGATGACACACAACTCATAGAACTCATTACTCATACACAATACACTTTCATTTCTTTCTCCTACGTTCTTGTTCAATCTCTCCTAGTTTATACAATATGGGTATCAATTATCCAACACCCGGATAATAAAATATGGTTATTCTGGGATTCCCTATCCATTGATATAACTGATATCACCTGCGGGAAAATATACTCACTTGAAAGCTTCTGCTGGGAATTCTTTCTTCTGGTTCACTGCCATATACGGTGATCATAGCTATATTGAAAAGGAGGCAGTTGTGGTCTTTTCTTACAGGATGGTCTGCTGCAAAGAATGAACCATGGTTAGTTGGTGGAGATTTCAATGCTATTGCTAATTGCTCTGAACACAAGGGTAATTCCACTCCTCCTTTGGTTTCCATGAATGAATTTAGAGATTGTATTTGTAGTTGTAATCTGGTGGACTTACCTTTTATTGGGAGCTCTTATACATGGACCGATGTGAGAAGTAATGGCAGAGTATGGCGTCGGCTTGACAGATTACTTTTCAATCCATCCTTCTTAAATCTTTATGATTCCATCCAGATTAATCATCTTAACAGGGCATCGTCAGATCATAACCCTATACTTCTCCAGTGTAAGAATCTCGACTTGGGAGGTCCTAAAGCATTCAAATTCCAAAACATGTGGGTTTCGCATAATAATTTCATTGAAGTGGTTAAAAAATCTTGGGATACTACTACTTATGGGGGTGGGATGAGGGGTTTCTATGATAAGTTAAAGCATCTCAAAATGGTTTTTAAGGATTGGAATAAAACTTCCTTTGGAAATATTTTTGAAGATATCAAAAAATTGGAAGAGGAGGTACTTCAAGCTGAAAATCTTTTTGATTCCAATCCTACTCCAGAAAATAAGGAGGACTGGTCTTTTAAATAGGCTTTACTTTTGGCCAAGAGTAAGCATGAAAGAACTTTCTGGAAACAGAAGGTACATATCAAATGGCTGAAAGAAGGGGATGCTAATACCCAGTTCTTTCATTCATTTGTCAACATTAGAAAGAGATTTCAGAATATTACCTCTATTAAAGACATCTCTGGTACTACCTGTTCTGATCCAGAAACAATTGGTAAGGCTGCTGAAGATTATTTTTCCCATATCTTCACGGATGAACCTGTTCAGGATGTGGATGATATCCTACATTTTATCCCAAGGTTAGTTGATGAATCGGATAACAATTTACTTATGCAGTTTCCTGATCATGATGAAGTTAAAAAGGCTGTTTGGGAATTAAATAAAGATGTTTCTCCCGGACCCGATGGCTTTAATGGCTTCTTCTACAGAAAGTGTTGGGATATCATTGGGGGGGATGTTGTTAGAGCTGTTCAGGATTTCTTTCAAGGAAATCATATACCTCAGGCTATGGCTAGTTCTTTAATTGTTCTCATTCCTAAGAAAGAAAGACCTTCATCTTTTGCTGACTTTAGGCCAATCAGTTTATCTAATTTTCTTAGCAAATCTTGTACAAAGCTCTTGGCTTCCAGAGTTAATTTGATATTACCAAAGCTTATATCAATTGAACAAGCCGGTTTCATGCATGGAAGAGACATATCTGACCACATTCTTGTTGCTCAGGAAATGGTTAATTCTATTGACAAAAAGGTTAGAGGTACCAATATTGTGGTGAAACTAGACGTGACTAAAGCCTTTGATAGACTCTCCTGGCAGTTTCTTCAGTTAATTTTGAGACAATTCGGTTTCTCAAATTCCTTTATTAAGTTGGTGTTGGACCATTTGCAGGTTACAAGGTTTTCTGTTCTCATTAATGGTGTGCCTAGGGGTTTCTTTCAACCTTTCAGAGGGGTAAAGCAAGGGGATCCTCTTTCTCCTTTTCTTTTTATCTTAGCTACTGAGGCTTTATCAAGGGGTTTGAAATCCTTAATGACTTCTGGTAAAATTAAACCCTATTGGATTGGGTAGATTGGTTATCCCGTTTCCCATCTTTGCTTTGCTGATGACATTCTTATTTTTATGAATGGGGAAGCTAGATCTATTCTCAACTTTAATAAATTTCTTAGCTTATACCAGAGGGCTTCAGGGCAGACAATTAATTTCAATAAGAGCAACTTCTGTTTTGGCAAGACTTCCCTTGGAAGAGTGAGGAAATTGGAGAGACTACTGGGTATGACCAAGATTACTCTTCCTATGAAATATCTTGGATCTACCCTGCACAAAAGGAAAAACAGAATTAATTATTGTTCAAGCCTTATCCAAGCTTTTGAAAATAAGCTCTCTATATGGAAACAGAAAAATTTGAATCAGGGGCGAAGACTGATCCTCATTAAACATGTTTTAAATACTATTCCCCTACATGTTTTTGCTGTTGATAGATTGCCAAAATCGGTTATAAAAATTTTGGAGAAGAAAATGGCCAATTTTCTTTGGGGTTCCAGTGCTACTAAACACAAATATCAGTGGCTAAGATGGAAGGATATTTTTCTTCCTACGGCTGAAGGTGGTTTGGGACTTGGGTATTAGGTCTTTGACAGACTTAGAGAAGGCTTACTCTCTTAAGTTATGGTGGAAGTGGAAGAGAAATGACTCCCTTTGGGCTAAATTTTGTCGTGCCGGATATCCTAGAGACATGGATATGGTTCCTAGATCTATGGATTCTGCTATCTGAAAACGAATTTGTGGCATTCATAATATAGGACTTCTACTCATTTCTACAGAGGCTAATGGACAGTGCAGTTGGTTACCTGAACTTGATGGTGAATTCTCCTTATCTTCTGCCTTTCAACAAATCAGGTGGTCCAAGTCTGAGACTTTCTCTTTCAAACATGCATGGAATAAAAATCAGTTCATCAGTATACAATTATTTCAATGGAAGGCTCTTCATAGGTTCTTGCCTTTCCCGGATAATATGATGAGATTTAGAATTAATATTCTCCCCTCCATCTGTCCATTTTGCATGAAGAATGATGGATTTATGAATCATGTTCTTTTTCAATGCCCTTTTGTTATGGATATTTGGTGCTACTTCATGGGGATTATGGAAATTCCATTTCAGTCTGCTAATTTATCACTTAGACAAAATTTAATTGCATGGTGGTTAGAAGCGGGTTCTATGTCTTTGCTTGATAACTTTAGGCATAATCTACCTGGGATTATTGCCTGACACATCTCGAAGGTGTATTCGAAGCTAATTTGGGGAGATCTTATTAATCTACCTACACCTTAAACCATTATTCATCAAATCACATTATTTTCGCAGGGCTGGTCTGTTGCCAAATTGAGCAGGTTGAAAGTGTTCCACTGTAATGAAATTCTACGACAAGAGCAACTTATCCCGTATTCTTTCCAACCTCAAAAATACAAGAATCAGTTGGTGAGATGGAATTTACATGAATCGGGCTTGAAGCTTAATTATGATGCTTCATTTCTTATTGAGGCTTCATATGGCGGTGCGATTATGAGATCTCAGTCGAGTGATTTGGTATTTGCACCGTACTTTCCTGTTTCAGCAAGCTCCGCAGCTATGGCGGAAATGGTTTCTCTTTATACGGCTGTTTCTTGGGCGGTCAAGAATGGGTATACGGCCTTTGAAGTGGAGTCGGACTCTAGTGTGTCCATTGGAGCGGTTGTTAATCGGTCTGGAGGTAGATGGAGATCGATGATAGAGGAATTGGGAAGATGGAGCGATGCCTTTGGTATTTCGTACAGACACATCCTAAGAGAAGCTAACTGGCTAGCTCACTACATTTCCAGATACACAGCAGATGGGCCTAATTTTTCTGTCTACAAATCTACTATTGGGCTTCCTTGTTATATTCGTCAGTCGATTATTATGGATAAATTGGGCCTCTCGTTTTTCCGTTTCATTTAGTTTTTTCCTAGTTTTCACTTTAAATTTCTTTTCGTGTATTTTCATTTGTGTAAGGTTTGGTCCCCCCAAATGCTTTCATTTATTTTATTATTGTATTTCTAAGAGGGATGCCTCTTCAGGGGAGGTTTTGATCTAGTCCCCTTCTCCATTTGTACTCCCGTTGATTTTTAATAAAACATCGGCAAATGTTCCCCGACATTTGCCCCACTGATTTTGGTGGTTTGCCTTCCGGGTTAAAAAAATGAGAATTGTACTAGAAGTGTCCGTACTAGTGTAGGAAGGACTGAAGAGTTCCCTATTACTATCGGAGTGCACCAAGGATCGGCTCTGAGCCCTTTGTTATTTGCCATAGTCATGGATGAACTTACAAAGTCAATTCAAGACGATATACTGTGGTGCATGATGTTTGCCGACGATATTGTATTGATTGATGAGACGCAATCAAGTCTTAAAGCAAGGTTGGAAGTATGACAACAAACATTGGAAAATAAAGGTTTCAAACTAAGTTGGAGCAAGACAGAGTACATAGAGTGCAAGTTTGGTGGAGGTAGAAGCAATGGTAATAGCAGAATTACTCTGGATGGTAAGGAGATATACCAGTCAGCGATATGTTCCGTTACTTGGGCTCCATAATTCAGAAGGACGGTGAGTTAGATGGAGATGTATACCATATAATCAGAACAGGGTGGATGAAGTGGAAGAGTGCGTCAGGATTTCTATGCGATCGAGGTATGCCGACTAGACTGAAGGGTAAATTTTATAGGACGACAATTAGGCCTGCATTACTGTATGGCGTAGAGTGTTGGGCGGTGAAACAATGTCAAATTCAAAAGATGAGTGTGGCAGAGATGCGCATGATGCGTTAGATGTGTGAGCATACTAGGAAGGACCGCGTGAGGAATGATGCGGGTGGGAGTAGCACCTATTGAAGACAAGATGCGGGAGTCGCGCCTACGGTGGTTTGGTCATGTGCGTAGAAGACCGAGTGATGCACCTGTCAGACGAGTTGAGATGTGTGGAGAAGAGGCAGAGAAGACAGGGAGAGGAAGACCCAAACAGACGTGAGTTAGGGGAGTAAGAAGTAATATGCTTCTTCTGGGGTTGGATGAGGGCATGACTTTGGAGAGAGCTAAGTGGAGGGCGGATATCCGTGTGGAGGAGTGATCTCGTATCATCTTTTTCCCTCATCTTTTTTTCCTTGTTTTTTTATCCTTATATATAAGCATTATTTGTATCCTTTTTATTATATCATTTTTATGCATATTCATCTCTTTTTATATTATCTTTTGATAATAGCTTATCTTTTTTATCTTTATTTCCTTTCTTTTCCTTTTGGTGGTGATATCATGTATCGATTCATGTTAGCCGACCCCAATATCTTTTGGGACTAAGGCTTGGATGTTGTTGTTGGTAACTTAAGTAATAACAACTTTGAAATTTTATCAATATTACATAATTATGTTTGTTTACCTACATGTATGAGTACACAGCGTAATAAATTATTTTATTACTAGACATAGAGATTATGTTTGGTATGTTGTAATGCAATGCAATGGAATAGTGTGTAATGCAGTGCAATGGAATATAGTGTAATGCAATAAAAAAATGTAATGTAATGCAATAAATATTGTAATGTAATGGAACATAACTTCTATTTCATTATCATGTTTGGTAACTTAACTAATAACAACTTTGAAATGTTATCAATATTACATAATTATGTTTGTTTACCTACATGTATTGTTAGAATAATTATTTATTGTGTTCAATTTATTTGTAATTAATTTATTTAGCTGAGAGAGAATTAGGTCTGATTTAAATGCTCTACATAGCTCACACGCACGGCCCATATTGTTTCCTAATTGTAATAGGGTTGGTCGAGTCTCTCACCTATAAATATAGGATGAGATGGCCGAATTAGCTCTCTAAGTCTCTACATAATCTGTTTCCGCATATTATTCTCTGTAGAGCCAGTAGATTAGAAATTCTCTCCCTAGCTTATTCGTTCGAGTACTGTGTAATTGTTATTGATGAATTCATCATTATATATACACGGTATACGTTATTGGTGAGATTTCTCTTTTACTGTTTAAATTCTTCATAGTATTCATAGATTAATCTACTGTTGAAATCTGGGCATAATTCAAACAATTGGTATCAGAGCCTCGGCGCAATTCTGTTCGTGTGATTCCTTGAATTTTTCTGGAATTAATTTGATCAAAATCACAAGTTTTGGTTGAATTAATTTTGGAACTGTTCTTGGTAAGTTACGTATTTTTGTGGCGGCTGCCAAAGAAAAGAAAGAAGATCACGGAAGAATCCCTACGGAAGAATCTTTGATTTTGGTCATCATCAGAAGAAGATTTCGAGCCTCAAATTTTTTGGAAAGTTACTGATTTTAGAAAGCTACTGCTACAAGGAAACCCACGCAAGAAGTATCCCTGACAGATTTGATTTCCTATTTTTTCGCACACCCGAAATCCTTCAGGTAAAGATTTTCGGTACATTTAAAAAATCGGTCGTCCGAAATTAGCAATCTCGAAGGGCATCCGAAATTCCAAATTTCGCAGTACCGAGATCTTCTGTGTTCGCTGAGCCGAAATCAGGTCCGAGATTTGCTTATTATTCGTGCACCCGAAATCCTTAAATTCGAAGTAGCACCCGAGATCTGTGTTCAACGCATGCCCAAGATCAGACCTGGAAAGCATATCCGAAATCTTCACTGAAAAAGAACATCCGAAATCAATTTCGGAAGCAGGCCTGAAATTATCTAGCAGCACCGAATTCTTTTTCTATCTGAACAGGTCTCGCCTTAAGATCATTCAACAGTCAAAATAAAAAAAAACCAGGGGACAAAATTATCTTTTGAGGCCAGCTAAATTTTCCGGCATTCGTGTCCGCAGGTCGCCCGCGCAAGGGGGGTACGAATTTTTGATTTTGAACTGGAAACCGAAATCCCATGTGCGTGAGAGCTCCCCTCTTCTCATTCTCACTTTGATAATAAGGAAGGAGTGTTCCATATATATAGGCTCAAAAGTTTCCAAGGAGTTTAGGTGTGGGATAAGTTATCAAACTTACTTTTTCCTACACTTGGAGAAGTACATTTTTTTTAAAAAAATCCCACTTCAAGAGCTAATTTTGAGGCCATTTCGATTTTTGAGCTCAAATCTTGAACATCAAAGTTCATCACTGCAGTCAAAGCTTCCAAGAGTCAACCTTGATATTAAAAAAAAACTATTTAAATCTCAAGGTTAAAGACTATTTTTTTCTCAAAGCTGGTCAAAGCTATTCTCTAAAGGATCCATCTCCAACGGTCTATGATGAGTTCCTACTCCAACACATCAATGCTCTCTAGCAACGGATCAACCACAGTATCTGACAAGTCCCAGGTAAGTACTTCTTATTCCAATAAAATAAAGGAACTTGAAGATAGACTTGCAAATAATCAAAAGGTTCTCGAAAAACAAGTGTTGGAAGGAGCTTTTGAAAATGCTCTCTTAAAAGATTCACGTAATAGAGTTTCTAAGTTAGAATTAGAAGTAACAAAACTTAAGCAAACTGTCTGTGAATTAACTAAGGAACTGGATTAAAACAAGCAAAAACGTTCTGAAGCTGTTACTCGTTTTGAAATAATCAACAAGGAACGTGGTCGTCTTTATTTAAAAATAAAGGAGTTAGAGGATATTCTTGCTAAGAGAGGCCAATCAGAACAAACTGTTTTTCTGCTTAACAACAAACCAAAGGACACTGAATTTTACAATCCTAGAGAAGGACTTGGCTTTCAAAACCCTGAAAACTTGAAAAAGGTTGATTGCATTCAATTGTACGACATAAGGTACATGAAGTTAGGGTTAACTAAGCTGATGAAATTTACTAGTGCTTATGAAATAATTGAGGAGGAAGAGGAGAAAAGGAAAAATAAGGCTAAAGCTGAAATTAGTTTCGATTATACTGCTCTTAATGACAACTATGCTACTAGACAAATTCCTCTTTCTGATGACTATATTGCCCTCTCTCCTCCTGAAAATCAAACTGTGTTCAATAGGGAAGAAACCTCCACTTCAAAGGTTTCTGAACCATATTTTCCTGCAATTATAAAGAAAATGGCTGATCTCCATTCTTCTTTTGAAGAAGAACGAGAAAAGTTTAAATCTGAAAAGGAAAATCTTTTGAAGAAAATTTCAGAATTAACTGATCAATCCTCTCAAGGCTCGAAAACTCCTGATAATTCCCTTTCTGAAAATAATAAAAAGAAAAATCATTTTTTAAGAAAAGGGGACTCTGCTTCATTTCATATTTCTAAAGCCAATCTTTCAAAACCTCCTTCTCAACAGGCTTCTAAAGAAAACAGCTCATCCTCTCACTCTCATTTTGAAAAACCGAAAGGTAGTGTTCTTAATAAACGCCAAGAGAAGAGGATGGTCTGGATCTTCAAACAAACTCAAAAGGAGGCTGCAAGACTCAAAATGTTTTCTGAAAAATCAAAATCTCTTTTCTCTAAGTCTTGTAGTAATTTCAAGGATACTCATTCTGGTTCTGAAAGTCAGTCACCAAGTTCTTTCACAGGCATTTCTTCTAAGTTTTCTTCTAATGGTTCTACTCATGTGAAAACTCATTCTAGTGCTTCTGTTAATGCAACCAGTCAGTCTAGTACTTCAAGTCATCATTGTGTTGTGAGTGATGGGAAATGTAAACATAAAAGATTTAGAGCTTCTACCTATGATGTTTGTGATGATGTTCAACTGAAATATCCCCTCAAAGTTTATTCAGTCAAACATTTGAAATGTCTATCAAGGGAGAAAATGTTTACCTCTCAAAATCATATCCCATCATTCACTTGTGCTGAAACTGTTATTGTTCAAGAATGGATTCCTAAATCAGAAAGCTGTTACTGTTATAGCTCTCCGAAAGCTTCAAAAGAGACTGGTTTAGGAACAAAAATAAAACAAAAATTTCACAATTTGTGTTATGCGAGAAAGGACGGACCCATCCTTAAATGGGTACCAAAGGTTTCTTAATTCTTTTGTGGGTATCCCTCATGTGTGGTACCTGATATGTTTGCTCCACACACATGATGGGAAATTGAGCTGCTGAGCAACAACATCATGGCTTCTGAGTAACTCAGCTCAGAACCCGCTATGCATCTTGGCTTCTGAGTAACTCAGCTCAGAACCCGCACTACAACAGAGTTTCTAGATACATCAGTCTAGAACCCGATGGCACCGAAAGGCTTCTGAACACCTCAATTCAGAACCCACACACAAACACAGGACGTCACATACGTCAAGGGGAAGCGATGAAGATATTTTTCTGAGCTTCCAAACAAGTTCAACAAATGCTCCCAATGCACTTATTCAAGATGAATCATTCTTTAGGGTGAGAAAGTGTGCACATTATGAAGGAGAATACTGACGTGTATACTCTTCACTAAGCTGGAAAATCAACAAATGCACACTTCAACACCTACACACGCCAAGAACCAACAACAAGTGCATATTCTGAGGGGGAGTGTTTCTTTTTCACTCCACCTGGTGCCATACAACAAAGAAAGCACATTCCAAGGGGGAGCACCCTACTTTACTCCCCGCATGACAACAACAATATTTGCAAATTCTGAGGAGGAACGTCTCTATTTCCTCCTGGCGCCACACAATAATCGATGCAAGAATCAACTCAAGGATGCACATTTTGAGGGGGAGTTACAAAGTTCTCTTCCCACGCGCCAAACAATGTCAAATGCATCCTACTGAGTGCTCCTATTGAGGGGGAGCAAAGAGATCAAAGAGATAAGTCTCAATGGCTTAGTAAACCCAACTGAGCCTACCCAAGAGACAAAGTTGAGAGTGAGTGAGCGAGTGAACACTATGAGAGTGAGGAAGCAGAAGGCTCAACTGAGCATGAAAACAATATTCAAAGACAATTCTGCTACCTCAACTGAGCGATCAACTGAAGAATCAGTCCCAGTCACTCAAATACTCCGGACAATTCCACATAGGTACATGACTGAATTTATTCAGATCCCGGGTAGAAGTCGCTGCATCTTGTCCAACATCGCATGCACAACCCTACCCTAGACCACTCATTTGTTTCCCAAAAGACAGGTGTTTCATCAAAATTTCAAGGGGAACCTCATTATTTATCACCGTCTCCTTCTGAGGTGACTGATACTGACTACAGTGGCCCACATCCCCACGCCACTTGACTTTCATTGACCACGTCGTGTCTAGTTATCACACTCCCAAATGTTTTTAATTTTCTAGGACACAGACACATTTTAGAGTCAGCTGCTGGTCTTTAAGACATGCGAGAACTTCCATAGGCTCATCTATTATGGATGCAGACCAATGATTGAATGGAAGTCCTGATGTTGCAACATAGAAATCACCAACATTTTCAGGCAATTGCTGTAGAGTTTATCTCTATAGTGATGATAACGGGTGTCTCTGCGACCCCGGGGGGCTACAAATTTTTCTTTGCATATCATTGTAATCATGCCATAACGACCAGAGTGACATCTACTATAGATGCTTCACAATGATTGGTCGGAAGTTCTGTTAGAGTTGTAATGCTTCTATCATTTTATACACACCACACATCAGTATTTACATTGATGTTGTGATAACGGATCATCCCAATGTATCCGGAATTTTAGTTTTGTTTTGCAGAATACAAGGACGAACAAAGGCATGATGCCCCGACTCATCGGATCGTCATGAGGGGGGAGAGCGGTCCAAATGCTTATGAAATTTCAAACATCATTCTCGGACGCGAAAGACTGCGCTCCTCTTCCGAAATCTTATAAACCGGGCATCTGAATTTTAAGCCCCCGAGATTCCCCTTCCGAAATCCCTTCCAAACTGGGCCTCCGAAATCCATAAACCGGAAAACCCCATCCGAGATCTTTACACGGGCTCCCGAAATCCCTACCGAAATCCGGATATCCGAATTCCCCAATACCAGCACCTGAAATCATACCCTCCGAAATCTCTCAACCTTACCCGAAATCCTAATAACCCGAGCTCTCGAGATCCATCCTATCGAAATCCTATTCCCCGAGATCTTTTATTCAAAGCCCATTAAACCCAATAATCAAAACCAAAGCCCAAATCACCTTAGCCCAAAACCAACTGTTCTCTAACGTTAAATGTTCTATTTGTGCAATTCAGGCATAATGGCATTCTTATCTGAGGAGAAAGTGTATCCAATGGAGAATTGGATTGACATTAAGGAGAACAATTACTTGCTGGACCCCACCATACTCAAATGTCAAGATAAGGTGGTGCTGTCAATACTCAAAGGACACCCATTGTAGCCAGCACTTACACTGTCTGTCAAAGCCCCAAAAATGTACCTTAGACAGCTCTGGGGAACCATGCATACCACTGATAATCCCACACCCACTCTCCAAGCCACAGTAGCCAATTCCACCATCACCATCACCCAAAATACATTCCGTACCCTCCTCCACCTACCCATATCAGCTGAATACGACACATTCCCAGAGAACCCCACAATCTTCTCTGACATGCTAAAGACATGCCATCTACCTCCTCTAACTTCATCTTCTCAATTCTTCAGCAACAAGCTACCCAGGCAATGGAAAACACTTTTTTCCATTCTAAACAAGTGCCTATCATCCAAACAAACCGGCCATGATCAATGCAACATTCACATCCTAAAGCTGGTCCACGGAGTGATGTTTTCCAAGAACTATGATTGGGCGCAGCTGATCTGGCTCGAAATCTTAGAGCAACTGAGCACAAGGGCATCGAACAAGAAGACCAAGTACATCCCATATGAACGTTGGTTCTCCATTCTCATCGACCACTTCATGAAAGAAGATGCCAGCATTCCACCAAGGCCTATGACAGAGCTGCAAGCCATTCCTCAACTCATTCACTTCAAGAACTCTAAGAACACTCCCGACATGCAGCCCATGCAAATTCCTGATGCTCTACTCAACCTTGCTGCTCCAAATGATCCACACATTGCTGAATAAAAAGTTAGTATCTCTTCTATCCCTACGACGCAGTCATACCCCATTGTGTCTACCCAAGGGACTTCAAAGCCGAGCGGAAGTAAGGGTCCAAGAGGGACTAAACCAAAGAAGAGGGTAGGTGAGACTCAGTCCAAGAGAGCTGATGTCTCCTCCTCTAGTGCTACTATTGTTTCATTATCTCCAGTCACCGAAATAAACCGAACTCAGCCCATAGGTACAGGTTCTGACCTTGTCAGTTCCCGAGTAGAAGTCGTTACATCGAGTTCAATAGCGCAAAATGAGCCAAGCTTAGACCACTCGATCGTCTCCCAACAGATGGTTGTTTCAACTCAACAAGGGGAACCCATCAGTGAACCGCCCCTCACTGCAAGCCAATGCAAGTTAGGTCTTGTGTCCACAATCCCAGAATTTTTATCATTTTCGAGGGCACAACCTTCTATTTCTGCACACACTGATACAGGCTCATTATCTCCTGTCATAACAACCAGAGATACGTCAATGATGGTTGGAAGTCCTGCCACACTACACTCCCCAGCAGGCCATGTCACCGCTATTCTTAGTGATGCTGTGAGAACTGATACTTCATTTAGGTCAGGTTTTTCTTCCTTTGCTAGTTTAACTAGGGAGGATCTGAGGTCTGAACTTCTAGCTTTCAAGCTTTCACTTTTACAAAACCTACGTCCTGTATTCCCAACAGGCGTAGCAGACCAAAGATCACACCCAACTCCCTACATAGGAACTCTTCCATTAACCATTACACCTACTACCATCATACCCACATCCACTCCATCTACCTCTCACCCTGACCCAACCCAAATGAACATTCTTGATTTATCTGAGTATTTCCTTGATAGACTCCTATCCGAACCCATCCTTCCACCTCACCTCATTCAAGTACGTAACATCCTCTCCTTTACCCACCATTCATCCCTACCACCACTTGCCATGATCAAGAACGCTTGCCTAGGCGTAAGCATGATGACGCCGATGATTCGGATCATCATGAGGGGGAGAAAAGGCAACATACTTGTGAGCAAACAACTTCAAAATCAATCATCCCATCCTCCATTAGCTCTGAACCATCCACATCTTCTCAACCTGAACCTTCATCCTCCACCGCACCCAACGACTCACTAGCCTTAACCGTTTGTTACCCTTCCGAGCCCCTTAACACTGAGCCAGGACTTTGTGTCCTCTCGAGAACTTCTATAGGTTCATCCTTCATGGATGTTGACCAAGGATTGGAAGGAAGACCTGACAATGCAACGTATGAATGACCATTGTTTTCAGGCCATCAGAACGAGCTCTCCTATAGTATGATGAAAACGGTAAGTCTCTGTGACTCCGGTGTTACATTATCCATATCTGTCCCTCCGGTTTCCACTTCACAAGTCCCACAGGTTGCAAAGCCTAGATCTACTCCCACTTCAGCAATCCCTCAATCTGATCAACCATCATCATCATCAAGAAAGAAAGCTTCAAAGCCAAAGGAAAATGAACTCAAAGAGAAATCTGCTGATCTAATATTGCTTGAATGGGTAGAAGACAATGAGAAAGATGATCTTCAGAAGCTGAACAACGCAGATGCTCTCAAGAAGCTGAATTTCATTCGAGAAGTTAAGAAGACGGCTGCTGAAAAGCTAATGGGACTTGAACCTGAAGAGTATTCTCAAGGAGAATTCTACGACGATCCACTTCCTGATTTTCAAATAGTCAAAGATCTGATCAAGAGACGCCCATGTGATTCCAATATAGAAGAAAAGGTTGAAACGCCTTGGGAGAACGTCCAGATAATCGTGCCTTACCAAGAAGATCTGAGACCACGAATTTGGAGAAGTGAGAAAGGAATCAAGAAGATAGACGAGCTTGAGCTAAGAGGACTTGAACATTTGAAAGGAACAGACGCCTCCGATCACATTTGGATGCTGAAAAATATGTCTGCTGATCAGAATGATCCATATGGACACTTAAAGAGATTGGCTAAGCATGTTGATTCACCTATCATAGGGATTACATCAATAGAGATTCATAACATTGGCAGAACATTCTATCCGATCTTTGTGTTTGAACGACAGAACGAGATGTTCCAAAGAGCGTTTGAAGCTGATCTGTACTACGTTGTTGAGGAAGATCTTATTCAATTATTCTACGAGTACAGATTCGTCAATTTTGCATATCTATCTCAGAAGGACAAAGACCTAGGGCTAAATGCACTCAAGAGATTCATGATGAGACAGGTCAAATATTATTGTCTCTTTGATCTGCAAATGGCCATTGAAAACAACCTTACAATGGTGAACATGACTGCTCCAAGGAATAGAGCTAAATGGTTTGAAAATTTTGAAGAAGGCACCATCGTAACAGAACCCGATATAGGACTCGTCTGCAAAAACTACAAGGGCATCAAGCGAGGTCTACTCATGAGCGAAATTCACAAGTATTGCGATGGTACACTTAGAATAATTGAAGACCATCTGGGAGAAGCTGCAATCAAGCTACTAAAATCCAAGAATCCAGATGACCCAATCCAAGTTGCTCTCATTACAGACTTTGTCGAAGCCATAAGATTCAGACTACAATTCAGAAGACATCTCAGACATTATGAAGTCATTCTAGGCTACCGAAAGTCATTGTAAAAGATTCAGAGAAATTGTGCTTCATCGAAGATTGAACACAAAGGGGGAGAATGTTAGAATAATTATTTATTGTGTTCAATTTATTTGTAATTAATCTATTTAGCTGAGAGAGAATTAGGCCTGATTTAAATGCTCTACATAGCCCACATGCACGGCCCATATTGTTTCCTAATTGTAATAGGGCTGATCGAGTCTCTCACCTATAAATATAGGATGAGATGGCCGAATTAGCTCTCTAAGTCTCTACACAATCTGTTTTCGCATATTATTCTCTGTAGAGCCAGTAGATTAGAAATTCTCTCTCAAGCTTATTCGTTCGAGTACTGTGTAATTTTTCTTCATGAATTCATCATTATATATACACGGTATACGTTATTGGTGAGATTTCTCTTTTACTGTTTAAATTCTTCATAGTATTCATAGATTAATCGACTCTTGAAATCTGGGCATAATTCACACATGTATGAGTACACGGTGTAATAAATTATTTTACTACTAGACACAGAGGCTATGTTTAGTATGTTGTAATGCAATGCAATGGAATAGAGTATGTAATGCAATAAAAATATAATGTAATGGAATGAAATCAATATTACATTACTATGTTTGGTTAGCAATGGCAGAACACCCGAGAAAAAAGAGAAGTGCAGATTTGAAAGGGGAAAATTCATCTGCCGATAGAGGGAGCAGTTGGTTGCACAAAAAGAAATACAAGAAAGTGTAATCTCAAATACACAACTTTTATAATGTAAAGCCTATTACATATATTAAAGTATTGGATTCCACATACCTAATACACATTACATTATGATTTATAACAAAATGACTTACCAAACATTGTATTTGAATCAACACGTAATCCTCATTACATTACATGATTGAAATACATGGGTGTACTTGGGTGTACAACAGATACTGGTTTTCCCGTGATGAAAGCAGCACGACACTCAACAATTAATTGGAACAACAGATAGTGCTCTCAAGTAAGTGTAATCTCAAATACATAACTTTTCTAACGTAAAGATTATTATACATACTGAAGTAATTCAATTCACATACGCAATGTCCATTACATTATGGTTTAAAATAAAATTTAATACCAAACATTATATTTGAATTAATACGTAATGCTCATTACATGATTGATTACATCATACCAAACATAACCTTAGTGTAAGAAATTAAGGAACAAAATAGTGATGGTACAATGGTGTTGAAATAATAGAGTGGTTACCACATCTAGAGTTGAAGGACGAGTTCCTATTAGTCCTATCTAACCAGAACCACCATCCGGCCGCCTCCATTTGAGGTGCTTTTGGATGGATTTTTTTGATGATTTTTTTGAGCATGTTCTTCATGAAATGTTTATTATTTTCACCGAATTTTACCTTAAACTTTCAATCGGAAAGTCATTTAAATAAATTAATGAAAAATATTGTGCCAAAATATGCATAAAAAACGCAATGCTTTTAAAGATTTTTTTTTAAATATGATTAAAATATAGGCAAAATGTATAAATGGGACAACCATTTGTTTTCTTCCTAAATTAGTTATCATTCTTGTTTTAAAACATGGTAGGTAAATCACTCAATCAGTAGGGTAATTGATAGAGAACATTTACCAAGATTTTATTAAAAATATAAAAGGTTACACAAGAAATAAAAGGTTACACAAGTAAATGAAATACATTAAAGCAATCAGATAAAAGAAAAAAAGACAACTACCTTAGAGAGAGAAATGTAAAAAACACCATCCTCATCTAGTTTTGGAAACTGAAGCGCCAAACTAGAATAAGATTAAAAAAAACTATTTTAAGAACAAAATGCAATTGTTCCTATATATTCATTTTTTCCTACATAGTATTCTCTCCGTTTGTTTCCTTCATTTTCAATGGAGCCAAAGACTCACTATTTTTTGTTTGGGAATATGATGGAATAAAGCAAAATGGCTTACTAAACTGTCTGCGCTTCTTTGTTATGAAGTAACAGTTGGCCCATGCAATTTTTGACGCGATTTTCACTACGTGTCATTCGGAAACAGTCTCTCTGTGCTTTAGTATAGGAGTAAGACTGCGTACATCCGACCTCTCTTACCCCACCGTAGGTGGGAGCCTTTGCGACACTGGGGTAATGATGATGAATGAACGAGTATTCTCTCCGTTTCTTAAATTTTCTTATTGTTAAAAACTAAAAAAGTACTTGAAAAAAAATCTCTTTTCGTTTGTCATTTCCTTTTTTCGTTAACAAGATACACACAAGATTTTTAAAATACTATTTTCCACGATTCAACAATTTTAGTAAGTTCTTCAATATGAATCACATGTTCGGCTAAATTGACACATTTATATGCTAAATACAAACCTCTCCCTTCATAAAATTCAATAGATCGAGTGATTTTGGCCGTATAATCCTTATCTAACTATTCTAACTGTTTTCAAGTTTTCTCGTTTGCCCTTCTTGGCGAAGAAAGCTTTGGACAAGTCCTTTCTATGGAGCAAAGGAGCTGGGGAGCTCTCAAAACGTAATTTATGTGGGACAAGCATCAATTTAAGGTTTCTCCAGCTTCATTAAAGACTATGAATTGCAATTCAATTCCAAAAGATTTTCAAGATAAAAGCCTATATAGCAAGCATATATTTCTTGACAGCAGATATATACAACAGTTAATGCCTTACAAAATAATGTCTACAGAAGTAGCAGACCAGAGAGACTATATGTTCAGCTTGAAGCACTAAACAAAAAGCAGTAGCATATGTAAAAAGGAATGCAAGAAGCATTAGAAACTTGTCATCAGGCCTAAGTTGGGACTCTGAAACTCTCTGCTCCTAGATATCGCATCTGGCTCCTTCTAAAGACAGCCCAAAGCCAAAACTGTTGTTTCAACCTTTTCAGCTTTTTTGCAAGTTTATACTTCAGAAACTCCAACAGTGCTGATATCAGTTTTGTATTTGACCTTATGGGAATCTCACTATATTCTAAAATCCATGTATGAGGACCCAGTTGAACGGCTGAAGAGCTCCATCTCCCTTGTGTCCATGAACTGTTAACTCTTTGAATTGAATATCCCAACTCTCCATTCTTCCACTGATTTTCAAGCAGAATATCAAAATTATAGATTTAGTGTAAATGAAAAAAAGAAATTTAAGTAGAAGATATAAGGGTATGCTTGAACCTCACAAATCATAGGGAAAAGGAAAATAGAGTCAAGGGTAGAGTTTTTTCTTCTTATTTTTTTTGGCTTTACAATAAAAAATACTAGGACTTCATAAAAAATTGCCAAACCAAAACCAATCTACCAATGACATGATATGAACAAAATCATTCTTACCATAGGTAGTTTGTTTGCACGTTTAGGGTTACACATTGAAAATCAACCGAACTGACAAAAATCTACATAAATCAAATGAGTCGACTTAAAACTGCAAACCAAGGAAAACCGCCCGAACTGAAAAAAAAAACTTACATAAACCAAATGAAGTCGATAAAAAATGACTTACTTTATTTAGCTTGGTTTACACTTCACTTGTTTCTTAATTTTCAAAACAAAACTGACCCAATACAACCAACCAAACTAGAACCCAACCGACAAACACCTTAAAAACTTGAACATTACTAGTTTTCATATACTCCGTAATAGAGATATATAACCAAATAAATGAGTATGAGAAATATCTACAGTGAATTTATTGAGTTTATCCTATATTTTCCTTCTAATTTTTCGATTAAATTTCCACTTTAATTCATTTCCTTTGTATTTCAAGAGTTCCAGTGGACCCATAAGATCATTTGAGTATGATATCGCACCTCTGTAAATCTCCCTGATAAGAGGGTAAATGATCTCGAACAGTATCCTGCACTAAGCAATCCAGCAGTTTGGAGAGGCCATCCCCAAATGTTTACTTCTTCTGTAAGAGATTTGTACAAGGTGCATCTTGAATGTAAAAGAAACCCATCCTAGAAAGTAGAAAACCCATTGTTATTAATTAATTAATACTCAAAAGCATCTCAAACAAACGACTTTAAAAAAAAATAATAAAAATATACGATCTTCAAAGGTTTCACCAAGGAGGGAACAAAAAATAGCAGACCTGATCAACTTTCCACAATGAATTATCAGAGCTGCAATTTGACACCTCTTCACCAACATATCTTTGTAGTTCATTCCTCAAAAACACCAATCTTTCATTCAAACCATTCAAAGCCCTGGATTTTTCGCCCAAACTCTTCACTGCTTCTGAGGACAATTCAGGACCCATCATCCCAGAAAGAATCGGAGATAACCCAAACTCAAACCAGAAAATTAATACCAATCCAAGCAGAACCCTTGTAATCAGAACCCCAAACCCTAATCTCTTTGCCTTCGTTTCCTTCTTATCATGAAATCTCAATTCGGACCCCGAATCCAATTCTGGGAAAAGTGAAGTGGACTTACCAGAACTGGAATCTGGAGTTGAATGGCTCGAAGAGTTGAACAGTATAGGGCTTCTAGGAAGCTCACGGTGCCTTGTGGCGGAGTGGCGGCGCTTCATGGCGGAGAGCTTGGTGAGAGTGCTCCTCTGGACGCTCTCTGGCATCAGATCGAAGGCAGCGTTCATACTAGCAATGCAAATTCGGCAGTTGCAATTGGCGTCTTTTCGGCAGCCTGGAAAATAACAGTTGCTGGATTCGGAGGGGGTGGATGACGATTTGGACGAAGAGATCGGTGTTGTTGTAGCTAGGGTTTTCATAATTTTTTTCTTTAAATCTAAAGCAGCGAAGCTCTCAACGGTCTCGGTTTCTGCCTCTCGGATACTCGGCTCAGTTGTTGGAGAAGATGATTTATGAGTGTTAAATTTGAAACCAACGGTCTTATGTCCTATGAATATGCGCTGCAACTTTTATTTATTTTCCATTTTAAGTTTGCTCTCTGTTTTATGGAAATTTCCATTTTGTTTATATAAGCTTTTTGGATATGGCTATAAAGGTCAAAGTCGATCAATTTTGGTATTGCCCCCATAAAAGAATTCTCAGTTTTCATTTATGAATGTCCTAAATAAAGTCTCACCTCCCTATTTGATAAATGGTTTTATATTAATTTACTATACTATCCTCAAATAAAACAGTGAAATACAAAGTAAAATTTATTTCTGAGTAAAACGGTATTTTAGTAAGTCAAAGGAAAAAATACTATGTATTTCGCAATTCAATGCGGTAAAATTAAATAGTGGGTGATGAGTACTACCTGTAAAATAATCGTAATACTCTATGAAGAAGTAGGAAAAATTTCCGAAGTTGGACTAAACACGTATGAAAATTTCAAAATATGTTTGTCGTATTTTTTATTCTCTAAATAAGAGTAAATACTATCAAGCTCGAACAATACTGCCGTGTTAAAAAATTGGTACTGTCAAAATATGACAATAATTACTTCTATTTAGGAAATAAAAGTACGATAGTCCCGTTTTGGTATATATAAACATATTTATTCTTATTTAGGACAATTTCTCAAAAGTTTAGATACAAATTGAACCGAGCTAGTCAAATATTTATTTATTAGAACTGAATTTGATAATTTAATTATTGATTTGCATTTGTACTTCTGTAGAATTCATATTTGACTTGGTTATTTATTTGAATATTATTCAATATTATTTGAATATTTGTATTCTAATATGTTAGGACTTATTTGTTCTTGTGTGTACACATACACATACACATACACATACACACATTGTAATTTTGATTTTATATACATAGTATCTTGCCTTTTGATGCGGTTTTTCACTATGGATAACCAGTTGTTTTTGTTTAACTATAAGTTCCATTGTTATAACATTTGTCATGCTATTTGAAATCTGAGGAAGATCGACTAAAATAAATGTAATGATTAGTAAGATGTTGGAAAATATTCTACTCCCTCTGTTTCAATTTGGATGACATAGTTTGACTTGTCAAAAATTAAGGCAAAAAAGTTACTGAGAAGTAAATTTTATAAAGAAGTGTGTCATTCATTTTGAAACATCCAAAAAATGAAAATGTGTCAAACAAACTGAAACGAATGGAGTATTTAAATGCCCTAGGATCATTTATATAATTTAATATTGTTGAGGTTTATTCCCTCAACCCGCAAGCTCAACACGTAACCTGGGGGTTTCGAATGTGTGAAGGACAAGTAATATGAAGAGATAAGCAGAAAAAGGGCCAAACAACTGTATTTAGTCACTCAAACGATTACAAGCCGAAAGGCCGGACCGCCCGGACGTACTATGCTATGAGCTGTTATTACTGCTACAATGCTTGAACATCAAATTGCGAACCCTTTACAATGAAACAAATGCGACTATTTATACTACCCATGAGTGGTTGGGAGTGCTGACGTGGTTGGCCGTGGGTGACATGATTCCAACCACCAAATCTCTCGCATTTAATGCGTTTCCCGCCAGGATCTTGGTTTCCCGCCATGGGAAGGGGACGTTCGTCCCTCAGGGTTGGACCCAATCTTCTGGTGGCAGCCTGATCCCTGTGGTAGGGGCCATAGGACGTACGTCCCTGGTCATTGCGCCCTGGTACTGGCTGACGATGGACTATGTACGTCCCCTGGCCCAATACTGGGGTATGCTGGACCACGTACGTCTCCTGGTCCTTATAGGCGGTCCTTAAGGGTTATGGACCGGCCCTTATTGGGCCATTAACCCAACAAATTTATATTGGAGACATTTATGTCTTACCATTAAGTTTGTCATATGACAGATTTGGTCCCTGTATTTATGTATAATTAACATATGAAGGGTATGTTTTAACATTAAATAATACATAAGGGACCAAATGAGTTTCTATTTGATACAAAATATAAAAGGCATCCGTCCATTCAATTCTTACGACAAAACGAACAAACACATTCATTCCTAAGAGTCTCAAGAACACCTATAATAAGAGACCCAAGGGAGAACCGTTCAATCCATCAGAAATCAGTTTTGTATCCTTAGAGAATCTGAACATCATGGCTTCATCATCTTCTACGGCACCATCAACGTTCGGTTTCTCCTCAACCGGTTAGTGTTCTTATTGTTTGATTCTATGAATTTTATCATGTTTAGTGGGATTAAATCCTATTTGGGACTGAATTTCTCAACATAAGATTCTAACTAAACGAAATGTACCGAGTATTTAAACTATAATAAATAAACGAAATCTTTATATATAATGGAAATATGGTGAAAATCCAAATACAAATCTATTTGTAATCAAAAGTGAAACTTTATGGGAGAACTTCCAAATAAGTCCTTAAACTTTCATAAAAAGTGCAAATAAGCCCTTTTATAGGAGGTGCTGTCCGGCCGTCGCCATTTGGGGAGGTTTCCGATGGATTATTTTTATGAAAATTTTGAACATCTTCTTCATTAAGTGTAGTTTACTTATACCAAATTTCAGCTAAAAATTCAATCGAGAAGGCAGTCAAATAAATTTCGGAAGATAACTGCGCAGTTAGACAGCGCAGTATATTTCAGAAAATCATTTGACTGCCTTCTCGATTGAACTTTTGGCTGAAATTTGGTATGGGTAAACTAGACTTAATGAAAAAGATGCTAAAAAACTTTCATAAAAAAAACCACCGAAAACCGCCCCAAATGACGACATCCGGACAAAACCTCATGTAAAAAAGCTTATTTACACTTTTTATGAAAGTTTGAGGACTTATTTCATAGTTCTCCCAAACTTTATTGTCTTAATGAATAATGATGCATCATTTGATTACTCTAATTATTAAGAAGCAAGTTTATTTGAAAGAAAATCAAACATCTCATTAAATAAGAATATCGTTCGTCATCGGGATTACTAGAAAATCAGGAATAAACGTAAAAATATTACTCTGATCTAAGATGGATACGTGTGCCTAAGCAATCGCATGGTAACACGATTCACAAACTGTTTACAAAAACAAATATTAAAATTACTCTTTGTTTAAAGTAACTGCCGTATATCGTCAATAATCAAATCTGGGTAAGAACTTCCTTCACCTTTCTTGATCCCCTATACTATCACTTGAGCATCTGACTCTATCACCATGTCATTCCACCCTTCCCTACTAGGGGTGGGCATTGTCCGGGTTAGGGTAGATAATGAACTGAACTTTTATCGAACTATTTGAGTTTGAGCTCGATTTCGAATCTAACGAGCCGAACTTAACGAGCTTTCGAACTCAAACCCGAGCTGAGTTTTAAGTTCGAAAACTTAATCGAGCTGAGCTCGAACATAGTAGTATTCGGCTCGGTTCAAACTCGAGCCTATCGAACACCTGAAATTATAAATATAATTTATATATATGTCAAAATTTAATATAATTAGTATGATTTTATGAATTTAAATATGATTATTAACAAACCGAATACTTGTCAAATCATTGGAGCATGGGCCTATCAACGAGCATCACCTAAAATTTTAAATTCGAGCATATTTATCGAGCTTATCGAGCGCTCGGTTCGAACATCGAACGCCTATCGAGCCGAACACGAGCCTCATTTGTAAAGCTTGTCGAGCTTCGAGCTCGAACCCGAACACCATTTATTCTTTATCGAGCCGAACTTGAGCTTTGGCTGTTCGGGCTCGGTTTGACTCGTTAACAGCCCTAGTCCAGGTAGTTGATAAATTTTTTAGAACCGTAGGTTTTATTTAACGGGTAGGTTCAGTCCAGGTATATCAAGTCACCAGACCTTACCCGCCCCATTTGAAACTGGTCAGTTTGGTGAGGATTTGTTCTAAAAAAATACTGCTACACTAATAAAATATCTAGTAGGTAATAAAGTTTTCAATCTAATTAAGTATAAATGTCACCATAATACATTAAAAATTCACAATAAAACTTTAAACAAAGTATTGAATTAGCTAACAAAATATCTAACCACAAATGTATAAATTAAATAGCACAAAACTACACAAATTAAACAAAACCAAACTTTGAAATGTAAAAAATAAGACATAATCATTCATAAACTAAAAAGATAGCACCACAGAGTAATAAGAAATTAGATTAGTCATTATACATATATGTTTAAGAAAACAATATAAAGCTTAATAAATCTAAAAATGTAAGTAAAATTAAGATAATTAAATTAATATGCCACACTTTATTGACGATGTATTCTCGTCACTTATCCTATGCTTACTTGCCACATGCCAAAAGTAAAAATTAAACGAGACACCCCGGGAAAACACAACCCGGTAAAAGCATAATCCAAACGAATTAAATGAAAAGCCAAAAATAAAAATAGAGTACTTTAATGACATGACTTGAAAAGAAGACCCGGCCCAGGCGGCGGCTTAAGAGAGGGGACCGTCGATCTGTCTTCTCCCTTAGCTTGTTCATCCTTTCACCGCTCCTCATCTACTCATTGTCCTTGCCGCCTCCACATTTGTCCATTTTTTTCAGCAACATTCGTCGTCTCGCGTATGCCCCGTCTCACGTATGCACACCAAATCTCCAACGCACATGCCTCCTACGTCAGCCAAGAAAATAGAAAAACAGCACCCAACAGTTCCAGCATCATACGTCGCACATGCTATCCAAACGCTTTAGTCGGAGCTGCGACGTTGCCCCCTAAAGTGGTGCCGGAAAATCAGCCCAACCTAGCCGCATGCTAGCGCGACGGAAATACTAAACCCTACGCTTAGAGTGAGGAAGCACTTATATCGTGTGATTCTAAATAGTATCACCACTACTACTTTTATTAATTGTTATTAGTATTATTACCAATAAGTTACTACTATTATTATTAATTGTTATTATTATTAGTGATATGAATTTTATTTGTATGCATTTGAATGATAATAGAATTAATTGTAATCAAATCTTTATTTGTATTTGGGAAGCATACTATTTTCATTTGAATGTTCAAATTCAAATATTCTTATATGATTTTGTACCACGAACCAAATTCTCTCTATATCCCACGAAGATTATCGTATCATTTCATTTTGTTCTGTCTCACTATGATTTTCTCATAGCAAATATGGTTAAGTTTGTCTGATTCTAAATCAATCTTACTTTATTCTTACTTTATTCAACGAACAACATAGACTCACAGTTCTTATTAATCGCGTGACCTCCTCATGCCTCAATGTTAATGAGATGAATACTAAAAAATACTCTGTGTTTTATTTGTATTCTACCTAAACCAAACGAGAACATGTGACGAATCATGCAGGCTTAATTAATTCTGCACTCTGAGATCGACACATTATATTAGTCAAGTGAGAAGAAATTTCAACGGATGTTCAGAAGATAAGTTTTGAAATAGTACTCCATCTATTCCTAAATAAACTTCCTACTTTCCTTTTTCGTCCGTTCCAATTAAAACTTCCACTTTCCCTTTTTAGTAAAAAAATTGTGGTTCACAACATTTCTTACACATTTCTCTCTCCTCTGCACAACTCTCCACCACACAATACTCATTATCTTAAACTGTATGTGTCAAACCTATTTGGAAGTTTTATTAGGAACGGAGGGAGTACAATTTAGGTGAGGGCTTTGGCCACCTAGCAAAGTGAGTTTGATAAAGCTGCGATGGAGATGGCCGGGTTGAGGGGTTTAATGAGCTATTCAGTTTTCGTCATCCTACTAATGAAATAAGCATAATTTTTGTTGGATAGTTACAATCCCGGACCAGATTTAAATACATTAAATCCGATTAAATCAAATCAGATCAAATCATATCGAAATCCAATAATTATAAAATATACATAGAGCATATACATTTAGAACCAGATCAGACTATATCAGATCAGATCAGATCAAACAAGTTCAGGTTAGATCAGCCAGGCCACAAATTTTTTGTCGAATTAGAAATATATGGAGTAGGAAAACTTGACATTACCACAACCCAATCATTATCCCAAATGAAAACTAGAGAACAAATACGAAAGATTCTCCTTGTAATGTTTCTACTCGTATTCATCATAATAAGATGGATGTTCAAGAAGGTAATATGTATCAATGCTATTTAAAGGAAATTGTAATTTTCATCTTAGTAACTTTTGGCCGTTTCATTATTAGTCCCGTAACTTTAGTCATTTGTATATTCGATCCTGTAACTAATTAATATTTGCGATTTAGGACTTTTCACTGAAAAGTACACTTTCCGGCAATAGTTTACCGGAAAAGATGTCGCCGGCGTTGGATTTTTCTATCGGAAAGTGTACCTTTCGGTGGAAAAGTACTTAAATTTCAAAGATTTATGAGTTACAAGACCAAATTTACAAGTGATTAAAGTTACAGGACCAATAACGATAACAACCAAAAGTTACAGGACTAAAATTGCAAATCTCCCATTCTATTCAAGTATAAGTTTAGATGTCAAATTGTAATTTAACAAAATTGTTCATTGCTTTCCATTACCGTTAAAACAAGTAGCTAGATTCAGCATAATAATATCACTGCAAAAAAACACGTCGTTTGTCACGGATTTTGTCACGGACGGTAGTTCAAAAAATCCGTGACAAATGATTTTTTGTCACGGATTTGTCACGGAAAAAATCCGTGACACCAGGGGCGTGATAACGTTTTTGTCACGGAAATTTATCCGTGAGACTGTTTGTCACGGATTTGTCACGGCCACCGTCCGTGACAAAACACTTCACCGGAACCCCATCGTCTTTCATTTGTCACGGACGCATCGATGAATAATTTTTTTTATTTTTCAAAAAAAATTAATTATTTGTCACGGAAATATCCGTGACAAATTAAAAAAAAGGTTTTTCAAAATAGAGTGGGCGGGTATTTGAAACGGTCCAGAAAATTCAAATTTTAAATTTTGTCACGGACATATCCGTGACAAAATATTTTGAAAAAAATTTGAAAATTTTAAAATAGAGTGGGCGGGTGCTTTAAAATTTTCAAAAAAATTCAAAATTTTGAAATTTGTCACGGATCCCATCCGTGACAAAACATTTTTTTTTAAAAAAAATACGTTATTTCAGCGTTTTATGTATTTAGAATAAAATGAATTTATATTTTGTCACAGAACAGTCCGTGACAAAAGTTTAAATTTTTTTTAAAAAAAAATTAAAAATTCAGCGCATTTTTAAAAGTTTATTTCAAAAGTTTATTTAATAAATAATAACCATTAAAATTTAGGCGCTTTTTCAAAAATTTAAACTTAATAAGCATTGTTTTTAATAAATAGTTAAACAATAATCTTAATAAATAATTGTTTATAATAAATAATTAAACAATCATCATTAATCATCATTAATCACCATTACACATTAAGTATCATAATAAATAATAATCTAATCAAACCATCATTATAAAACACAAATAATTAATATTCATACATTAACACATCAAAATTTAAAAATCCTTAAAATGTTAATAAACTAATTATTACAAATCATCAATGGTCATCATAATCAGCATCAACATCATCAGGTTCGTCACGATGATCGGGTTGCCTTCCGTGGCCACGACTGCCACCACGATGGTTGCCTCGACTGCCACTGCGGCTGCCAGCACGGCTGCTGCCACGGTAAGCTTGAGCTCCGGGAGTCGGAATATCATCATAATATCCATATGGAAAGTTGTTGGAGATATGGCTATAATTAGCAAAACCCCTACTGCCCATACTGCCCATATTGCCCATATTGCCCGCGAAGGGAACTTGTGGGGTCATCTCGGGGTGCTGTATGTGCATGGATGGACGGTAGGTGGCGTTGAAAAAACGCATTTGGCGTTCCATCTCTTCCAACCTTTCTCTTGTTCTTCTTTGCTCTTCATCCCGTATCCGAGCTTCTTCATCCCGCCTTCGAGCCTCGGCTTCACGTTCCTCCAATAGTTTCTCGAGGCGGGTAACCCGATCATCATATGCCGAATGAGAAGATGAGCTAGCTCCTTTGGCCTTCTCTAGGATCCGTACGCCTTCAGAACCCATAAGCGGCACCCGGCCCTTGTAAACTCCGGTTGCCGCCAAGATGGCCTCATATTCTTGATTTTCATCAAGTTCGTCATCAGAATCAGCCAGCTCATCAACTCTCTTCCCCCGCTCTTCCTCATATTTTTTCTACAAGTTCAAAAATTTATTATATAAGAGATAAAAAAAAATCGAAATTTATTGAATTATGTTTCATTATTTACTTCAATTTCAGAAAGGCGGGGAGGCGGCATGGCACCCTTCTTCGTCCAGCAATATGCCATGAGTTTCAATGGCGTGACCCGTTTTTTCACGGGTCCAGATCCTTCCTACACGGATTTCAAAGTTAATAAAAAAATATATACATAAATGTATGGAATGGAAATAATTTTAACTAATTAGAGTTTACCAGATCTTTTTTATGTTGAATTTGGGGTTTGCGGCCCCCGTGCCATTGAACTTCCTTGGCTTTCTCGGAGTTCCGGTTTGCCTTGGCCGTTTCGCTTCTCAGCAAAAATGAGGCATCCGTAGCCCAGTGCCGGCAAAGCATCTCCCACACATCATCGCCAAGGAATTTTGGCTTTTTACCCGTAGACCGGGCAGTCCTAAAAGTGGGTCTCAACCACCCAGAAATCCTAGAATTGTATTCTTTGAGAATAGCTTGGTCTAGGGCAAAATGCCAACGATGGGAAGCCTTCATGAAAAACATTGATATATCATCATTTCTTAAATTTAAGTTATTAAAATGTAACAAAAAAATTTATTTTTACCTTGAACAACCGCCACCATAGTTCACGAGTGGCCGCCGGAACCTCACCATAAGTCGACCACGGCCCGGTGAAATGACCACAAACAATAGACTTGATTCTATTCAAGACCTCGGAATCGCTTCAAAAAATTGATAATTGATAAAAACAATTGTATTAATTCTTAGATATAGAGATTATACTATTTTATATTAGAGAATGTTAGTTTTTTATTACCTATGGATTGATTGAGGTGTCACCTCAAGCGAACCGGGATTGTGGCGCTCTTCTTGAGTGGGGGGGGGGGGGGGGGGGGCATATATTGCACGAGATGAAGGAGGTGCATGAGATGATGCCCCCTCCCAATGCACGCTTATATGAGCGTCTGATTGTTCGGAGGGAGGAGTTTGGACATGTCCGTCAAGAGCTTGTCCTTCGTTGGGATTGATATCATCATTGATATCACGATCAGCGTTTGAGGCCCGTCGTGAATTCTGACGCCCACGACGAGCAATGGTGGATAGGCGGCGTTCGTGCTCACTCATCTAAAATTATTGAAAAATAATATATAGAACATATTAAACTTGTGTTTAATATGAGAGGTCAAATGAGTTTTTAGTTTGATTTTTATGTTATGGAATTTAATTGTGTTAGATATTATTTTATCAAACCTTATAAAATCAATTTATGGAGTTTTTGTGTGGTATGATATTTTAAACTTAATGAGTTTCCCTATTTGGTTATCAAACTTTGAAATATAGAACATATTAAACTTGAGTTTAATATGAGGGGTAGAATCAGTTTTTTGTATGATTTTTATGTTATGGAGGTAACTTGTGTTGTGTATATTTTTTATGAAACCTTATATAAAATCAATTAATCAAACTTTTTAATTTAAACTAATAAAATCAGTTTTTCCATATTAAATTATAAATCATCGGAAATCAGTTTTTTGCATTAATTTAGAAAAATACAGTTTATTACATCTTGTATTTTGTATTATTTATAAAAAACAGTTTTCTAAAATCAGTTTATGGAATTTCTGTGTGGTATAATGGTTTAAACTTATTAGTTTCCTATTTATTTATCAAACTTTGAAATATAGAACATATTAAACTTGAGTTTAATATGAGGGGTAGAATGAGTTTTTTGTATGATTTTTATGTTATTGAATTTAATTGTGTTACGTATTTATCAATCTTTGAAATATAGAACATATTAAACTTGAGTTTAATATGAGGGGTAGGATGAGTTTTTTGTATGATTTTTATGTTATTGAATTTGATTGTGTTAGGTATTAATTTATAAAAAACAGTGACCTGATTTTTAAAATCTATAAAATCAATTTTTTCAAAAAAAATTTAAAAATCAGTTTCATTTTTTTTATTCATGAAACCTATAAAATCAATTTTTCATGAAACATATGAAATCATTTTCGTATTATATAAACAAAAACAGTTTGTTTGGTTTTTTATTTCTATTTTAATATATAAAATACATTTTTTTACTTCATTTCTGTTTTATGTTTTTTATGAAACAACGTTTTATTTAAAATAAAATATTATAATATCCGAAATTATTTAAAAAACAGTTAAATAATCCGAAAATTTTTAAAGTGTTTTATAATATTAAAAAAATAATATCATATCCGAAATATTATAAAAAAAATAATTAACAATTTCATTATTTTGTTGGGTTAGACATGTTAACTTTTTTGAAAGTGTAACATGAGGGGGCGAAAATTAATGGAGTTGAAATTATTATTCTTAATAAATATCCGAAATTAACAAAAACTCAAAAATAACCTTGACTAAATATTTAATAATTAACTATTCTAAAGCAAGCATTTTTAAATTAATAATATCTAAGGCATATTTAAAGCATATAAACAAATGATATACACATATTATGAAACGATAAATCTAAAGCAGACATTTTTAAATTAAGAGAATGCATATGAATATAGGAACAATAAAATCACGAGCATGCATATGAATATGCGGAAACATATAAACATTAAAACAATATAAAGAAAAACATGCATTAAATAATTAAATTTACGAGCATGCATATGAATATTAAGAAGAACATATAAACATGCATGAATATTAAGAAAAACATGCATTAAATAATTAAAAACATGCAATAAAATTACGAGCATGCATAAATATTGTCAAAGACGTTCTTCTCAACGTGCATGACATCTAAATTGTTACGAATGAGAAGGTCCTTCCAATACGGCAACTCCCAAAATATACTCCTCTTTGTCCACTTATGGGTATCACAATACCCATTTGGCTCCCCGTGGGGTTGCTGCACGGCTGTAGGAAAACGTCGAACCCGGTTAAAAACTTGTTCACCTGTAAGTCTTGGAGGAGGGGGATCTCGTACCACTCTTCCGACAATAAAAGACTTCTTGTCCTTTCGATATCGATGGTTCATAGGCAGAAACTTGCGGTGACAATCAAAGTAACTTGGTTTCCCGCTACATTTGAGCCAATTGGCATCTGATTTCTCCATACATATCGGACATCCCATAAGACCGTGTGTGCTCCATCCTGAAAGCATACCATAAGCAGGGAAGTCGCTAATGGTCCAAATGATGGCAACTTTCATGATAAACATTTGATCTCTTGAAACATCATAAGTTGGTGTCCCAATGGCCCAAAGTTCTTTCATCTCCTCGATCAGGGGTTGGAGATAGATGTCTATCCTTTTTTTAGGATCCGAGGGACCTGGACATATTAAAGTTAAAAAGATGAAATGACTTTTCATGCACATGTCGGGAGGAAGATTATAAGGAGTTAGCATGACTGGCCAACATGAAAATTTCTTCCCAAACTTCCCAAAAGCAGCAAATCCGTCTGAACACAATCCCAGTCGCACATTCCGTGGCTCCATTGCAAACTGAGGATGACAACGGTCAAAGTGTCTCCAAGCTTCACAGTCGGAAGGGTGAGACATCAAACCCTCTTTGGTTTCGTGCTCAACATGCCACGTCATGTGTTTCGCAGTAGCATTTGAAGCATACATCCTCTTCAGGCGTGGAGCTAGAGGGAGGTAAAACAATTTAGGGTATGTTTGGGAGTTTGGAGGGAAGGGTAGGGGAAGGCTTTGGAGGTGTGTTGTTGGAGGGGAAAGGGATGGGAGGGTGAGGAAGTCCTTTGTATTTGGGAGTATTAAAATTGGAAAAAAAGAGTTTTTGAAGTAATTATAATTTAAATCACTTTGAGATATGACGAATTCAAATTATTGACCTGATATTCATTTTAATTTAACTTATATTACCATCTTCTTAATTATCCTCTAAAACCCTCTAAATTGGGGTAACTTAAAAATTAAGCATTTGGAGGGTTTTGAAGGGTTACAAAAGCCCTCCAAAACCCTCCCCTCCCATTTTTAAACTCCCAAACATAAAAAGGAGGACTATAAACCCCCATTAACCTTCCCCTCCCCTCCAAAACTCAACTCCCAAACACACCCTTAGACAATGCAGACCTTTTTCGTGGTTTTTTTCGTCTATGAGGAACAGGCTTGTATCTCTCTCCACCACAGAACTTGCAGCTCTCAAGTGCCACATCATCCTTCCAGAACAACATACATCCTTCTGGGCACGCATCAATTTCTATACAAGGAAGCCCCAACTGAGACATTAATTGTTTCATTTTGTAATATGAATCAGGAAGATTATGGTCACGCGGTAACATTCCTCCAAATGACTGCAATAACCTAGACATGCAAGATTCAGGAAGACTGTATTCAGATTTAATGTTCATCAACTCTGTAACGGCGGATAGCTGAGAGTATCCCTCACAATCAGCATACAGAGGCTGATCAGCAGCTTTTAAAACATCTTGAAATCTTTCAGCTAAGTCTTCAATATGAGGAACATGAGAATTCGGATACTCATCCGCATCAGGCTGATAAAAGGTCGGATCTTCATCCGCATCGGGTTGATACGAGGTCGAAGCTTCGGGAAGATCGTTAAATGGCTGTGGTGGGTTAAACTGCATCGTTGAAGCACCGTATACATCATATGCCATTCTTTGATCCCACGTCATTTGATCATAGTCTCCCCATCCACTCATCTCGGTAGGGACGTTACGAGATAAACCTACTGTTTGTGGTAAAAGTGATGGATCGAAAGGTTCGCCATGAGAAGTCCAATTATAATAATTGGCAATGAAACCTTTTTCGTACAAATCCCACACAACTTGGTCGACATCTTTAAATTGAAGATTTTTACACTTTGTACATGGACATCTGATTTTATCGCCATCCATATAATTCTTCTGTTCTTGTGCAAATTTAATAAAATCTTCAACACCATTCAAAAATTCACTGCGTATTCCATAGTTATCGCGATGTTTTTGGTACATCCAACTTCTGTTTTGTCTATACATTATGCCTGTATATATATTATAATCAAAATAATATATAAGTACATTAATATTATTAATTAACTAAAAGCAGTACATTATTTGTGGCATTAATAATTTGAATTAACCAACTTTTCAATCATGTAGAAACGCCCACTAAAATATTATTTAGAAACATTAAGCTGGCCGGAATTAATAATTTACTAATATTTAACTAATAGTAATATGTTAATGGCATTAATCGTTTTAATTATTAACTAATAAAGTTTGAATCCTAACTGAAATCACTACAAATCCTAAATTATGCATTAACAATAATTAACTAATTAATAAACAAATTAAACCTAATCATCATCATTGATCAATTAACTAATATTTAAATCTAACTAATATTATCAACTCATCAAATTCTAAACCCATTTCCTCAATGTTTTAACTTAATTAATTAGTTAATTAATTAATTTACATTTAACTAATATTATTGTTAAATATTATCTCATTAATAATTCAAAATATTAATTCACACTAAACTAAATAATAATAGAGTTTCAATCCTAGCTATATATATTATGCATCCCATTAACAATAATTAACTAATTTAACTTATTAATTAGTTAATTTCCATTTAACTAATATTGTTAAATATCATTAATTCACAATAATATATAATTCACACTTAACTAATAAAGTTTGAATCCTAACTGAAATCACTACAAATCCTAAATTATGCATTAACAATAATTAACTAATTAATAAACAAATTAAACCTAATCATCATCATTGATCAATTAACTAATATTTAAATCTAACTAATATTATCAACTCATCAAATTCTAAACCCATTTCCTCAATGTTTTAACTTAATTAATTAGTTAATTAATTAATTTACATTTAACTAATATTATTGTTAAATATTATCTCATTAATAATTCACAATAATAATTCACACTAAACTAAATAATAATAAAGTTTCAATCCTAGCTATATATATTATGCATCCCATTAACAATAATTAACTAATTTAACTTATTAATTAGTTAATTTCCATTTAACTAATATTGTTAAATTTCATTAATTCACAATAATATATAATTCACACTTAACTAATAAAGTTTGAATCCTAACTGAAATCACTACAAATCATAAATTATGCATTAACAATAATTAACTAATTAATAAACAAATTAAACCTACTCATCATCATTGATCAATTAACTAATATTTAAATCTAACTAATATTATCAACTCATCAAATTCTAAACCCATTTCCTCAATGTTTTAACTTAATTAATTAGTTAATTAATTAATTTACATTTAACTAATATTATTGTTAAATATTATCTCATTAATAATTCACAATAATAATTCACACTAAACTAAATAATAATAAAGTTTCAATCCTAGCTATATATATTATGCTTCCCATTAACAATAATTAACTAATTTAACTTATTAATTAGTTAATTTCCATTTAACTAATATTGTTAAATATCATTAATTCACAATAATATATAAATCACACTTAACTAATAAAGTTTGAATCCTAACTGAAATCACTACAAATCCTAAATTATGCATTAACAATAATTAACTAATTAATAAACAAATTAAACCTAATCATCATCATTGATCAATTAACTAATATTTAAATCTAACTAATATTATCAACTCATCAAATTCTAAACCCATTTCCTCAATGTTTTAACTTAATTAGTTAGTTAATTAATTAATTTACATTTAACTAATATTATTGTTAAATATTATCTCATTAATAATTCACAATATTAATTCACACTAAACTAAATAATAATAAAGTTTCAATCCTAGCTATATATATTATGCATCCCATTAACAATAATTAACTAATTTAACTTATTAATTAGTTAAATTCCATTTAACTAATATTGTTAAATATCATTAATTCACAATAATATATGTTGAGGGTAAGTCCCGCAGATCCGAAAGCCTAACACGAACTTTGGATATTTCAGGAATGGCCCAGAATCAAAGTGTATAAGAAAATATAAGATCTGAACTAACTAAAACTCGAAAGCTCACTTGTATTAATTAACCAATCTGATTACAAGGGAGTTCCCGATCGGTAAGTTGGAAACTATGCTTTAATACAAGAAATAAGAGCAAATGATGCTATTCTAGAGCTTGAGTATTGAAATGCTAACCCTTACAATGACTTGAAACCTTCTATTTATACTAATGGAGAGCATGGGCTGCCTCTTGCTGATTGGCCGTTGTTCCACCGACTTGGTCATCCATGCTTCCACTTGCTGATGTCATAGTCTGGCATTAACTGCACCTGGCCACTTGCTGGTTGGCCGTTGCTCGAACGGGATGTTGGTCCGTACTGAAGATGCTGTCAAATTGGCCCAAGTATAGCATATAGTCCGAACCTCGTTCGATATGTCTTCTTATTGGGTCAACCTTTATTTGGGCCGAACCCCGTTCGGTATGTCTCCTTACTGGATCTTTTCATCATAGAGTGATGGGCCTGTTACTTGGGCCGGATACCTTGGGCCTTCCCGATCTGGGTATTGGGCCTCTAGGTCAATATCCCAACACAAGTCCCCCACTTCCGATGTCTCGAACGAAGTGAGTGCATCAGGAAGTATACCAATGTCATAATACCCCGAATGGCGATCGGGGTACAGAAGTAATCAATTCCCCATGCTGCGATATGACGTCTGCCGCTTCATTTCCCCATATTCATCATGATAACCGTCGTTTAGTCTTTTCATTAGACGCGTGTCTAGCTTAAATGCCCCTAGTGATGTGTCGCTCTCTGATTGGTTCTCGACACGGCGGTTTCAAGGCTATAAACTCCTCAATTCCGGGTTTCGACTCTGCAATTCCTTGGCCTTCGTTGTTTCCTCTGCAAATTTCCCCTTGCTTCCCTTGCTCAGGTAATTTCCCAACCTTGGATTCCCCATCTTCATTTCTGGCTTCGATCGAGATGAGCCCCACAGAGCATTCTTCTGATTCGGAGATGGCCTCTCATGGAGATGACCGTGACACCGCCATTGTAGATGCCATCCCAGTTCCGTTTGCCGGTGTTTCTACTGAGACGGCGACGAATACCAGGGCTGAGGCGGAGGACCTCCCTAGCACTTCTTCTTCCTCCAGTGAGGATTCTGATGACACCAAATCCGAGGACGAAATAGCCTCCATGGCGGCCGGACGTCCCAACGATGTTCCTCGCCATACTCTTGACCTAAAATTGATTAGGGAGAGGAGGCAAAAATTGACCTCTCACAATAGGGCCGAAATTCCGGCCCTTATCCCTGACCCGGTGGATTTCCGTTTGAGAGCCGGGCTTCACCCAATGCGTCATAGGCCCGGAATGACCATAGTCCACTTTGACTCGATTAGGGCCGGCCTTAGATTTCCGCTACACCCCTTTTTCATTTCTTTCTTCAATTTCTACGAAGTTGTACCGGCCCAGATTATGCCGAACTCTTATCGAGCAATGGCGGGTTTCATTTGTCGTTGACAAGATGCCGGCGCCCGACCAACCCTAGAACTCTTCCACCAGTTTTTCAAAGTAGCCCCCCAACAAACCCATGGCTATTTGGCCACTAGTGCCCGAACGGGACACATCCTGTTCAAAGGAAACCCAACTTCGATCAAAGGGTGGAAAGACCGGTTTTTCTTCGTGTCCATCCCGGACGGTCTGATTCCCCGCAAGTGGAATGCCTTTCCCCGCAAAACCCCTGATCCTGTCCTCACTGAAGAAATCTACAAGGACGTGCTTGCTGTGGAGAAAGATAAATGCATGGACATCATGAATTATCTGACCCCCGAACGACTTATAACAGCCGGGATAGGTACTGCCCGTTCTCTTGGGTTTACTTGTTTTGATAAACCAAGTGCCTTGGTCCGGGCGGTCCTTCCCGTGCGATAAACGTTCTTTTATTCTTTTTTCTAGTTTCTCACACGCTAGGGCCGCTCGATACTAACATTGTTCTTTGTCTTTTTTTCAGCACCCAACCCAGATCTTCCTATGGATGATAGCAGAGTCATCGCATCCGGTGGGGCCGGTAAGCGGAAAAAATCCCGGAAGAACCCCCAACCTACTCCCACCATTGTCCCCGCTCAGGAGGCTGTCCCTTCCCAACCGCTTCCAGAACCTCAGCCAATTCAGCAGGTCCACCAGGATCAATTAGAGGCCATGCTGCTCGATGACCGGTTCGGTTCTGACCAACTGCACCAATTTTCCCAGCATTTCGACTCCGTTCGGGGGGAATCTTCGAATGCTGGTGAGACCCATACCGACCATATTACGGGTCAGGTCGAGCGGATCTCCCTGTCCGACCCTGTTCATGAGGTATTAGAGAGGGCCGGCTCTACAGCGAGCCAGATCTGGTCGACCTCCTCTTGGTTCAACAACTTTTCCCTTCCTCAGTTGCCGGTCGAGCAATCTGAAGAATGTTTGGCTCTGACTGCTCTGAAGGTACGTTGTCTTTTGCGCTTTGTCTTTATTTTATTCTCTGTAATCAGTACTAACTCTCGAACGGTATTCTGTAGATGGGCTTGTACACCCTTCAGATGCGGGAGGCCCGCCTGGCCAAGGAGCGGGAACTGATTGTTGCCCAGTCTTCTGCTGAGCAACATGCTGCTGCTGCCATCGCCTCTCTGGAGGCCGAACGGAAAGCCTTTGCGGAGGAAAAGCAGAGGCAGGACGCTGAACTTGGTACCCTTCGGGTCCAACTTGCAGCTTCCCAGGCGAAGGTCCTTGCCGCTGAGGCTGCACAGGTCAAATTCGAAGAAATGCCATCCAGCATCCCGGACGGTCCTTATGAAGTGAACGTGGATCTGTCCGCCGTCCGGGACACGTTTAAATCCTCTGATGAATTCTCCATCATCAAGGATGAACACGCAAGGGCCCAAATCTCGTTCGCCTTTGGGGCGTATTTGAAGGGTTTTCCCAAAGGCGCCGGCCGGCTATCGGCAGGGGTGGCCCTCTTGGATAAGGACCCGGAGGCCAAAAAATGGAATGATTCCATTGTCTCCGATCTTTATGGCAAAATTGGCCAGGTCTTGCTGCGTCCCTTCGTCACTCAGCTTCAAACTCAATTGGGGAGGCCGGTTCAGGCTTCTGATCTCCCCACAGATGATATTATCCATGCGCAGTTCGAGAAATTTCTGCGAACCCAGCAACGGGAAGCTGATCGAGCTGCAGGAAAAGAGCCTGAACCCCCGTCTGATGATGATTAGGATGAGGATGAAGAGGGAGATGAAATGGCCCCCGATCAATAATTCATATGTATTGTAATTCTTGTTGTAATTTCCTTTTTTCCAAGTAGCCTGTATTTCCCGGTCAGTAGCACCGATGAATATATATCCCTTTTTGCCTGAAACTTGGCGTACTGTCTTTTCTGTCTTTAATGCATGATTTACTCGCCATTCGGGATTCGGCCTGTTTCGTAGGACTTAACCAATTTCCTAACTTATTTCTTGCTCAAATAATCTTAACGCCGTTGATCGCCGTTCGGGCATTAGAAAGTTCTGATAATTTACTTAAGGAAAAAACCCCTTCCCCCTGGTACTCAGCCGTTCGGGCTTCATACCAAATTTTAGGACTTGGCACATTCTTGCTTCAGATAATCTCTTACAACTTGATAGCCGGTCGGGCTTTAGTTCAATCCTTAGGCTATCTTTTTATGACGTTGATAGCCGGTCGGGCTTCAGGTCAATTTTTAGGACAACAGTTTTCTCGGTTTTTTTTTTTTGCACCTGGGCTCCTTCATAACATTGATAGGCGGTCGGGCTTCAAACCAATTTTTAGGACTTAGCAGTTTTCTTCCAGATAACCTTTTACAATACTGTTGGCTGGTCGGGCTTCAGGCTGACATTTAGGACTTAGCATTTTTCTCCCAGACAACCTTTTACAATATTGTTCGCCGGTCGGGCTTCGGGTTGACATTTAGGACTTTTAGCATTTTTCTAAACAGCAAGCCCCTGTGATCTTTGCTAATACTCTGTAAGCCCGTCCGGGGTACGTGCATAAAAAATGAATCATAAATGCCCCAAATTAATCGTAACCACCCAATGCCACGTGTTGCTCATGGATTAGGGATTTGTGCGGCACTTTCCCTATTTATAGAGAGATGCTTCCCCTAATTTCTCCTGCTGTTTTCTCATTTTTCTTTCGAGCTTTCTCTCTAGAATTCCTTTGTATACTCTCAAGCCTTCTCTCTCTAGAGTTCCCAAATTTCCTCCAGCGTTTTTATGTACTACTCCTCTAGCTCAGAATCTGAAGAGATACCTTTGATCCGCAAGAGCAAAACATCCGCTGGTAACCAGGCCGAAGGCTCTTCGTCCCAAACACCCAAACCCGCCAATCCTCAGGCCGGCAAACATATCGAACAGCCACAGGAGGATGGATGTCTGTCTGGAGATGACCTCCAGGTTTACAACAAGGGGATGCCCGAGCGGCCACCCCGCATTGCCCTACATTTCAATCGCATACGCAAACACAAACAACGTCTCCCAGAAGATGTTGAACGGCAACTTAGCCAGTTGTTGCCCCCACCAAGAGAATACTATGTCGGATTCATTCGGCACCCTATGAGGCACAGACCGGGGCACGTGCTAGTGCACCTCGATGCTCTGACTGCTAGACTTCGGTTCCCTCTCCACTCATTCATAGTGGAGTTCTTACGCCGGGTTGCTGTACTGCCCGCTCAGTTCGTGCCCAGCACCTACCGTATTCTGACAGGCTTCATTATCCGGTGCCACGAGTTGAGGATCACCCCGAGCGTCGATCTGTTCCTTTATCATTACTGCTATCAGCCCTACTGGACGACCGGGTACTTGAAGCTGGTAGCCCATTCTGACCGTCAGCTGTTCACAGAGAACGTTACCCCGCAGGCTGACTGGGAAGAGCGGTTTTTGTTCGTTCGGGTAGGTGATTCTTTGCCATTCCCGGACAGGTGGAACGCATACCCCGTTCGGGATTCCCTGCCCAGGGTGGATGCCGTTCTACGCTCCCAGGCTGAGTCTTTGCGAATTTGAGGGACCAGAAGTCTTCGCAGCTTTGTCACTGCCTCGAGCATGTTATCTGCTGGAATTGGTAAGCATAGTAGGGTTTTAACCCGATCATCCTTCGCTCTCACAATTCAACTTTCTTATTATTTTTTATTTCTCTTTCTTGTAGGTGTGATATCTCCCATACCCGTCCGGCGTTCTATCACTTCTGCTAAAGGGAAGGAGAAGATGATAGCCGATCGTGATTCAGCGGAGCAAACCCGCAAAAAGCGCAAAGGAAATGATGGCGATCACCTGATCCCGATCGACCATGTGGTTGACTTGACCGGGCCGGAGGTCGAGCCCAAAAGATCGGTGCCTGCCAACAAACCAACTCCGGTTCTTACTACCACACCGATCGATGATCGGATGTTTGTTCAGTTCTAAAATATGGGGCCCAGATCAGAAGGGAGGTATCTGTTCGGGTTGATGCCATCTTCTATGTGGTGTCATATTGCGATTAAAGTTCCCCCGAGCTTCACCAACTTGACTCACTGGTCGGACCTTTTCGAAGCAGGTCACCAGGAAGCACTCAAGGTACATTTCAGTCCGACCCATACCTTTCTATTATTCATGTTTTACCTTTTCTGACCTTCATTGTAACCTTGTTTTCAGGCTGGCGTGTATTATCACAAAGCCTTTCTTGCTGCTGAGAAGGAGATGAAAGCCCTGGCCAGTGATCGGGATGACAGCCAGGTCCTCCTTTCCGCCGCTCGGAAGTTAGTGACCGACCTCCAAGAGTAGGCCAAAGAGGATGAGAAGGCAAAAGCTGCTCTGGCCGAGATGCAGGAGACGTCCCGTCGTCGCGACCGGGAGCTCAAAGAACTCCGGGCCAAGGTGCGGACTGCTGAATCTGCTGGCATTAAATTTGATAAGGCTGTCGGAGATCATCTGCCCGAACCCTACACGGTCAATACTTCTCAGATTGCTCAGCAATCGGTAGTGGATTTCCAACGGGGCAAGGCGCTGAACGTCGCTCTGGAGAACACGGCCCGACAATTCCTAGGTCCTCACCTTGGCCAATTTTTGCGTGAGAGCTCAGATCCTATCAAGGCAGGGATCGACCTCCTGGACAGCACGCCGGAAGGGAAATCTTTCTTGGATGTCCTGACCGAGAAAACCGTAAAGCAAAGTCAGGACCTGCTTCTTGATAGGAATCTTGAACTGATCTTAGAGCGTTTCCCCAAGCCGTTCGATCCTGATGAATTAGGCTTCGATGATCTGTTCGGGAATACGTACGATCGCGTCATGGAGAAAAGATCCAAAGCAGCGCCTGACGATGCAGTGCAGGCAGGGAGCTCTCAGCCTACACCCTCCCCGAACGGCGATCCTCCAGTAGTGTAGCTTGCTGTAATTTTTTGCTTATTCTTTTTGTACATTCCGGCTAGCAACGCCGAAGAATAAACTGGACTTCCTTCCTTTATCTGTCGTATTTGTTATTCTTCCTTAGATTTTTTGTTCACAATCTTCTCTACGTGGCCGAACCTTACTCGGCTCATGTATCCTTATATCTGACACCTTTTCCGAACCCGTTTTGATCCCTTTTCCTGTTCGTGACGCACGGGTTCAAAACTCTTAGCTGAGGTGAATTCCTCCAAGCCGTTTTGATCGTGACCACAGGGTCAAACTCTCAGCTGGGATAGGGGCTCCCTCCAAACTGTTAACACGTTCGACATTCGGTCATCCGGAATGATTTCACGTGTTAACAAGCTGAGGTGAGACTCTCTTCACAATTGTTCTGACACCTTTCCCGAACCCGTTTTGATCCCTTTTCCTGTTCGTGACGCACGGGTTCAAAACTCTTAGCTGAGGTGAATTCCTCCAAGCCGTTTTGATCGTGACCACAGGGTCAAACTCTCGGCTGGGATAGGGGCTCTCTCCAAACTGTTAACCCGTTCGTCATTCGGTCATCCAGAATGATTTCATGCGTTAACAAGCTGAGGTGAGGCTCTCTCCCTTCCAAACCCATAATTCCGATGCATTCCGAACCGTTCTCTCTGGCTCGTATCATCCATATTAGGGGTCTGAGGTAACCCTTTTCGAACTGTAAGCAAGATCACCGAATGTGGGTCATTCCTTACTTATAGCTAAAAGGGCGACTAGCTTCCAAGTCAAGTTTTATGATTGAGGCGAGATTTTTCAAAACCATAGTTCCGATTCCCCGGGCGACAATACGTACCTTATCCGAACGTCGCTCGGTTAATCCATATCTTACAGTCTTGACACCATCTCCAAGCCGTTTTGATCCCTTTGCCCGTACGTAATTACAGGGTCGACTTTGGCTAAGTTGACGACTCAGCTCCCTCCAAGCTGTTAACCCGTTCGTCATTCGGTCATCCAGAATGATTCCACGTGTTAACAAGCTGAGGTGAGAATCACTGTCCTTCGAACTCCAGGCCATTTTGATCCCTTCATCCATGCGTAATTACAGGGTCAAAACTCTTGCTGAAATGTATGGCTCCCTCCAAACTGTTAATATGTTCGTCATTCGGTTTTCCAGAATCGATTCTCATATTAACCGCTGAGGTGAGACTATCTGAGCGTCAAACTCCCAGTCGTTGGCTGAGAATGACTTTCCTTCCATGCTGTTAACTCGTTCGTCATTCGGTCATCTGGAATGATTGAGTTAACCACGGGCACCGATTTTCTGAGCCTCAATTCTTCAAGCCGTTTTTTATCCCTTTATTCTTACATAAATCTAGGGTCAAAAACTCTCTAAGCTGAGAATTGATTTTCCTTCCATGGAATTAACCCGTTCGTCATTCGGTCATCCGGAATGATTGAGTTAACCACGGGCACCGATTTTCTGAGCCTCAATTCTTCAAGCCGTTTTTTGATCCCTTTATTCTTTCGTAATTCTAGGGTCAAAAACTCTCTAAACTGAGAATTGATTTTCCTTCCATGTTGTTAACCCGTTCGTCATTCGGTTATCCGGAATGATCGAGTTAACCATGGGCTGTGTTTGTGGAAGTTATGTCTCCCTCTCTATATTATTATTATTATTATTATTATTATTATTTTTAGAGGTGGCAACAGCCGTTTTTACTGATAAAATCTCCTCAGATGCTCCACATTCCAGGTTCCTGCCGGTCGGCCTTCGGTATTTTGTAGGCCAAACGTTCCTGAAGCATACTTCTTACATACTTGGTAGGGGCCTTCCCAATTTTGTGCCATTTTGCCCCCTTCGAGCGGTTTGCTTTTCTCTCTCTTTCTTAGTACCAGGTCCCCTACCTCGATTGAACGAACTTTAACCTGCTTATCGAAGTATCTTCTTGTGGCTCTGTGATACTCTTCCATTCGTGCCGCTGCCAGATCCCTTCTTTCTTCTATGAAATGCAATTCGGCCCGTAAGTTATCTTCATTCTGTTCTGAGCTGTAATGCACCGTTCGGTGTGTGGGAACTAGGATCTCCGTTGGTACTTTGGCTTGAAAACCATAGGCAAGGGCAAATGGAGTCTCTCCCGTGGCCGTTCGGGGTGTGGTCCTGTAAGTCCACAAAATGTAATTCAACTGATCAGGCCACGATGAGGAGTATTCTTCCAGCTTCTTCTTCATGCCATCCATGATAGTTCGGTTCATATTTTCTACCTGGCCATTTGCCTGAGGGTATGCGACGGACGCTCTGGAATGCTTGATCCCCCATTTGACCAGGTAGTTCTCAAAATTTCGGCTCACGAACTGCCTTCCATTGTCAGTTATGATCTGTTCAGGGATCCCGAACCGGCAAATGATATTTTTCCAGACAAACTTCTGGCATTTAACATCTGTGATGCTGGCCAGTGGCTCAGCCTCTACCCATTTGGTGAAGTAATCTATCCCCACAATGATGTACTTGTTGTTTCCAGGTGCAGTAGGTAGAGGACCTAACAGGTCTATTCCCCATCTTGCGAATGGAAGGGCCACCGTCATTGGGTTGTAGAAAGTGGCAGGCCGTCCGGGAACCGGTGCGTATAATTGGCATACCTTACATTTCCTAGTATGCGCGAAGCAGTCCTGTTGGATAGTTGGCCAATAATACCCTTGCAAGATGATTTTTCTGGCCAGTGTCTTGGGCCCTTGGTGGCTGGAACAGATACCTTCATGAATCTCTTCCATTACAGTTGCCGCTAGATCGGGTGGGAGGCATTTCAGATATGGCCCCCCAAATGTCTTTTTGTACAACTGCCCGTCCACCAATTCGAACATGGAAGCCCTCCTCTGGATGCATTTTATTTGATAAGCAGGATTTTTATCTTGTGGGAGGGTTCCGTCTTTTAGGTAGTTGGTCATATCCACGACCCAGCTCAGGATGGCATAAGATATGGCCTCGATCTGGAGCACCATGATTGCTGGGGTTGCCAATGTTTCCCGATGGGCAAAACGTTGGATATGAGCCGGGATCTCCTGTGCCCGATCGTCGAACGCTGCATGCTCTAATTTGGACAGGATATCTGCTTCAGTATTTTCGATTCTGGATATCTGGTCGAGCACCACCTGTTCAAATTTACGTATCTGCTCCTCGACCATTTCCTTGTAGGCCTTCATCCTTTCTTCTTTGGCCTCAGCCGTGCCGTTCACTTGATGTACCACCAGTTGACTGTCCGATCGTACTTTTAACCGATCGGCGCCCAGGGCCCTTGCATACTTTAAGCCAGCAATGAGAGCCTCATATTCAACCTCATTGTTGGTCACCTTGAAATCAAAATGAATGGAATAATATGCTTTGAACCCCTCGGGCGATGTGATCACAGCTCCAGCTCCACAACCTTTGGCACTAGATGCTCCATCCACATACATTTCCCACCAGTTATCCAGCCCGTTGTTCTCTGAATCTTTTTCTGAGGGCCGGGCGGTACATTCTGCAATGAAATCTGCCAGGGCCTGCCCTTTGATAGTAGGTCGGGGTTTGAAATCTACCTCGTATTGCCCGATCAGGAGACTCCACTTGGTAATGCGCCCACTTGCCATAGGATTTCTCAAGATGGTGGCTAATGGCTGGGTAGTATATACAGTTACCGGGTGGGTCTGGAAATACGGGGCCAGACGTTTAATGGCAGCTATCAGGGCCAGTACATTCTTCTCTAGCAAGGTGTACCTGGTTTCCGGGCCGTTCAACGTCTTGCTCACAAAATAGATTGGCCGTTGAACGCCATCTTCTTCTTTCAACAGTACTGTGCTTACGGCCAAGTCAGCTACAGCAAGGTACATATACAGATGTTCCCCTGGTTCGGGTTTTGTCAAGACCAGGGGGAAGACAGATATGTCTTGAAATCCTCAAAGGCCGTTTGGCATTCGGCCGTCCACTCGAAAGGGTTGGCTTTCTTCATGATTTGGAAGAACGGGATAGCTCGATCGGCCAGTTTTGATAGGAATCTGCTCAGGGCTGCTAGCCGACCGGTCAACCTCTGCACTTCCTTGAGATTCCTCGGAGCCTCCATGTCCACAATGGCCTTTACTTTTTCTGGATTGGGCTCAATCCCCTTCTCGCTCATCATGTACCCCAAAAATTTGCCTCCTCTTACAGCAAACACACATTTCTTGGGATTCAGCCTCATATTCGCCCTTTGCATTATCCCAAACACCTTTTCTATGTCCAGGATATGGTTTTCCTTCTTTTTGCTCTTGATCAGGATGTCATCAACGTAGGCTTCCATTGTGACACCCAACACATCTTTGAACAGCACCCCGATCATCCTCTGGAAGGTTGCCATCGCGTTCTTTAATCCGAATGGCATGACGATGTAGCAGAACACGCCATCCGAAGTAACGAATGCCGTTTTCTCTGCATCGGCCGGGTGCATGAATATCTAATGATAACCCCGGAAAGCATCCATGAAGCTCAGTAACTCACACCCAGCAGTCTCATCCACTAGCAGATCGATCCTCGGCACTGGGTAGGGATCCATGGGGCACGCTTTATTTAGATCAGAGTAATCCACGCACATTCTCCAGGTAGATTGTTTTGGGGCTAGAACCACATTGGATAGCCATTCTACGTGGATTACCGGACGGATATGCTTTATCCTTAGCAAAGTGGCCATTTCCTTCTTGGTGAATTCCCACCGTTCGGTCGCTTGATACCGTTTCTTCTGTTGGACCGGTTTTGCATCAGACCGAACGGCAAGTTTGTGACATATTATTTCTGGATCAATGCCGGGCATATCTTCTGGCCCCCGGGCAAATAGCACCTGAAACTTTTTGAGGACGGCAATCACGCCATCCCGGATATCAGCCTCCAGATCTACCCCGATAGCAACCTTACGGTTCGGGGGGAAGTCGAGGTCGATTTGTTCAAGAAGGGTGGCGGGCTCCGGGTGTGCCTCGAACTCCGTTCGGTGGGTTTCCACCTCAATTGTATTCACCCGCATCCCACGAGTGTTCATCTGTTTCAGGGCCTCCCGATAACATGTCCGGGCTGTTGTTGGGTCAGTTCTGGCCACCCCTACCCCAGTGTCTGTAGGGAATTTGATGCATGAGTGGCGGACAGAGGCTATTGCCTCCAGATCTTCCAATCCCGGTCGGCCCAATATGGCATTATGGGCGCACTTTATATCTACCACCACGAACGTCATTCGGAGTGACGCTCTGTGGGTTTCATCCCCAATTTCAACCATCAATTGGATGGTCCCTTCCGCCTCGATGCAGTTACCGATAAAACTCGCCAGTGGAGTCCGCAGGTGGGTCAGTTGGCTCCTTTGTAGACCCATTTTCTCGAATGATTGTAGATACAATACATTCACACTGCTCCCAGTATCGACCAGCACTCGGCGGATTAAAGCATTGTCAATACACATGCTCACCACCAGTTCATCCCTGTGGGGGCTTGGAGAGTTGGGTAGATCAGCTGGCCCGAACGTGATCGGGTCTGTCCTTCCTTTCTTCTGGGGGGGAGCGGAGACGGATCCCACATAAAGACTCCGCTCGAACCTTTTCCGTTCGGCGTTCGAATCTCCGGTCTCCCCGCCCCCAAATATGACCTTGACCTCCATTCGAGGCTTCTTTCCGGGGCCTCCCGAGCCCTCTGGCTCATCCCTGGGAGGAACATACACATCATTCTGAGGCTGGGCGTCACGTTGAGCATCCCGGCGCCAGCTGTTAGGTTTCCTGGCCGGTTTTAACGTGCCCATTGCATTCGGATCTTTGTTCACATGTTTGCCCAGATGGCCCCTTCGGATCAGATCCTCAATTGCTGTTTGCAGGGCCCTGCAGGCATTGGTGGCATGACCCTTTCTGTTGTGATATTTACAGAAAGCATTGTCATCCGTTCCCATGAACTGTCCAGAATCAGTCGGGATGGGAATATTGTCCCTCTCGTTCTGATAGATGGCCGCTATTGATAGGACCAGGGGTGTAAATCTCCCTTGTTTGGGAGGTAAAGTGGCCGCTGGGCTAGGACCCAGCCGATCGGCCAGTCTGATCGGGGCAGCAGGCGTAATGACCTTATCCCTGATCATTATTTCTTCTTCTAAGGCGGCATGCTTGCAAGCCCTATCTAATACTTCGGCGTACGCCGTACACGGATTCTTCTTCAATTCTTTGTACAACTCCCCCGTTCGGAGAGCATTCGTGAACAGGGTAATGGCGGTATCATCCGTCATGCTTCCCACCGTTAAAGTTTCATCCCTCCACCTTTTCAGGAATTGGTTGAGGGTCTCCTTGGCGTTTTGCTTCACGCTGGTCAAATAGCTGAAGTGTCGTTTGGGATTGGCACTGGAAGCAAATTGAGCCAAGAATAACGCTGATAACTCGGCAAAGCTATTGATTGACCTGGGCTGTAGTGTCCCGAACCATTCCTGGGCAGGCCCCCTGAGCGTGCTGAAAAACAAACGGCAAATGGCAGCCTCGGGTGCTCCTAGCAGCATAAGTCCGCCTTGGTAACTCCTCAGATGTACGTGGGGATCTCCCACCCCATCATAAATTTGGCCGGTCGGGGGCTTGGCACCCCCTTGGATATCCGCGTACATGAGCTCCCTAGTAAACGGGGAAGTAATCCCCAGCTGAACTGGTGCAGGTTGTACAGGTACCCTGTTCATCTGGTCCCGCATTTCATTCATTTGCCTCCTCATCTCGGCCATCTCTTCCTCCTGGGCCGTCAAAGGGGGCGGTGGTGGAACCCTCATATCCGCACAGTCCCGGTCCCAATGCCGCTGAGGGGCCCTCGCACTTTCCCGCTCGGCATACTGGAAATGATGACCGACGGGAGTTGGTCCTCTAGCTTGCGACCCGACCGGGGTTCGGTCACTGGGACTGGGATGCGCTGCTGGTGGGGCGCTACGGCGGTTATTCCGATGGGTATGTGAGCGGGATGACGTTGTGGTCGTTTCCGCGCGTGGAGTTTCTCCTGTAAAGCTGGAAACTCCCTCTTCTTCGTTCGCCATGTGCTGCATGAATTGGGCCATGTCACGCATGGCCTGGGGATTTCTCCTCAGAGATTCGGGAATCACAAAATCCCCATTAACACGAGGATATGATCCTCGACTGGATTGTCCCTGGGGGTTTTGACTCCCCGGGGTGTGACTCCTCCCGTGACGGTGTGAACCGTCGTTTGTATGATAGGAATTGATTCTGACCATTTTTAGAAATAGAGGTTTTTTGGATGTTTAGAAAGTGAAACTTTTTGCAAGTTTCCCACAGACGGCGCCAATGTTGAGGGTAAGTCCCGCAGATCCGAAAGCCCAACACGAACTTTGGATATATCAGGAATGGCCCAGAATCAAAGTGTATAAGAAAATATAAGATCTGAACTAACTAAAACTCGAAAGCTCACTTGTATTAATTAACCAATCTGATTACAAGGGAGTTCCCGATCGGTAAGTCGGAAACTATGCTTTAATACAAGAAATAAGAGCAAATGATGCTATTCTAGAGCTTGAGTATTGAAATGCTAACCCTTACAATGACTTGAAACCTTCTATTTATACTAATGGAGAGCATGGGCTGCCTCTTGCTGATTGGCCGTTGTTCCACCGACTTGGTCATCCATGCTTCCACTTGCTGATGTCATAGTCTGGCATTAACTGCACCTGGCCACTTGCTGGTTGGCCGTTGCTCGAACGGGATGTTGGTCCGTACTGAAGATGCTGTCAAATTGGCCCAAGTATAGCATATAGTCCGAACCTCGTTCGGTATATCTTCTTATTGGGCCAACCTTTATTTGGGCCGAACCCCGTTCGGTATGTCTCCTTACTGGATCTTTTCATCATAGAGTGATGGGCCTGTTACTTGGGCCGGATACCTTCGGCCTTCCCGATCTGGGTATTGGGCCTCTAGGTCAATATCCCAACAATATATAATTCACACTTAACTAATAAAGTTTGAATCCTAACTTAAATCACTACAAATCCTAAATTATGCATTAACAATAATTAACTAATTAATAAACAAATTAAACCTAATCATCATCATTGATCAATTAACTAATATTTAAATCTAACTAATATTATCAACTCATCAAATTCTAAACCCATTTCCTCAATGTTTTAACTTAATTAATTAGTTAATTAATTAATTTACATTTAACTAATATTATTGTTAAATATTATCTCATTAATAATTCACAATAATAATTCACACTAAACTAAATAATAATAAAGTTTCAATCCTAGCTATATATATTATGCATCCCATTAACAATAATTAACTAATTTAACTTATTAATTAGTTAATTTCCATTTAACTAATATTGTTAAATATCATTAATTCACAATAATATATAATTCACACTTAACTAATAAAGTTTGAATCCTAACTTAAATCACTACAAATCCTAAATTATGCATTAACAATAATTAACTAATTAATAAACAAATTAAACCTAATCATCATCATTGATCAATTAACTAATATTTAAATCTAACTAATATTATCAACTCATCAAATTCTAAACCCATTTCCTCAATGTTTTAACTTAATTAATTAGTTAATTAATTAATTTACATTTAACTAATATTATTGTTAAATATTATCTCATTAATAATTCACAATAATAATTCACACTAAACTAAATAATAATAAAGTTTCAATCCTAGCTAGCTATATATTATGCATCCCATTAACAATAATTGCTAATAAATAATAATTGGTGATAATTAATAACCTAATAATTAAGCTAGCTAACTAATTAATTAAATCACTACAAGTCACTAATTAATTAATCTATAATAAGCTAGCTAATACTTAAATCATCACTACACATCCTAAATTATTATGCATTAATAATAACAATAATTTAACTAATTAATATTTATATTTAAATTTAACTAATTAAATTACGTTAATAGTTTAATAATATATTGTTAATAATATGAAAATTAACATGACCTCACTAAATTACATTAATAGTTTAAATAAATGAACAACTAACCTCACTAATTAATTATTAAGCTAATAATTAATTATTATTATATAAAGAAAAAAGAATCCTAACCTCACTAATAATAATCAATTATTAAGCTAATAATTAATTTATTACACAATTAAAAGAAATTAGTTAAAATGACATACCTTATCTGTATAAACTCGGAAAATGATGAACTGACGGATTATATCATTCAATCTTTAAACCGATACTACATCACTCGAATCTACGAATTTTTGAACTGATAATTGTTGTTCTTGCAATTGTAATGGACGATGGGGTTGGGTTATATAAAAAAGTTTGTCACGGATTTGTCACGGATTTATCCGTGACAACTCTTTTTCCGTACCGTATTATTAAAGGTTACCGCTGAAAAATCAATAATTGAGGTTTGTCACGGATTTTGTCACGGATCCATCCGTGACAACGTTTTGAACAGTCCTTGACAAATGCCCAGAAGCAAAAAAAGTATTCACCGGAGTACAAAATCGGTCGCCGGAGTAAATTTGTCACGGACCAAATCCATGACAATATTTTGTCACGGATTTTGTCACGGATTTATCCGTGACAAATCATTTTCGTGACAAATCCCAAAATTCCGTGACAAAGCCCGTGACAACGTTGTCAAGGCCGGAATCCGTGACAAAAATCCGTGACAAACGGCGTGTTTTTTTGTAGTGTATCCATCGAGATTTATTGTCAAAAGATTGACAATTACGGGGTCTCAAGTGGAACATGAGCCGGCTCTACGGAAAGCCTAGACGGTAAGCTCCTGGACGATCTAATCTTCTGGCTTCTTTTATCAAATTGAAAAAAGTTTTGATGATTGCAATGTTCTCTGAACATTAATGGATCAAAGGTTTTGCTATGTTATCTCCCATTTTTTTATTTCTATCTTCTAGGGTTATGGTTTTGGTCTGCCACCTTCTTTGGTCGAGAGTTATGTCCGCTTCAGGTGAGCGTCTATTTTGTTATTCTCCTGGCAATGTTTAGAAGTTGTGTCTTTCTCATCGGTGTAACTGATCGAGTGGTTCATTATTCATTGGTTGGCAGGACATGCATGTTCAATCCAGTTCTCTGAAGCTTCAATTAATCGCCCTCCTCTTGAACCACCGCCTCACTCGAAGAAAAAGATAGTGCTCAACTGGATCTCCTTTTAGATGACTGGTCAAACTGATGATCCGGAAAATTTCTGCTAAATTGAGTTTCCTTTGTTGGTTGCTAGTCAAGCCGGATCTTTTAGTTGTAATTTTTTATTCTCTTTGGAGTAGCAAAAAGAGCAACAAGGCTGTTACACTAGACTACATTATTGCAGGGTTAGCGATCTGAAAGGATTCATTGGATCTTTTCTGTTCTATGTTTCATCTCATTGTAGACTTAGACTACTCATTCTCTTATATCTTTACTATCTCTTAAAATAAATTAGTCGTTTGATTTTCAAAAAAGAGTATCAGTTTAGATTGTGCATTAATTCAAAATTTAGTTCCACACAATAGTATTCAAACAATGAGTCAATGATTCTTAATTTAGCCATTACTCTCTATTCTCAAGTCATAGTGTCAAACATAACCTAAAGTTCTAAGCAAATATATAACATATCCTTTTTTGTCACAAACATACAACAAATTTCCAATGATCGTATTAGGAATTAGGAAGGGACTTGATCTCGGTCCGGGCCAATTTCTCCTCCAAAAATGACTTCTTTAAAAAAAATATATGGAGGTTCGGGACGAGAAACTCTATTTCCGGTTCCGATCCCCAACCGGTCCCGGTCCCTTCTCGGGTTTTTTATTTTTTTAATATACTTTTATACGAAGTACTATCTATTATCCTCTCTACCCTCATCTACACCTCCTTTAAATGGACCCTCAACCCTTTTTAATGGTGACCCGCAACCCTTATGAAATGTTTTGCAATAGTTTAATAGCAAAAAAAAACAGAAAAATAAAAATGGATCCAATCCCAGCCGCGTCCGGTCCCGATCTAAAAAATGGAATCCCGGGATTGGGACCTCTTTCCCACCGATCCGGTTCCGGTCCCAAACTAGAATCTTATTTTCCAGTCCCATTCTCGATTCAAAATCGGGCGAATTTGGTCCGATCCCGGTCTCGGGACTGAGTTCACCTCTACTAGCTAGAATATACAATGTTTGATTTGTCATTTTATTTTTTGGCACACTACTATTTTGTGATCTAAAAGTATAAGAGTTTTGTTACTAATATTACTAAATGAAAACTCGTAGACAAAAATGAAACTGCTTTTAAATGTTTCCAAAATAGAGACCTATAAAGCTTTTAAACTCTCCCCAATTATAGTTATCCAGTCTGGCATGTTACAGTTATCGGACTAGATCAGTTACGTACAGTTATCCGATAGACTAGTTACAATTATATTTACTCGAATCATCTACTTACATTTACCCGAACCGACTAGTTATAGTTACTTCGTCTGAACAACGCTAGTCACCGCAGCCGGCTATTGCCACATACGTACAACCGCCACGCCCCTCTCCTCTCCGACGGATAGCCTCCCCTAGCAAGAGGCGTAGCTCGAAGGGCAACCCTAGCCCCGGCCAAGCCCAAATTTTAAAATGTCTAAAATTTTATAGTAAAAAATTCTGTGTAATTTATTTCCAAAAATATTCTTTGTACCGGCTCCGCCCCTGCAGGGGCGGATCCGGAAAGTCACAATGGGATGGGCTGGGGAAAAAATTGAAATACACATAAATAATAATAAGTCAAGTCGTCAACACTTTAAATATTCATCAAAACATCATTTAAATTGTGCCCTACGCGACTTCAAAGTATAAAATTCATCAATAATAGAATCTACATCTATATGATCAACAAAGTCTCGTTCAACGTAGATCGTCAATAAATCTTCAAGAAAATCATCTCCCATTTAGTTACTTATACAAAAAATACACTACCTTCGTCCCGCTATGATTGTCCCATTTTACCTTATCGGTCCGTCCTACTAAGATTGTCTCATACCAAATTTGGTAAAGTTTGTGTGGCTCTAAATCATTCTTACTTTATTCTTACTTTATCAATTTAATATCAACCGCATAAAACGCTTTTTATATATTTGTGTGACACTTCCTCTTGTTCCATTGTTAGCGGGACGGAGGGAGTAACTAATAAGGAAAAAACAAACATTGTACACTTGTACATAAAAGAAATAAGTATTCTCAATTTTCAATTGTATAATAGCTAAATCATTTTCTACTCTTTAATTCTATCTTTAATCATTCTAAATTTAGAATGAATTAAACACTATTTAATTATGTACTGAAAAGAAATAGAATTTGGAGAATAACAATTAACACATTTACAATCTAACAATAACAAAAAAATCAAAACTCTAAAATAGAAATTGAATTTGAAGAATTGGAGTTTACCTGGAGGGAGGCGCAGGTGGGCGGACTGAGAAGAAGGGCGGACCGGCGGTGGTGGACAACACAAGTGGGCGGAGTGGCGGACAACGTAGGCGGCGCGGGCTCGCTTCACTCTCGTAGGTTCACTTCGCAGCTCGGCCAGCTCCTTCACCCTCTTCGGACTTCAATCGCAGATGCAACTCTAATTTGTGTAAGCAGTAGGCCGAGAAGCGCGGGTAAGTGCTGGGATGTGGGCTGAAGCTGGGAGTTAACTTTGGATCGGACTGAGAATTAACTTTGAGGTGGACTCAGAACACATCATATACCTATACTAACTAAAAAAAGATTATTTTGGTATATACCATATGTCTACTATCCCAGAAGGTTATTGAGCAATCAGTGGTGTATGAAACTTACCCAAATTTTTGCTTTCATTGCAAAAAATATAGACATCACCCATTTATTTGCAAAGAGCTAGCGAAGAAATACAAGGGAGTTTCTAAGAACACAGAAAATTTGGTTGAAAAAATATATGATGAGATGGGAATCTTTGTAACTCACCAAGAGAAAAAAGGTGAGAAAGAGATCCAAGACTTATTGTCGGAAGGCTCAGATACTGACCGACAAGTAGAGGCGGCACATATGATAGCGGATCGAATCTAAGGAACATGTTACCTAAGAGATCCCCCCCGAGGCCAACTTGATGACCAGAAGTCAATAAAAAACGCTTCAGGATAAGACATTATATCTACCCAATCAACACAAACTATGACTCGCCTCAAAAGCTTGTAACGGGACTCAAACGTTATAAGACATTACATCCGGATGCAAAATCTTACCCTCCATATCTGAAAAGGGCTATCCAATTTCACAATAAATACAACCGGAAGCTTGCAACAACTGTAGGGGTGTCTGCAAATTTTAGAAAAAAATCATTGCTTTATCAAATAGAGAGTAGTTTAAGGTGGACATTAAGGATGTTTTCTTTTGGACTGTTTTCAGTACCAGACCAGACCAGGTCAGACTTGACCAGACTTCCATAGCTATAAAATACACAAAGACCAGACAATTACTAGACCAGACCAGACCGGTTCAAATCAGGTCATACCGGACCAGACCAGTAAATTTGAGTCCAAAAAAACATCATAATTTTATTATAACTACTAATATCACAAGGATTAATGTTTATAATAGGACTGGTTTCTATTCATAGACCAGATCAGATTTAAACAGACAAGACTAGATCAGACCTGATCAGATAAGACTTAAACATACAATATCAAACCACATTAGACCAAATATATATAGAATTGCAGACTCACATATATAGAACATGCGTCTACCTGACCCGATCGGACTTATTTTTGCATCAAACAAGGTTTAAAATTTGTACTACAACTTTTTCCCTAAACCCACGACACGTTTCTCGTCCACCACAAATGTAAAAATGTAATTTAATTTTGTCAAATATGTGAATCCAAACAGCTACGATTATGAAATTAGCCCAACATAATGTATGATACAAAACTACTAACAGTTAACATCATACTACGATCGATATTTCCTTTGTTTTATAATGGTAGGCAAACTATACTTTTTGTTGTCATCATAATTTTATTTTATTAATCTATTTTTTATTAACCTATGCTTTATTAACCTATTGAAGATATTAAATTTCTATTTATTTAGATTTTGCGATTTATAGAACTTTCAGTATTAATTTTACATAGGTAAATTTATTTACTAAAGTTAATATAATTATCTGTAAGATTTAACTTTATAATTTCTAAACCTTATCGCCAACTTTTTTTTTCTAAACCTTAAAATTGTAAATTGCAAATCAATTTGATACAGTGTAATTAACATTACTTCATCCTCATCAGTTAGTCGAATGGTGAGAAAATTGAAGTAATGATCAATGATTTACACTGCAACACTTTGTTGAAGTTATAGTTCTTGTGTGCTGGGAATGAGCTCTAGTGCGCATGATTTACAATCTTCTAAATGTATTGTTGGGTTGAGGCATGAGATGTTTTAGGGTTGATTAGTCAAAGGCTCAAATACAAGTGGATGGACGGAACAATCCATGTTGAATTCTGACCGCTAAATTCAGGTAGGTTGAAGGCCATAAGGAAGTGGGCAACCTACATCTATAGTAGTGGTGGACAACATAAATAGAACCCAAGGATTTGATCCTAATTAAGGGATAGTTCCCGAAATAGGATCAAAATAGTTTGTAAATTCCAAAATAAATTTTTCATGTTTTTTATTCTCAAAATAGGATTAATTAGTGTCATGTTTAGAAAATACTACTATGTTTGAAATTTGGTACTGTCAAAACATGACAGTAAATAATCATATTTTGAGAATAAAAACATGACAACCTTATTTTGGAATTTTTAAACTGTTTTAGTCCTATTTCGGATAATATTCTCCCTAATTAATTAGCGTGTGGTTGTTAAGATTGATTGCAGGCCATGCACTCTTTGTGGGGGAATTTATTATGGTTCGTGTACCAGACCAGGCAACTGATACTAGTAATTAATTAACCACAAGACGTGTCATCAAACTACTTGGTGTTTTTTTTCTGAGTAATTAATAAAGCTAATTAATAGTAATCTAAGACGTACGACCACGCAGGTAGCATTATATTAGATTCTAGTTGTCGAGCCACCCTGTGTCATCTGTGAGTTAGTACTAGCTCACTTTGGGGGCTCATCCATTAATGTTGCTATCTACTCACTTCACGCACCATTTATCAACCGTTGTCACAACTAGAAAAATGTCTTACAGTGACACCAAATTAGTGTCACTGAAAGTTTCTGTGACACTAAAAAAGTGTCGCTGAAAGTGGGGGCTAGTGACACTACATGTGACACTTTTTAAGTGTCACTACAAGTGTCACAGAATTGTGACACTACAATATCACAATATAGTGACACATTGGCGACATAGCTATCCGGCGACACTTTTACATCATATACTCTAGTGACACTAAAAACATACACATGATACATTGATTTGTATTGTTTGGTATCACTTTATTTTGTATTGTTTCAGCACTCCAAAAGCATACACATGATACATTGATTGCAATATATATGTACACACACATATATAATTTAGTACTAATAAATAACCAAAATTTCAAACATTTTTATTATATCTAAAATTCTCACACATGTGAATGTACATGCTAAATTAATAAAAGGGGCATACCCAACAACAAAAAATAATAAAGAACAAAAAGCTACTAGATCACTGGTACACTTGTCAATACAAAGACAACTATTTTGGCCAATGAAGAGGCAGCTAGCTGCAACTTCTCCAGTTCCTAGATCAGCTCCTAGATCAGCTCCTCTGCAGTCTCTTTCAGATCCTTGACTGATTGTTGAAATTCCTTATTACTACAACCCATGAGATTTATAATCAAGTTGATGACTTTAAAATGAAAGAAAATATGAACAGACTCGAAAAGGACATCTTCACAATTCTAATACTTACTCATGCACACTCGTACATACATGCCACAAAAAGTAACTGCCGACATTATAAATCATTTTGAATAGGTTAAGAAAAGAAAATTTTAAATTATTTGTCATTGTTTAGAACTAAGTAAGTAAAAGGAACAACGTGAAGTTTTCTTTGAGTAGAAACCAGAATTCTAATTGCTTGTCTTTCAGTCCTTCTTAACTATTTTGGCCAATGAAGAGGTAACTAGTTGCAACTTCTCCAGCTCCTAGATCACTTTGTACACCTGTCATTTGGAAAATTTCCAGTCAACACAACTACTCTGAAAAAGAAAGACAAGAAAAGCATTTTCACCCACAACAAAATAAAGGATTGAAACAATTCTTACCCCTTTTTGCAAAATAAGGTTTGATCTGCTCATTTCCCTCCCAAATTTAGCCACTCACTCATTAAACATATTTCCATATACTAAAAGAGTAAAACATGTTTTAGCATCGAAGTTAGCATTGAATCTTGCACTATTAAGTATTTGAATTCCCAAACTCAGAGTGTTGTACGCACTCAGACAGATAGGTATCTCCGACTTAGTCTTTCACCAAATTTGGAAATTGCACGATCCTGAACTGAGCATACAACCTCCAACCAATCCTGCAAAAATAACATCCACCTTAGTTGCAAAAGAGTATGGGGTCGGCTAACGTGAAATTGGAGCTAAAATATAAGATAGGATAAAAACATAAAAAGATAAAAAAGATAAGATAAAGATAGAAAAGTTAATATACTAAGGTAAGCTACCTTTTGGATATTGTTCTGCAGAATATAACTCAATTGATTCAATGGAGTTTGCACAAAGGGCCAAGGAGAGGATACTAGACAGTAGAACGAATGGTTAGCTAGTAGGTGAGCAGTTAGCCACTATGTGAGCAATTGCAGTAGGTTCATTTATAGTGTAGACCTAACCTTTGTTTTGTCAAGTATAATGAACACAAAAAATAATGAATCTCTGCAAGTGATCAGTTTAAGAGAAGCACAAAGAACTCACATGTTTATTAGCACAACATTTGCAATTGCCAAAGCAAATAAATTACTTTGCCTCTCAAATACTATATCATCCTGCAAACCACCAGGCCAAAAATGTCTATGTAAGTCTTCCATTTATTACACAATTCAACTGGAGATCATAGTTCTTTATTTATGAGTACACAAAGTACTCATTATTTAAAAAAAAACATCACAAATTCTTTCATATGTGGCATCTATTGTATGTAGACCCAGGATTAAGATCAAGATTCTACCTTAACGATGGGAGACCTCTGTTGCAAGATGCTCAACCCACTGAAAGAGGATTCGTAAACTGTGAAATAAAAAAAACTAAAAAGCATTCATCTTTACACGGAAAAGTTAAGCACTACAATCACAAACATAATTAAAAGAAATGTTGGCAAAATCACGGAAATACAGATGAAAATAGAAATGCATAAATAGAGATCGACATGTGCAACGTAAAGGACTTGTGGAGAAAGCTGACCGGGTGGAGCAGCTGAATAAGCGTCATTGCCAACACAAGGAAGAACATTCGGGTCATCTATGGATCCGACCCGATGAGCACTAAGAGATGATACAACTAATGTAGAAACAAGAGGAAAAAAATTCAACAGGAATTCTAGAATGAAACCCAAGATACAAACCAGAAGTAGGGGAATAGGGGGGGGGGGGGGGTCCATTAGGGAAGGAACCTACAAGAGCCAAATGGAAATTAACCGATAAAACCTGTAAATCGGAATCTGAGAAGTTGACCATAGGGAATCCTTTGAATCGACCGCCCTTGGCACTGAGCGAAAGTTAATCGATGTCCGAGAAAGAGATCGGTTGGGACTGCAGTAGATGGCCAAGAAAGAGATCGGTTGGGACTGCAGTAGATGGCCAGGGATGAGTTTCCTTACCGCCGCTGCGTAGGTGGACCTTGATGTGCCGGCCACCAGTTTGCGCCCCTCCGCCGGTGGCATCGTTGCCGCACAGGCGTCTGGAGAGTGAAGAAGACGACGGATCTTAGTGAGATTCCAGAGCGTCTCGCTCTATCCCTAGCGGATGTGTGTTAAGTGTGAAACGGGAGAGACAAAAGATGCGGTGTTTTACTTCGTATAATAATAACCTTTAGCAGGCCGGCCCGTAAGTAATATGAATAGTGACGCGCGCGGGCCTTTAAATATACTCCGTAAAAATCAAAGTGTCACTACATGATGCTCATGTAATTTTGTTAGAAAACAGTGACACTTTTATATCATTAATATCATTTTATCAAAAAGTGTCACTATAAAAGTGTCACTGTAAGCCATTTTTCTACTAGTGTGTGATAATAATACGTATAAACTAGGTCAACTTTCCTCTGCTGATCGACAAAAAACTTTGTCATTTTCATTTAAAGTAACAAATGTGTGATTAAAGTTGTTTCTTTCTCCTCTGCACAAATATCAACCACACAGTTTTTACTTTATTAATCTAAGTGCAAGTCAACATTAGCAAAGTTTTATGAGACAGATGGAGTATTTCCTTCATCCCACCCAAACTTGCCTACTTTGACTTGAGTTTGATATAAGAAAAATAAAAATTGTGTAATTGAAATTTGTGAAAACAGAAGAGAGAAATAAGGAGGGTCACGTACTCAGTACTTTAAAATCAAAGTGACAAAGTTTTGGAGACAAATTTCGTTTCATTTTCATTTACCCCAGTGCCGCAACGGCTCCCACCTACGGTGGGGTAAGGGGGGATCGGATGTATGCAGTCTTACCCTTGTACTAAAGCACAAAGGGACGGTTTCTGAATGACCCATTTTGGAGACAAATAAAAAGGAAAATTAGCAAAGTCCAACAATGAGTATTACTCCCTCCGTCCCTAATAACTAACTTTGCTAAGTTTGACTGGCACGAAGAATAATAAAGTAAAAACTGTGTGATTAAGGTTTGTGCAGAGGGGAGAGAATGAGTTGGAACCACAAAATCTGTACTTAAAAGGTAAAGTGGAAAAGTTAGTGGGACATCTAAAAAAGGAAAGTTGACAAAGTTTCTAGGGACAGATGGAGTAATTTCAATTTGATTTGTCAACATGTGTTCGTGCATTAGTTCATTTTTTATCGATTGGGAAAGATATATATATATATATATATATATATATATATATATATATATATATATATATATTTAAGTAGTAAAAAATATAGTGAAAATTAAGTTTTGACCCCCACTATATAAATTCCTTAAGCCCCAATTCTCATAACTTGTCATTCCTGATTCCGCCTCCGGATAGAATGAAGTCCACTTCGTGACAACTATATAAAAGGGAACCTTGTTAAGAAGAAATCTCTATGCATGCCCTGAAGAACTCACACTCTATCAAAAAGGTTTTAGTTATAGCTTAGTTTAATACGCTGCCTATTTAGAAGCTGTTCTCTTCACCTGATCTGAAAGTTTCTGATTTGAATTTTTTAAATTCCGATCTGATCTGAATTTTTCTAATATGATCTGATCTGATCTGAATCTTTCTGATCTGATCTGATGTGATCCGATCTGAATCTTTCCGATCTAATCTGATTTGAATATTTCTAAAATTATATATATAATTATAATTTTAATTACAAATAGAATTTAAATATAATTATAATCATAATTATAAAAAATTATAATTATAATTAAATTGACATTTTATAATAGCTACTATTATTATTATAACTATTACACTAAATATAATAATATCTATAATTATAATTTTAATTATATTTGTAATTATAATTATTTCTATAATTATAATTGGAATTGTAATTATAATATTTATTTCTATAATTATAATTATTATTACTCCGTATAATTCTAATAACAACAACAATAATAATAATAATATTTATTATTATTATTATTATTATTATTATTATTATTATTATTATTATAAGAAAAAGAGATAAATCATGTCTAAACTTTTCTGATTTGATCTGAATGTTTCTGATCTGATCTGAATGGTTTGCACTGATCTGATATGAATCTTTCTGATCTAATTTGAATGGTTCTAATCTGGTCTGATCTGATCTGAATTTTCTGATTGGATCCGATTTGATCTGAATAAAGCTATTTTCCAATTAGCGTAGGAGAGATGAGCACGAATAAACCTAGAGATGGTACGCCGCCGGTGGATCCACCACCACCTTCAGGAAATGCCTGGGCGAATAAAAAATACTTCGTTTCTGTTTTACTAGACAAGGCGGATGACACTCTTTCTGCCACGACTTCGAGATACGAAGGTATGCCAACTGCGGCTTTCACCGTTAATGATATTCAGGTTTTAGCTGATAAGCACAAACGATCTCTTGTTGGATATTTTTATAAAGGACATCCTACCATGGCTATCTTGAGGCGATCGTTTGAGATTATTGGTTTTAAAGGAAGCTTTCAATTGGGATTATTGGAAAAAAGCATGTTTTAATCCGGTTTGATTTGGAGGAAGATTACATTAGATGCTGGAATCATCAAATCTGGGACATTCATGGGAACATCATGAGGGTCACTAAATGGACCCCTGATTTTAAACCAAACGTGGAATCCCCTATGGTTCCAGTTTGGTTAACTCTTGAAGGTTTGCCAATACATTTTCATGATAAAAGGGTCTTGTTTGTTATTGCTAGACTCATTGGTAAACCGCTGAAATTGGATATTGCGATTACAACTCTAGCCAGACCATCTATCGCTAGAGTTTATGTTGAGATAGACTTAACTAAACCCATGGCCAACAAGGTTTGGATACAAGCCGGGGATTCTGGTTTTACTCAGAGTATTATCTATGAAAATAGACCCCTCTATTGTCTGTCTTGTATGCATCTTGGACATGAAGCTAGGAATTGTCTTAAAAAGGAGGGTCCAGTCCAAGTTACTCAGGGTGTTCAACATTTATTAACTGGGAAGGAAGTAGGAGTGCCACAGTTAGTAAATGTAGTTTCAAACCCCAAGAAATCAGGATCAAAATAGGGAGGAAGACAACTTTATTACAGTAGGAAGAAGAAGGAACAGGAAGAAACAAGTGCAAATAAATCTAGTGACCACTAGGTATGCTGCCAAAAGGCAATCTCAAGCTATACCTACCCCTTCCTTATGAATGGTATAATTTGGAATGTGAGAGGCTTGGATGCCTCCGGGCCAAGGATATTTCAATTAATTAAATACTGGAGGGTTAATTTTGTTATAGTCATTGAGCCTATGGTGGATTTCTACAAGGCTGGCTTCTTTAAATTGGAGTTAGGGTTGTCTAATGTGTTGTTTAGCCCGCTGAATAAAATATGGATTTTCTGGGATTCCAATGTTATAGCTATTTCTGAGGTCACATGGGAGTCTCAATATACCCATTTTAAGGTGACTAACGGGTCTTTTGAGGGATGGATTACTGCAATATATGCCAAACACACACATGTGGAAAGAAGACTTCTTTGGGACCATCTTAAGCATTACTCTACCTCTATTATTGTGCCCTGGATGATGGGTGGATATTTTAATGCTATTGTTGATCACTCTAAACATAAAGGAGCTTGTATTCCTAATCTAATTAGTATGATGGAATTCTAAGAATGCATTTCTCAATGTAATTTGATTGATATTCCCTACTCGGGGTGTCGGTTTACTTGGACTGAGGTTAGATTTACTGGAAGACTTTGGAGAATATTGGATAGGGTTCTTTTCAATGAAAAATGCTTGGATTTCTTTGAACAAATAAAGCTTAATAACCTCAGTTAAGCCCCCTCAGACCATTGTCCTATGTTAATTCAATTCAGCAATCAGATTCAGACTGGTCCTAAGCCATTTAAATTTCAAAATATGTGGCTATCTGACAGGCCAAAATGTGTAGTGTGAAATGGTGTAAAAATGTGAATGAAAATGATGTTTTAATTGGCTTGTAACGATATAGTATAGAGTAAGTGAGTATCGTTCCGTTAGAGAATGGCTCAAAAAGAGAACTAGAATTAATGATTGATTTTTAGCTAATCACAATTTGATAACATTTTGAAATGGAGCTAAGTGAATAGATTTTTTTTAACTTGTTTTTGTTAATGCGAAATTGCTAGAGAGTAAAATAAATCACAATACTTGGTAATTTAACAATTAATGATATAGAGAAAATTAGGCTTGGGCTAAGAGTAATTTTATTTTGATGTTCATAATAATAAAGATTTAACTAATTAACTTAGTTACTTTTAGATGTGTGAAAGATTTACAAATGGTAATCTTCTAATCGTTCCCACGACTTAGTTGATTACACTATCTTAAATTAATTCTGCTCCCGCAGTAATTTTATTAAGACAGTAAAAAGTACAAAATCAACTTATCCTAAATTCCTTAACACTTCCGTGTAGCAATTTAGTGGGTGAATTAATAAAAAGTATTTTAATGAAATTTTACTCCCGTAATAATATTCATTTCCCAATATAATGTATTTAGCAGATTAGAATATTCAACCCAACACTCCTAAAATTAACCAAGTAATAGTTTTAACCAATTATTATCGTATGAACATTAACAATAAAAATTACATCTTGCCCAAACCTAAACTTAATTTAGTTACACATAATAACGGTAAATAAAATAAAAGCAAAATTCATGAAAGACATAATAAATTTAACAGATTAAGGAAATTAAAGTGAGTGTTTAAGTAAGAACCTGAAGGCATAAAATAATGAAGAACATAGATGGGCTGGAATAGAAAAGTTGAAATCCTTGAATTAAGCTGGAACTGATTGAACGAACTGATAAACCCAAATGAACTTCAATACCAAATATCACAAGTTAAAATTCTGGAACTGAGAATTATAAACTGAAATCTATACAGGAAGTGTTCTTGGCAGAATCACTTTTATTATATGGCTACTAATACTTCGTATAAACTAAAGAAAAGAGAAGAATGATTTCTATCAGAACTTGGTGTCCTCTTTTCAGCTCCCAAATGGCTCTTTATATAGCAGTGGAAGAAGGAGCTAGAGCATCAAAAATCCTGAAATGAAGGTGGTGAAAATAATTTCTGGTTGACTTTTACTTCCATCTTCATGAGATGTGATTGGCACCTTCTTGATTTCTTTCTGCAAACAGGGCTAGCCGCTACTCACTTGTAAATTTTCTTCATTTGTTACAGTGCTTTCTTGATTGCCGAAGCTGATGAAATGATAAGCACTGGTTGCTACAGTGCTTTGTTTGCAAGTGTATGCAATGCAATTATTTGAGCTCCTTGTTTTCTTCTTGCCATTTTCTCTACGGTGGAGGCTTATTCACATTGAGTGAATAGCCTTGTCAACTTGGCTCTTTTTCGGCCACTTATTTATTATGGCCGGATAGCTGTTTGATCAGTTAACTGGTCAACAGTTAACTGGTACATTTTATTGCCGACAGTCTGGTTTATTCTGAAGTAAATCTCAGGTCTCTTGATGAAAATTTCGGAGTTTAAAAACAAGGACCGCTTCACTTTGATGATTTTTCTGTCTTCACTCGGGAGTAATATGAATTTCTTTTCAGAAATTAATATACGTCCCGAATTATCCTGAAACTCAAAAATATACCAAAACAAGTGTGCAATACATTAAAATGTCCAAGATGATAAAAATCAATCCTTTTCATTTAAAAAATGAGAAATAAAATATTAAAAGTGTGACAAAACAAGATCATAAATATGGTAAATTAGGAGTACATCAACTCCCCCATACTTAAGATTTTGCTTGTCCTCAAGCAAAAATATTTACATTTCACACAAGCAAGCAAACAAGCATAAATTAATTTGCCAAATCATATGTACAACCCTAAAATCATGCACACTTTCCTTTCACTCCACCTGATCAATCAAATTCCCTTGACTTGTCACAAAATAAGAGTAGTAAGAATCATACAAATATTTTGCATATCATCTGAAAAGTTTTGGTCAAATCTTAACTCTAACAAACGCAAAGTGTGTGATGTGAAAATGGAATCTAGCTTCGTTTGTTCAACCATGCAAAATTATGCAAAATAAGATTTTCCTATCAACTTATTTCAGACAAAACACAATTAAGATCAATTAGGACTTTTCACATTGGGTTATAGGGTCTGTGGGAAAAGGCTTATGAACAAAGGGAATTAATGAGGAAACAAAAGGAATGAACTTGACATAAATTTAACAAATTTAAAGAGGTACTAAGTAATGAGTAGGAGCTTTTGACAATAATCTATACAACACTTGTTATTTTCAACAGTTAGGGGTAGTAAAAAGAGTAATTTAATGTACAAGAAAAATATACAAAAGAGAGAAGCTTATACATTGACATTTAGCCTTGTTCACTTTTTCTTCTTCTTCTTTTCTTTTTTTATATTTTTTTCTTTTTTTTCTTTTTTTTTTTCAAGGCTTATTTCATGCTTCTAACAATAAGAATTTACAAGAATAATATGTACAATGATGATACAACAAGAACAACTACCCCTATAAATGAATATTAACAACTAAGTAATCACAAAAGTGTAAATGAAGCTCCCTTAAGGTGAATGACACTCTCTAAAATCATTAAAATTTATGCAAGTTCATTCTAGGGTGGATGGAAAGTGTTTGACTTTTAGGTTAAGGTTCACATATAACGGGTTGTCATGAAAGAAAATAACAAAAACAGGGTTAAGCATATAACGCTTATTACAAGAAATGGCTCAAAGGGGTGAACAAGGGATATTTATCACATGGGTAAGGCTAGGTATATGGTTTTTTTTTTGAAAAACGGCCTATATCATTTCCTAATGTGCTAAGTGAGAAGATCATGTCAAGGAAAATAAAAGCACATAGCACTCTTGTTTTGCACAATCTTAAACATGTTGAACAACAATTTCACTAGATAACCATTTGCGTGCATGAGATGTATTGTGTCTGTACAAAGTTTAAAATTTGACCAAAATTTTACTCAACACTCAAAATTATGATTCTCAATCCAATTATTAAGAGACAAGTCCCGCCAACAATCCACATACCATGTGAAAGAATAGAATGCATGATTTGTAAGTTAAAGAGATGATAAGGCAATTCACAAGCAAACAAACAAACATGCGTATTCTCCCCCCACACTTAGGATGAAACATCGTCCTCGATGTGACAAATATATACAGGGCGGGTGAGTAAATGGGTGGGAAAAAAAATGCAATGCAAACACACAAACAAAACACACATACAAATGCAAGGAAATAAACTTGGGTTGCCTCCCAAGAAGCGCTATTTTTAGCGTCGTGTGCCCGACATTACCTGAGTGTTTTACTCGTAAGGAGGATTGTCCAGATCAACAGTGAGTTTCTCCTTTGTGTCATCTCCTTCATGATATTGATTAACTCTTTGGCCATTGACAGTAAATTGCCTCCCATCATTTCCCTCCAGAATGATTGCCCCGGATGGATAGGCTTGGATAACTTTGAAAGGTCCAGACCATTTTGATTTCAGCTTTCCTGGAAAGAGTTTTAGCCTTGAGTTGAATAGTAGCACACTATCTCCAGGAGAAAAGTCTCTCCTAAGGATTCTCCCATCGTGCCATTTCTTTGCTCTTTCCTTGTAGAGCCGGGCATTCTCAAAGGCATCAAGTCTGAATTCTTCAAGTTCATTTAGACAGTAATTTTAAATTAAGACAGTAAAAAGTACAAAATCAACTTATCCTAAATTCCTTAACACTTCCGTGTAGCAATTTAGTGGGTGAATTAATAAAAAGTATTTTAATGAAATTTTACTCCCGTAATAATATTCATTTCCCAATATAATGTATTTAGCAGATTAGAATATTCAACCCAACACTCCTAAAATTAACCAAGTAATAGTTTTAACCAATTATTATCGTATGAACATTAACAATAAAAATTACATCTTGCCCAAACCTAAACTTAATTTAGTTACACATAATAACGGTAAATAAAATAAAAGCAAAATTCATGAAAGACATAATAAATTTAACAGATTAAGGAAATTAAAGTGAGTGTTTAAGTAAGAACCTGAAGGCATAAAATAATGAAGAACATAGATGGGCTGGAATAGAAAAGTTGAAATCCTTGAATTAAGCTGGAACTGATTGAACGAACTGATAAACCCAAATGAACTTCAATACCAAATATCACAAGTTAAAATTCTGGAACTGAGAATTATAAACTGAAATCTATACAGGAAGTGTTCTTGGCAGAATCACTTTTATTATATGGCTACTAATACTTCGTATAAACTAAAGAAAAGAGAAGAATGATTTCTATCAGAACTTGGTGTCCTCTTTTCAGCTCCCAAATGGCTCTTTATATAGCAGTGGAAGAAGGAGCTAGAGCATCAAAAATCCTGAAATGAAGGTGGTGAAAATAATTTCTGGTTGACTTTTACTTCCATCTTCATGAGATGTGATTGGCACCTTCTTGATTTCTTTCTGCAAACAGGGCTAGCCGCTACTCACTTGTAAATTTTCTTCATTTGTTACAGTGCTTTCTTGATTGCCGAAGCTGATGAAATGATAAGCACTGGTTGCTACAGTGCTTTGTTTGCAAGTGTATGCAATGCAATTATTTGAGCTCCTTGTTTTCTTCTTGCCATTTTCTCTACGGTGGAGGCTTATTCACATTGAGTGAATAGCCTTGTCAACTTGGCTCTTTTTCGGCCACTTATTTATTATGGCCGGATAGCTGTTTGATCAGTTAACTGGTCAACAGTTAACTGGTACATTTTATTGCCGACAGTCTGGTTTATTCTGAAGTAAATCTCAGGTCTCTTGATGAAAATTTCGGAGTTTAAAAACAAGGACCGCTTCACTTTGATGATTTTTCTGTCTTCACTCGGGAGTAATATGAATTTCTTTTCAGAAATTAATATACGTCCCGAATTATCCTGAAACTCAAAAATATACCAAAACAAGTGTGCAATACATTAAAATGTCCAAGATGATAAAAATCAATCCTTTTTATTTAAAAAATGAGAAATAAAATATTAAAAGTGTGACAAAACAAGATCATAAATATGGTAAATTAGGAGTACATCACTATCACATGGTTCTTTTATGGATACAGTCAGACAGAGTTGGGGAGCTAGATACACAGGGAGAGGAATGCAAGGCTTGGTTATTAAGCTTTAACAGCTGAAAAAATATTTGAAGGCATGGAACAAAAATGTCTTTGGGAATATTTTTGATGATATTAAATATATTGAATAAGAGGTCTCTAAAGCTTAAAAGGAACCTGCAATCACCAGTAACACAATCAGTAACAATATTCCAGAGCTTATTAATGAAGAGGATAATGTTTTCTTGACTTCTTTACTCAATGAAAAAGAAGTGAAAGCTGCATTGTGGGGTCTGAATCAGAATGGGGATCCAGGCCCTGATGGTTTTTCAGGAAAATTTTATAAAAAATGCTGGAGTATAGTTGGAGAAGATGTTGTCAAGGTTGTCCAAGAGTTTTTTCTTGGAGTCCCTCTTCCGAAAGGTATTTCCAGTTCTTTTATGGTCATAATTCCAAAAACCGAGGTGCCTGGTAGTTTTTCAGATTACAGACATATCTGCTTATCAAATTTTGCTAATAAGATATGCACAAAGGTACTGGCTATCAGACTTGCTACATTGTTGTCTAAGATAATATCTCAAGAGCATGCTAGTTTTGTCAATGAAAGAGATATAACTGATCAAATCTTAATTGCTCAAGAAATGGTCAATGTAATGACAAAAAAACTAGAGGTGCTAATGTGGTTATAAAGTTGGATATGGCAAAGGCTTTTGACAAGCTGTCTTAGGCTTATTTTGTCACGCCCCGGATCGCATCCGAGCCACGTAGACAACCGCCGTACAACCCAATAAGAACAACATTAGTTAATCCTTATTGAACCATACAAGGCGTCCGATAGATTCTACTGTCAAACCGATTAGTAAACTCATACAATCAACATCAACATTATAATCAAACGAATGCGGAAATAATATGTTTGATATTTAGCCACACGTGACAAACATGAGCACGCAGGCCCTCAACTGTTTAAAGGAAAACATTGTTCAAATATTCATGAGCAGTTTATAAATTTTAAATAAGAATGGAAGCACGAACCACATCTTCCTTCTTGATCAGTCACCCTAGGCTAAGGTGCAGGTAGTAGGACTTTAGCCTTAACCTGAAAAATGTGAGGGCCTCCAGAGGGGTCAGTACTCCATAGAAGTACTAGTGACAAGCAGGCTATATGAAGAATAACTAATGTTTCAGACACGAGACCCAAAAATAGGGTGATACATACATATATATTATATATATATATATGTGTGTGTGTGTGTGTGTGTGTGTGACTCATCCACCCGATGATACATATTGTATATATATTTGTAAAATACTCAACCCGTAGGTCATTTCATTTAAAGAGTCTTTTAGAGATAAAGTTCTTACCTGACTTTTCTCACTCCTTTCCCGGATGCCTAGCTCACAAGCTATAGTCTACCTTCGATTCATACTACCGAGTGTTTTAGGATCATTTACTGTCCAAGGCACTCAACCCAACCTGGAGTATTTAGGATCATTTAACGTCCTAGGGCACTCAACCCCAACCGAGTTTCAGGATCATTTACCGTCCTGGGGATGCTCAACCCCAACCGAGTTTCAGGATCATTTATCGTCCCGGGGATGCTCAACCCCAACCTTATTCCTTACCAAACCCTAACCTGGATATGGATAACCTTTCATTCCCTTAACTATGGACAATACCTAGCCCTATAGTCATATAAACATCCTTCGTAACCAACGTGGACGGGTCCCACCTGAACGGACCACGTTAACCTACTCAAAACTGCCCGTTTTGAGCATAACCCAATACCCGGTCGGGTATCCAACCTTACCCGGTCGGGTAGGGTGAGGCAGTAGCCCCTGGAGCCAACTTTACTTGAGACCCAGTCGGGTCTATACCCATACTCGGTCGGGTCTAGTGTGGCAGTGGCTTCTGGAGCCATTTTTAATCAAAACCCGGTCGGGTATTTACCCATACCCGGTCGGGTATCACCTTTGTATTGGCGGTCAACGCCCGTTTGACCGCCCAAACGAAGTCCGATTAACGTGAAATTTTATACACATGTACTTTTTGACGTCCTTGATCCAAAAATACCATTTTGTATCCCTGAAACGTCATACATAATAAGTTATCACATTTTTAATCATCAAACCTACATAACATGCTTTTCAACTTTGTTTTATGTATAATCATGGCATAACAAACACTTGGTTATCTTTAATCATTCCATAAAACATATCCTTGATTACTTTAGGTAATATTATGCCTCACGCAAAAGTTATAAAGCATAAAGCCGTCTTCTCACCTTAAATGAAGCTTATGAAGTTCTAGCTTTCCTTATTGAGCTCCGGCGAAACTCCGGCAAAACTCCGGCGAACTTCAACGAACTCCGGCGACAATTCCGGAGACCCTTTCAACTCCGTGAAAGTTCCTTGAATACCTTAGACAAGTTACTAACAAGGTTTTATCATCATACAACCCATATTAATACAAATAACCTCCAAAAGGTTATTTTCCGGTGAACCGGTCACTTTGGCTTCTAATTAGTCCATTCTTGGACCTAGAACCACCTTCCAACCCCTCATTCTACATTTCTAAGCATGTAGAACAATACTAGGGCTCCTTCATATGCTATGTAAGTCATATGATAGGTTAGAATTAGAGGAAAAGTTATTATAAGGTTATTACCTTAATCCTCCTCCATTTTCCTATTCTTTTTCCTCTTTAATCTTCTCTTTTGGACCACCTTGGCTTGAGCTCGAATTGAAACAATGGAGATGGAGATTCTCAGAGCTTCTCTCTCAAATATGGAGTTGTTGACCGGGCATATGGGTTGTGGGGTGAGGGAGATATCCTTTTTGGCTTATTCACCAATAATATGGGGGAGTGTCCCCTTTGCTTTCACACTTTGTCTCCCAATCACTCTCCACCCCTATTCCAGCTCCATGATGCGGATCCCCTCTTCTTTTGCAGCCCAAAAACGTGGATTGGCCCCCACTTATGTGGGAGGTCAACCCTTTGTGTCCCAGTGTGTACATTTGGCCCTGAAAGTTGTATTTTCCGGACTGTTTTAATTATATTTTATTTTATCGGGTCAAATAAAATATAACACATGTTCCCAATCCTTATTGGACCTTAGAAGGAATATGCATTCCTCAACTTAATTTTAGATGTCTCCGAAATCCCTTTCAGGCTGTTATCTGATAAATTGACCATACCGATAATTTGGCCCCGTTTGACCAACCGGTCAACCCTATGCCATTGCCACGGCCCAATTAGGGTATCCACCACCATATACATGTTATCTAGGACAAGATTAATATAATATGTGGTCCCGACAGTACTGAGCAGCCCCCACTTCCGGTGTGGGCCCCCACGTGAATTTTACTATTCACGTAAAAGAAATGATAAAAATTTACAATCACGTAAAAATGCTTTTATTCATTTCTCAGGGTTCAATACATAATTTGATAAAGTACAATTACTTGGGGGCGGTGTTACATATTTGGTAGAAGTGTTGGTAAAATTTGGCTTTTCTGGTAAATTCATTTCCTTGGTTGAGGCCAATCTTAAATCTACTTATCTTTCCATTCTTATCAATGGGACTCCTCAAGGTTTTTTCCAGCCCAAGAGGGGGGTTAAGCAAGGAGATCCCCTCTCTTCTTTTCTATTTATCATAGCTTCTGAGGGGTTCTCAAGAAGTCTCAAGAAAAGAATGGTTGAGGGTCAAATTAAGCATTTTTGGCTGGGTATGAATGGCAGTCCGATTACTCATCTTGGTTTTGTAGATGATCTTTTGATTTTTACAAATGGTGACTCAAGATCTTTGGCTAAATTTAATGAGTTCCTTAAGAAATACCAGTTTGCTTCTGTACAGACTGTAAATTTGGAGAAAAGCTACTTTATAAGTGGTAAGCAAGCTACTTACAGCAGTGCAGTAATCCAAAATATCCTGGGAATGAAAAAGTCCAATCTTCCAATGAAATATCTTGGCGCAAATCTGCATAAAGGTTTAAATAGATTTCATTATTGTTTAAATGGGCTGACATTTCGCACTAGGGCGGAAGACAATAGGCTGACTTTTATTCATGTTTTAAGAGAAGGTAATTGGCTGGCCCATCACCTAGCAGCCCAGAACCTTATAACGGCTAGCTCAATAATTTTTGACCGGATCCAAGATTTGCCCGTTAATGTTGAATCTAGTTATTATGCGGATCTATTTGGGATTCCGAACTTTCGCTTTTAATTTTTGTTTGTTTTATCCGTGTATTTACACATTTGGGTTTGGTTTAGCTCCCCCCCCCCCTCCCCCCCCTCCCAAATGCTGTCTTTTCTTAATAAAATCTGGTAAATGTTCCCGACATTTACCCCACTGATTTTGGTGCTTGACCTTCCGGGGTAAAAAAATAAAATAATACGAACATAACAGCTTCTTATTGATCGTCCCGTTTCATGGGCTTGGTGATGGAATGCTTCATTTTTCTTTTCATTTTGTATTGATTTGATTCTTATTTGTACTAATTTAATCGTAGAATGTAGATATTTCCAATGTGTATATTGAGGTAACTATAACAAATATTGATAAATGTATGAGATTTTTCAATATGATTTATTGATAAAGTATGATTTAAATTACTAATGCTCTCTTAAGTGTGAAAGCTGAAAAAGAAAAATAGTCACTAAAAATTACTTCTAAATCATACGGAGTAATATTTAAGAGGTCACATTTTTTTCAATATCATTATTTTAAGGGAAATTTCCTGAAATAGGAGTAAAAAAGTTTGAAAATTCCAAAATAGGACTGCCATTTTTTTATTCCCAAAATAGGAGTAATTACTGCCAAGTTTGGAAAATACTGCCATGTTTAAAGTCTGGTACTGCCAAAACATGGCAGTAATTAGTTCTATTTTGGAAATAAAAACATGATAGTCCTATTTTGGGTAATTTCTCTTATTTTAATTATAAATATATCATTTCTAAATATTTTGTTATCATAAAAATTATAAGAAAAACACGACCTTATGTGTAGCGTTCATATTTGACTGATATTTGCTGGTATGATCTGGTATGATCTTGTCTGAACTGGTCTACTAAATGTCTAGTCTTTGTGTATTTTATAAATGTCCAAACTAGTCTGGTATTGTCTCGGACTGAAAACAATCCAAAAGAAAACATCCTAAGTGTGTGGTGTTTAATTTCTAGCAATCATTGGTTATATTTTTGTCAATGCGTTCAATTTTAGTATGAAGTAATATATTTTTGTAAAAGTTAATAAGGATGTTTTTAATTGAAGGTTATACACTAATAAAGGTTGTCATACACTCATACTCCTCTCCATTTCCTTTTCTCTATTTACTCTTTCCATTTCTTTTTCAGTCTATCTCTCTCTTTAAAAATAATAATTAAATATAATCTTTTCTTTTTCCCTACCCCACTATTTTCCCACCTCTCTCTATGTCTCTCCTACTCGACCATTCCTGTTAATGGAGAGGAGCAACATTCAGGTTATACTACGCAATATGAAAATATTTCAAAAATATAAACTAAAAACAAATTGGCACGAGTAATTCATTTTTTAAATAATACTCCGTACTCTGTATTTATTATGAGTTGTAATAATATTTAAATAATTCTTTTTCGAATTGTCAAGCCGTGAAATTTAGTTTAGCACATGGAGAACACACAAACATGTACGCATCGGTTGGAATCATGGACGGTGGAATAGGTCTAAGCCCATCTCAAATTACAAAGTTTTTTATTATCAATGTAAACATTCATACTCCCTCCGTCCTGATCATTTCTTCCAATTTTGACCGCTATCGCAAATTTAAGTAGTGGGAATAAAGTGAAAATGTATGGTTGTAGTTGTGTAAGACAAATGTGAATGAATATGAACCACATATTTTTTCCAAAACTAGAAGTTGGAAGAATTAATTGGGACGGCCCAAAAAGGAAAATTGAAAAGAAATGACCGGGACGGGGGAGTATAAAATTTCAATCAGAATAGATATTTGTACCAGCTCGGTTCAATATATACCTTGACTATGCCCCGCATTGACTATGCATCTAGAATGCGGGTGACATTTTAATAATAAACCAAACGTTTTCTGTTACCAAGTCGACAAATACAGCCCGTTTACTTACTTTGTTTTTTGACTTGTCATGCTTATCAATCAGTTTTTTTATCAAACACGTAATTTTTGATTTCGCGCTTAGAATTGTGTAATAATAAGAAAAAATAAGTTTGAAGTTATTTTTCTGATTGCATTTGCTGAAGTTACTGTGGATGATCATTTTACCTATTTTTCATATAATTTTTATTTTGTTTTATCAAAAAATCTATTTTAAATATGTTTTTTCATAAATTAGTAGAATCAGTCAATACAACCACTTCATCCAGAACCTCATAAATTTTAGCAGAATCGGCTAATTAAACCGATTTTAGTCTACCGTCATGAACTAAAAGTGCCTCTCCTTAGACCATTCGTTGATCACACCTGAAAGTGATTTTCACATCACCACACACACATATAGAATACTACTCGCATCTGATTGGATTATGGGATTGGTTGGTTGGTTGGTTGTTAAGAAAAAAACAATACTACAAAAAGTTGGTTTCACAGTTTACTGAATGCAAGGAAATGATATGACATCTCTATCCTATTTCTCAAAAAGTTTTTATTTGGATAATTGATGAGCAATATTTTCAAATGGATATTTTTAGTGTCATAGAAAAAATATGCATTAAATAATTGAGACCAAAGTCTGGAGGCAATTGAGGTTTTTGAGACCCATGAGATAATCATTTACTGAATTTTGTGGGTCTCTCAAATAACATATGAGCTAATTGACAGCCAAAGTGACAAAACCTTCTGGGATGAGTCATATGACCTTTAAATTTGCCTAAACTGTCAAGGCAAGTCAATTACCCATAGAGGTTACCTTGTCAGCATATGGATTATAAACCTTATCAAAAGGATGGGTGATTAACTGTCTATTTGATATTATCAACAAATAAGTATCAACAAATAAATTATCTCTCTCCTTATTTGAATGATTTTATACAATTTTGATTAATTTTTTTCCACAATATCAAGAAGACCGTCTAGATGTTGACATTGTGATTGACATTGCAGAGAAAAACTTTCCAAAATTGTATAAAATCATTCAAATAAGGAAAGATAATTTATTTGCTGATATTTATGTGGCTATCTCTCATGCCACATGTGCATCGTGCACATTCCGGAAATGCTCTTACTTTCTCAAAAAAATAGAGTTTAATTAGTTGAAATTAAAATTAATCCCTATAAAATATTATTTCAATCGTCTCCAAATGCTACAACATGAGAAATATAAGAATAAAAAAAAGGAATGATTGAGACATTTTTAGAATGAAATAACCCCGTAAAACATATTTTTTAAAGAAAGTAATTATTATTTTGGATTGACTAAATAAAGAAAGTTGATAAAGAAAATGGAGTCACAAGAGCAAGGAACATTTGGAGTATATATACACCGTTTTCCTTCTAGAATAGTTAGGGAAGTTGACTTAATTAATTATTTTAAGGAGACTTGTAATCAGTTAATACAAAGTAACTTTTTCTTTCATTCAACAGAATGTAATCCTAACCCCCTTAAATTATTATATTTCAATCTCATTAACCTTTAATTTTTCCTTAATTCCATAATCTCATTAACTATCAAATAAGCCCTCGAACGTTCATAAAAAATGCAAATAAGCCCTTTTACAGGAGGCTTTGTCCGGCTGTCGCCATTTGCGGAGGTTTCCGGTGGAATTTTTTGATGAAACGTTTTGAGCATCTTCTTCATTAAGTCTAGTTTATCCATACCAAATTTCAGATAAAAATTCAATCGAGAAGGAAGTCAAATGATTTTCTGAAGTATATTGCGCTGCCTAACTGCGCAGTTATCTTCAAAAATTCATTTGACTGTCTTTCTGATTGAACTTTTAACTGAAATTTGGTATGAGTAAACTAGACTTAATGAAGAAGATGCTCAAAAAACTGAATCAAAAAATTCCACCGGAAACCGCCCCAAATGACGACGACCGGACAGAGCCTCGTATAAAAGGGCTTATTTGCACTTTTTATGAAAGTTCGGGGACTTATTTGGTAGTTCTCCGTAAAGATAAAAGTCAATCATTTGTTCATTTTTATCATACTCTCAGTATAATGAGCATGACTACCTAGACAATAAAGTGCACGAAAATGCTCATAGGTAGTGGAGAAATATGTGTTTTTTGGGATAGGAGATACTTTAAGAAATTCTAAGATCAAATCAAACTGTAGGCAAAAGCAAGAAGACAAAAAGCAAAAAGAAAAAGAATAATAACATAAGGAACACCAAAATTATATTACATCCTTCGTAGATCAACATACTATGTACAAGAAAAAGATGATCATAGGACATATATACTGGATGAGCCCAGAAAAGGTTTGTTCATACAAATCCTCTAAACTTCCCTCCTAAACTTTGACTAAGCCCAATTAGTTGGTTTTTACCTTATTTCCATCAAAGTTAAGGATACCCTTTTTTTATCTCCTCCTTTAGTAAAAGGATAATGAAGAAGCAGAGGTAGTGGTAGATGATGATCTTGAAAGAAGCTTCTTGGAAGAAGATGAAGAAGAAGAGGAAGAAGATGGTGATGGAGATGATGGTGTAGAAGAAGAAGAGAGATTAGCAGCAGATATTCTCCTAAGCATCTTCCTCATCCCATCAGCAACACATATGGCAGGGTTGGATCTATGGTATTTGCCACAGAAAGCCATGTGAGCCTTCAAAGCTTCTTCCAAACCAAACAGTGGCATATTCTTCTTCACTCTGTTGTTGACCTCATCTCTGACTGCTTCAGAGCATAACCCACACAGCCATTTCCCATCAAAGTTTTCCTTCACCTCACTTATGTAGTCCTGTGTACACTCCTCCTTCAGCCCACAGCACTCACACTTTGCCAATTCTATCTCCATCTTTCTACTTATTCTTCTTCTGGTTAGCCAATTGGTCAATTTCTCCTTGCCTACCTGCTTCAAGAATATAAAACAATAGGAATGTGTGGAGGGGAGGTGGAGCAAGTATGTTGGAGGGAGATAAAGAAAGATGAAAAGTGAGAGAGGGCAGGGTGGGGGAATGGAAGGGAACTAATTATACTGTGGAAAGCTTCCATGATTTCCTCCATTTTCTAAGGAACATAGGCTGTGGAAAATGAAACAATTGACCCATAGGGGGGTCCTCATATCTTCTCCTTTTCAAGTATTTCCTGTTTTTTTTTGTGATATTATTCTCCACTTTTAATTACTTAGTTAAAATAGAGTCAGATAATTATTTGGACCCATAAGCCACAAGGTGTCTTTATTAAGTTAGTGTTCACTTGTAAACCTGTTTCATGAGGATTTGATATTTTTCTCTTAAATGAAGTTTTTCTCACTTTCATCTCTACTCGCTTTTTTTTTTTCCTTTTAAGAAACAATAATGACAATACACAGTGAAACCACTAATATACCATACAATAATACAAAATTACACTGCACCATATCTAATCATTGGTGGTGCAAATCTTGCACCATATCAATTTTACCCAAGATTAACAAAAATGATGACACTCACCCCAGAGTCCAACACCGGCCGATAGTTAACTGGGAGCATGTAAATCGGAGTTTTATCACAAGTTCATAGATAGCGTGTGAGGTTTTGATCTAAGTATTTGCAAAGACTATGCATTTTTACATAATAAATTAGTAACCACTAATCACAATTTTCTTGAGATTTGAATTCGAGACTTACCCCAATATTAATTATTCATTGTGAATAAGTTATTTAGTTAAAGGGGGAAGAAGAGGCTACAGAGTTTGTGAAAAATGCTATGAACACATTACACATGATCATGTACAACGAAGTGGGACAATTATTTGAAAATAACTAGAGCAACAGCAACGCAATGCATGCTTCTCAAGTGTACTGTGTACATATATACATTACATGACCAAATAAGCAATAAATGAGGACTTAATAATTCGGTTAGAACTTCGAGATGAGGAAATGGTGTAGGCTAGGCATGCACTCTTTAACCCGGCTTTACCGTAAACCTAATTACTAAAATACGTAAAGCCTTTAGGTATTTATTACTCCCTCCGTCTCATAATTTACTTCGGTTTTGACTGGGCACGGGGATTAAGATAGTGTGATTTGTGTGGTGGAGAGTTGTGCACAGGAGAAAGAAATGTGTAAGAATGGTTGTGAACCACATATTCTTTACCAAAAAGGGAAAGAGGAGATAAATTTGGGACGGACCGAAAAGGAAAGAATGAAGATAATTTAGGGACAGAGGGAGTATTACTTTCTCATCCCGAAATGCAATTCCGGGATTGACCTACACATATATTTATGTAAAGTAAAATTTTATTTTGTCTTTTCAAGTATACTCTTAGTTTATGTGAAATCAAGCAAAAAGTTGATAAAAAGTAAGAATAATTTTTACTTTTGAGTTAAAAGTGATTTTTTTTATAGAAATAAGAACTTCTTTTTGAGACATCCATAAAAGGAAAGTGAGAAATTTGTTTTGGGACGGAGGTAGTATATGTTATGTGGACAAAATTATAGTGAACTTCATCAGAGTAATTAAAGTTACAATTTTTATACAATCTTTAAAAAATAAATTTCATTAATAATTATAGGAGTCATTAGTGACATGCTAATGTCTAGCAAGTGCAACTATTGTGGCAATAATGACTCTAATATGACGATAAACACTATCACATTATTCTTATTTTGAGAAGAAAAACATAGCAATCTGGATGCAATATTAAACCGAATCGAAATCGAGAAAAATCAAATTAAATCAAACCAAATCAAACACAACCGATTCGAATCAAACTGTAAAATAGTATGATTTTTGTTTGGTAATAATTATTTTCGTTTCTAACCGAATTGAACCCGATAAAAACAAAATGGAAAACTCATATGCCAACCTCTAGTCATAGAAATCAAATATTCTGGTGTTAAAGACGAAAATAATAAACAATGTAAAAAAACATCACTTATAAGCATTGACTTATAATCATTGTACTACGTACTTGTTTGACAATAAGGTTGAAAAGTGATACGTAAATTTAAAATTAGTTGGTAACCCACTTTACTTCAATATTAGACTTTTTTACACTTCGTTTCTAAAATCATTTGACTTCGTAATTCATTTTCCAAAAAAATAAATACTTTTTATAGACATTCCCATGAGTAAGTATATTAGAAATTAATTTATTTACACTCGTCTTTAGGAACTTTAAGGTGCCAAATAAAAAATAATAACATTACAGTCCAAATCCAATATTAGAATGAACCAGTATGTGGGCATTACATCAAACCTCCCCATTAAATTTAAATATCAAAATAGAAATTAAAATGTCCTCAAACACACTTCTCAAAATGTAAGTCATCTGATTTTAAGTTATGTGATATACATATTTTAGGGGATAATAAGTTTAGGCCGGGTTTGGGGCGGCGCTACATCCGTAGGTTTGGGGCGGCGTTTTTCGTCCGCAGATTTGGGTGCTGCTTCTCTCGTCGAGCAAAGTTACAAAGCAGGTTGGCTTCGGCCGAATTGATTCCTCAGTCGGCAACAACACACAAGGTGTGGCGATGAAAGGCAACCAAAGGAAGGCGATGGGGGTTTTGACTCAAGTTTATGGAAGGATGGAGACAAAGGAACAAGATGAAGTCAAGGACAACCCGCGGGACTATGATCGGTTGGACTTGAAGCCAGAGGGCGAAAGGTTATTGGTTCGCCCCCCTCCAGAATCGCCGCCAGAGAAGGAACAAACGACAAGGGATTGGAGGCTTCTTTTGATTAGTACTTTTGCTTGTTCCGTTTGTTATTTCATATTTCAGGGCGTACAGAATAATTCTTGCTTTGTGGACATTAGCCGTAGGTTCTTTTGTTATTTCTTCATTCAGGTTAGGTTTGTGGGTGGAAGCGATAAGGCTTGTATGGCCGGTAAAAGCTTCAAATCTCTCACATGGTTAGCGAATAGTCTCGCTCTTTTTAGGGTAGTCTATTCTGTGTCTAGTCAGAGAATGGGAGGACCGTTTGGCTATGCAGAGCCTCATAGGTAGGTTTGGCGTTTCTTGATTGTGGGGTTGTTGTTATCATTGATTGCTATAATAGAATTAGTTTTCCTTTCAAAAAAAATTACCAACTCGAAACACTTCCTAACTTTCTAGAATTGAAGTTATTTTTTTGAAAGGTTCTAGAATTGAAGTTAGAATGCAAAAATACACATATTTACTTTTTCTGTTTTCCCGCTTGAAAACATTGTTAGTTGGGTTCCGATGCTTATGTAAACTTTTAAAACTCTTCAGAATTCTGACCACCCTCGTTGTCCATCCTGACCAGAGACCATCAAGACGATCTAGGCTTCCGACCACCCTCAATCGCAGGTGGTGGGTTACCCTGAGCTCTCCATCACCTGAACAAGGTCGTGCAATCCTCCTCCTATCACCGACATCAACGCACGGACCTGCAGTAGAACTATTTCACTGCCTCATCAATACACAACGAGGAATGAGTCGTCCGAACACAACTCTCTAGCCATGCCTGAAGGAGTCGTTGAAGCTTTGATCTCTTATCATGCATCAAGGAGAAGTCCAAACACCGCTCTTTTGTCATGCATCAAGGAGTCATCCTTGCACCACTCTCAGTTTGGAATCGAATATCCATTTTAGAAAAGCTTGAAGATCAAATGACATCACGAGTCTAAAACCGGATTCCGCTATGCACGTCATTTGTGGTCGTGCGTTGAACCTCAAGTTTGGCCAACAACGTCACATTGAGGACCTTTGTTCTTACCTCTATTTGAGCAGTCACAGCCGGCGTCCTCATTTCATGTCAGACCTTTGAGCGCCAGCGTGATCATTATAAGGAATATTTGTAATTAGATTTTGATGATACTATATTAATTAGGACTTTAGAGTACCCCTCTTTAGACCTAATGTATTAGAATTTTCCTTGTAAAGCTCTTTAGTATATTCGACTGGCAGAAGACCTCCAGAGCAGAAGGCCTCCAAAGCAGAAAACCCCTAGAACAGAAGACCCCCTGACAGAAGACCCTTGATAAAGCTTTGGTTGAACAGAAGACCTTTGGTTCTCTGCTTCAGAACAGAAGACCTCAGGGTCTCTGTTAGCCTTTACTCTGACAGAAACCCTCCTGGTTCTCTGTTGGATATTTCTTCAACAGAAGTGCTCAAGACCTTCTCTGATCAACTCTCTGCTAAATACACCAGAAGGCCTGACACTTAGAAGAATTTCAACAAACCGGTAAACCAACTGAAAGATTCCTTCAACGGCTAGGAGTCTTGAACGGAAAAGCTACAGTACGCGCATTAAATGCACATTTAATGCCTTCCGTACTCTGTAGAGTAAATGCAGATGATTGGCCACAATGTCAGGATAACTTTATCCCAAAATAGTAATCCGCCAACTTTGTCGGGTCCTACTGGTCAAGTCAACTGCTCGCTCATTTAATGCAGTTGTCCTCCTTCTCCTCAAACGGGAAGACAACCTCAGTATAAAAGATACACTACGAAGAACAACCGGATAACTTTGCAACAACTGTGCGCATACAAGATATTCAAACGCTAATAACGCAAAAAGCCTCCATGAGATTAAAACTTCATTATCTTCTACAAGAGAAGGTAGACGTTGCAAAAATTCTTACTTCCAACTCAAGCAAAGTTCCAAGTGTTCTTCAACTCTTCAAGCTCTTCACATACAAATCTTTTGTAACGAAGCAAGTTGGAGGAACCCCTGTTCTCAACAGAACCTCTTCTTTCACAAGAAGGACGTCCAAGTACCTGGAGCAGTGAAGTGGTGATACTTCCGGGAAAGCTCAGTGAAAGGACCAGTTTTAGGGAAGCCAGAAGTGCATCCAAGAAGACATCTACACTTGAAGAAGACGTGGAGAGCTTCTTAAGTGATGGGGCTAAGGCGTTGTAAACGGTCGTTTTTACAAGCTTAGTGGAACAGTGGACTAGAGGAACAAGTTGTTCCTTGAACCACTATAAAAAGCCCTGGTGTCATTTACTTACTGCATTTTATTTATTGCTTTTATTTGAACTGTTTAACTCCAAAGACTTGGTATCTGTGTTCAGCAGAACTTGTCTTGTGAGTTAACAGAAGGCCTACTGCCTTTGCTTCTCTGAGGCTACTAACAGAATTCCCTACCAGAACTCCATCCGCTGCCAGTCTGTTCTGCCAACAGAACAGGCTATTCTGTTAAAATCTGGTACTTAGCTTGAAAAAGTTAAAAACCAATACAGTCTATTCACCCCCCCTCTAGACGGTATCCAGTACAACCGGGACCAACAATCATCCTCAGATCGGCTCCCAAAGCCGACGTCTTGACCTTATGACAACCTTCCATCGTCCTGTCTTCATCTTAGGATGGGTTCCTCAGTGCCTCGATCTCGTCAGGGATGACTAAGCACCGTCGTTCTCATTTCAAGACCAAACTCACCCTCTTTCACTTGGATGAGGATTGCTGGTTTGGATTCATGACCAGCTCACGAGTTGTTGTCCTCATGAATACCGGCTTAACATCATCTATTACCACCTCAATACCGGTCTCGTCCTCCTTCACTTGGACGATGACCATTGCTTGGATTCATGACTGGCCCACGAGATGTTGTCCTCACCATCACCAACTCGGTGCCATCGTACTCATCTCAAGAACGGTCTTATCCTTCTTTACTTAGATGATAACCGTTGTTTAAAATTCATGATCGGCCCATGAGCCTTCATCCTCATCAGGACTGGCTCAGTGCCATCGTTCTCATTTCTAGACCGATCACATCCTCTCTCATGTAGGTGGTGATCGCTCCTTTGGATTCTTGATCGGCCCACGAGTTGTCATCCTCACCAGGTCTGGCTCATCGCCATCATTCTCATTTCAAGACCGGTCACATCCTCTCTCACATGGATGATGACCGTTGCGTCGAATTCATGATTAGTCCATGAGCCTTCATTGTAATACCTCGAAAATTTGAGAGAATTTGGGAAATGTTAAAATTTGTGTTTCGTGTCATTTAGATGGTCTTTAGATAGGTTATTATGTTTGGTTTACTGTTTGAGACCAAGGGGAGATCCAAACGGGGATGAAATGGGGCAAAAACTAAGGTTTGGGGCGTTTAGGGGTCACGCACGGCGTGCGCAGTGTCACACACGGTGTGCGCAGCAAGAAAATCAAGCGGAATAGCTACTGCCAGCCACGCACGGCGTGCCTCCCTCTTTTCTCCTAATGCGACCCAAACTTCGGAAACTCACTATAAATACATCCCTAATCCGATTTTCCTCATTCCAAAAATCCTCGAACCGCCTCTTCAAGCTCTATCTCTTCCATCCCTTAAATATTAACATAGCCAACACGATATTTGATGCCAAGGACGAGATCAAACAATTCAATCTTCCAGTAAGTGCGTTTGTTGCCTAATTCACGTCGTTCATCCGTTTTCTTAATTTCTTTCTCCTAAATTGAGATCCTTGATCCTATAACTTTCTAGGGATGAGTGAGTGATACCTCAAGATAATTTGGACATTTAAGATTCGTTTCTAGCCTCGAGGTAAGGACTATTTCAACCAAAACTACTATTTTGCCCCTATTATGTACTCCATCCGTCCCCCTAATATTGGTACGGAAGGGAGTGGTGTGGTTTTTAACAAAAGTAGAATTATGTGGTTGATAATGAGTTTATAAAGTGTAAATAAAGTAAGAATGAATTAGAGCCACACAAATGTTACCATATATGGTATGGGACAATAATAAAGGGACATCCAAAAATGAAAAAATGGGATAATTATAGGGGACGGAGGGAGTATTAATTAGAGTTTGTGCTATGATTTGAGTTTCTTTCTGAAATTTTATGGATAATTCGGTTATTATAGTATAGATATGATGATGTATGATTTTCTGGGAATTTATGAACGTGTGATTTTTGGTGAATTTATCAAATCTGTTTGCTATGGCTAAAATTGTGATTTTTGAGGATTGTTCTTTTGGGATTGGAAAATTTTAGTGATTGTTTTGGTATGAGTTGAAGTATGATTTGAGACCATTATACTTGGTTATATTGAAAATATATTATGGGTTTAGAATACCCCAGTTGGATTATTTTGGTGGTGGTAGTAAGTGCTACTTTTGGGAAGTGGTGGTTTGGGTTAAACCTTCTTTTTGGAAAGTGTTGTGAGATCAAATCTTTTGGGACAAATTATATATTTTTAAATGTATAATTTGGTATTAAAATTTACATATATATATATATATATTCTGGAGTTATAAATATCCTTATTGGATTATTTTGAATATGGTATTACGTATTAAATACTACTCCGTCCCGCTAAGGATGGGACAAGAGGGAGTGGCACGCAAATTAATAAAAAGTGGTTTATGTGGTTGATATTGAAATGATAAAGTAAGAATAAAGTAAGAATGATTTAGAGCCACACAAACTTTACCAAATTTGGTAAAGGACGATCTTAGTGGGACGGACCGATAAGGTAAAATGGGACAATCATAGCGGGACGGAGGTAGTACTTTAGAACTAGTTTTGGATAAACCCTAATTTGTGAACTTTGACTTTGAATTCGAGATGTTTGACATATGATTTTGAGACATGAATCTGAAAGAAATATTATGAGAAAGTATTTTGAAGTTAAGTGATATGTGAGTAACCTATGAAGTAGATATTCATAATGATAATTGTGTAATCTATGAACTATATGTTCATAATGACAAGTGGAGTAATATATGAGTTATATTAGTGGTGGTGGTTATAGATGCTATTTTTGGAAAGTGTGGTATCAAATCTTTTTCCAAATTGTAATCAACGATTTATGAATATTTGAGCACCCGGAAGTAATCTGTGGTTGTTCGGCTCTACATCCGGTTAAATGTAGAACTGTGGTCTAGGGTAGTGCTACTATTATCTGGTGGATGGTTTCTATGGTGGTTTTGGATATTTGGATATTATTATTATTGGCTTCGGCTTTTGTGGTAGTAGTAGCACATATTCCACTTTTATCTTTTTCGGGTAGTCGGCAGATACTTATCCCCGGCTATTTGGGTTTCTTACTACTCGGAGTGCTTGGAATCCCTTTTAGGGGGTGTGCACACTTAAGGTAAAAATTCAGTTTCCAATTGGTGGTGTGGTTGGGGTCCGGGTCTATCGGGCAGTTCATAGGTGACCTCAGTAGTTTGTGCAACCATCCGGGACACCTGGGGTGATGTGTGGTAGTTGGTGACCACGTATTCGCTTGGTTCGGGATCTCTTTTTGGGAGTTCCCCCATCCTTAAAAGAATCTAGAAACAATTAGGGGATATGAATTTTGGTGGATGAGTATTAAGTATGATTTTGAAAAGAAGTACTGGAATCTTGATTTGAACGAAAATATCTTTCTTACTTGAAGTGATTTGGGCGGATTGTTATTCAATGAATGTTTGTGGTCGGTCGGTAATCACCCTCACAACTTTGTAGTTTAATTATATATTTTTGGGGAAGTGGTATGTCTGGAATGTTACATTTTGGAGGGTTAAACACTCTTGGAAAACGATTTTGTTTATAGTTGTATTTTTGAAGACTTATATTCTTGGGAAGTTGTATATTTGGAAAATTATATTTTTGGTGTGATATATTCTTGAAAATCTATTTTTGGAAAATTATTCTTTTGGAAGGTGATACTTTGGAATGTATTACTTTGGAATATGGTATTGTGATATTGTTATTTTACTTCTATATATGTGGAGATGTGATTATTTGTAATTACTTAAATCTTCTAATTGCTATTTTAACTACAATTATTATTTTTGGGGTAGATATATTTTGGTCTTTCATGGAGAGGTGGATTATTTAAAATTTAGATTTATCACTTTAATTGTAAAGGTATTTTTGAGTGATGCAAATTATTTTGGAAATATAAATGTAAAATATATATATATATATTTTCCTACTTTGATGATTTAGATTGATTTGGAATAAGAATGGAAAGAGGTTTTGATGAACTACTATTGCGTAAAGATTTTGATTACAAATGTTTTACAAAGTTTTAAACATGTTTTTGGAGGTATTGTTCTCCTATATGGTGATTAAATTATTAAAGCTTAGAAAATCCATTTTCAAATCAAACGATTATTTTGAAGTCTGATATTATTTTAAATTCAAAAATAGTATTTTTGGAAGTATATGGATTTTTGTGAGTATACTATGTATCAAAACTATTTTTCTCAAACTGTATTATTTTACGGGATTGGGTGATCTTACTTAGCTAAAAAGCTAATTTTTGTTTTTTTTTCTTTGTTTTGTTTTTAAAAGCTAATTTTTTACTTAGCTCTTAAAAGCTAACTTTTAAGTATCGTGGTACTTTGGTCCAATCACGTACCAGCGCCTGAATACAAGTTTTAGAACTCGGTAAGATCTTTCTAACGAGATATTAAACACTTTCAATGGAACAAAATAGAGCAAGATATGATCGCATCAAATTCTACACGAGTTCGGAGTGAAATCAGAAACATTTGTGAATATATGGTTAATCTGTAACTTTTAATTAAAGCATTGTAAATGAAGTTGGAACAATAGATTTAGAGCACCAAATTATCTTTCCAACAAGATATAATACGCTATAAATGGAAGAAAACACAGCAAGATATGAGTGTCACAAACACTTAGCCTTATCTCTATGATTTAACATTTTCAGCGTAATAGAGCACTTTTAGCGTAAATACAGTGTATTTTAATAATTAGGCCATCATCCCTTCATATTTTGAAACCGGTGTCTGAAGACAAGTTTTAGAACTCTGTAAGATCTTTCCAACGAGATATGAAATACTTTCAACGGAACAAAATAGAGCAAGATATGATCGCATCAAATTCTACACGAGTTCGGAGTGAAATCAGAAACATTTGTGAATATATGGTTAATCTGTATCTTTTATTAATGCATTGTAATTGAAGTTGGAACAATAGCTTTATAGCACCAAATTATATTTCCAACGAGATATAATACGCTCTAAATGGAAGAACACACAGCAAGATATGAGTGTCACAAATACTTAGCCTTATCTCTATGATTTAGCATTTTCAGCGTAAATAGAGCTCTTTTAGCATAAATACAGTGTATTTTAGTAATTAGGCAATCATCCCTTGATATTTTGAAACCAGCGCCTGAAGACATGTTTTAGAACTCGGTAAGATCTTTCCAACGAGATATTAAATGCTTTCAACACAACAAAATAGAGCAAGATATGATCGCATCAAATTCTACACGAGTTCGGAGTGAAATCAGAAACATTTGTTAATATATGGTAAATCTGTAACTTTTAATTAATGCATTTTAAATGAAGTTGGAACAATAGCTTTAGAGCACCAAATTATCTTTCCAACGATAAATAATACGCTCTAAACGGAAGAACACACAGCAAGATATGAGTGTCACAAATACTTAACCTTATCTCTATGATTTAGCGTTTTCAGTGTAAATAGAACACTTTTAGCGTAACCCTGGATTGTTTGTAGATCAGCCTTTGCTCTAAGCTTTTCGGGTTCAGTGTAATCATCTTCAGATTTTAATGCCTTACCAGCTGGTGTGGGAGGATTGTTTGTTGTGACTGCTGGAACATCAACCCAAACTTTGAGTGGTCCTTCATTAAGAGAGATCAGAATATTCTCTCCATTGCCTCGGCTTCGAATGAAATTGAGAAAACGAACTTTCCAGACAGAAAATTCCCCTCTTCTAAGAAGAGGAGGTCTTGAATCACTCCCAAGTGTCTTAACTTCTAAAACTTGCCTACAATCTCATTTCCTATAGTTCTCTCTCCTCTTATACATGTGTACTACCTTTTGTTCTTCGGATATGTCTCCATTAATGACTTCCCTATAAGCTCCATATATGCTTTGTACATGTAACCTCTCCTACACGAATACTCCCTCTGTGTCTTAAAACTTTGTCAAGTTTGACCTTTACGGGGAATTATAAAGTAAAAATTGTGTGACTAATGTTTGTGCAAATGAGGGAGAAATAACAGGAACCATAAATTAGTTGATTAAAATGAAAAGTGGCAAATTTTTTTGAACATCCCAAAAATGAATGATAACAAAGGTTTAAGGGACGAAAGAAGTATAATAAAAGATCTCGGTTCCGAGTGGCATAGCACCACCCAAAAAGGCTCGTGGTTTTCACCGATTTGGTTTCCACGAATTCTCTATCCGTTCTAATTTGTTTATTTACTCGGGACAATTTATTCCATCAGGTATAAATATGTAAAGAGAGATGTATGTCTTTAGAAAAACCTATGTTTAAAGTTATACATGTCTAATATTCTCTTTCAAGGGAAATGCTATAAATGCATACCTAAACTTTCATTCAAAACAATTAAGCACAAAAAATTAAAGGATACATGTCCTCTCTAATATATAATTAAAGAGTATATGATGTGCTGCTGGAGTTCATGGAGTTTCTAATGTTTGCCCTCCGATATGCATATGTCATAGTGTACCGGCAGGAGCATCATGATTTTGTGGCTAGACCGTCACGCTATATGGAGCTGGAAGGAGTGAACGACGTATACCATCACCTAGATTTGCAAACGTGGAACCATTTTATACTGTTTGCAAATTTGGTATTGCAAGATATGCAATACATAAAAAAATTGTTCTTGAGGGTGTAGATGACCGCTTTACGGTAGTATGGTTTCCCCCAGATGCTGTCTATACGTAATATAATTCAAGAGTGTATTTGTTTGAAGTTCAAAAAATGTGTATTTAACAATTTCAAAATTAAATTGAAAAATAAATTTGCTCTGATACATAAATTTCAAGGGTTTCTGATGTGCTGCTGGAGTTCATGAAGTTTCTGATGTTTGCCCTCCGATATGCATGTGTCTAATGTACCGGCAAGAGCATCACGATTTTATGGCTAGACCGTCACGCTATATGGAGCTTGAAGGAGTGAACGACATATATCATCACCTGGATTTGCAAACGCGGAACCGTTTCGTACTGTTTGCAAATTCTGTATTGCAAGATATGCAATTCAGAAAAAGAATTGTTCTTGAGGGTGTAGATGACCGGTTTGCGCTAGTATGGCTTCCCCTAGATGTTGTATATACGGAGCATAATTCAAGAGTGTATTTGTTTGAAGTTCAAAAAATGTGTATTTAACAATTTCAAAATTAAATTGAAAAATAAATTTGCTCTGATACATAAAGTTCAAGGCTTTCTGATGTGCTGCTGGAGTTCATGGAGTGTCTGATGTTTGCCCTCTGATATGAATATGTCATAGTGTACCGGCAGGAGCATCACGATTTTGTGGCTAGACCGTCACGCTATATGGAGCTGGAAGGAGTGAACGACGTATACCATCACCTGGATATGAAAACGCGGAACCGTTTCGTACTGTTTGCAAATTCATGTATTGCAAGATATGCAATACAGAAAAAGAATTTTTCTTGAGGGTGTAGATGACCGGTTTGTGGTAGTATGGCTTCCCCGAGATGATGTAGAGAGCAATGAAGAAGAAGAGACGGAGGGAGAAGCTCAAGAGGGGGAGGGTGAAGCCCAGGCAGCTATGGTGCCACCAGTTGATATTCCTTTGGACTGCAGATTATTTTATGTTATTATGGAGGTTATGGTGACTTTACGGCCAACAGAAGCGGCTCCATTAGCTAGAGATCAACTGGAGACAGAAGTACGAGCGAGGCTCGAGGCCTACTCCTATCCCTCTTATTAGGTTTCTGAACAGTCAGTTTTTGCATGAAACCTTTAATGCTCTCAATGGCCGACCTCAACTCATTAACCCGAGGGACACGTTTGTTGATAACCCCGATCACTCGGTTTGTTGGGTGACTCAAACCCAAATGTTTATTTGATTTATATAGATGTAAATTGAATGATGATTTTATCACTAATATATTTAGTACCATTGATACTAATATATAAATATTTACACTAAAGCAGTATGGAGTGGTGTATTTGTGTAAAATTTAAAAACAAAACATAAAGGTCAAGGGTATGTTTGTTCGGCATATCGTGCAATTATTTTTTAAGTTTACTTAGATTCATTTTTTGTGAAATTTATACAATATGTTTTACTTATACATTTCGTAGTTTTCACTTTGAGAGTTTCAACTGCTGAAAAATTCAATAACATATCTCTAGTTTTCCTTTGTCTGTTGGCTGTTAGCCATTTATGTTGGTTGATTGATAACATCGGATTCTGTTGGCTATTTTGATTAGCTGAATGTATTAGCAGTTTGTAAGATGATATTTGGTTAAATTGATGTTTATAATCAGCTGATAAATTGTTAAATGACTATAAAGGACATTATTAAAATTTTAGTTAATGTAATTAGTATAACTTACTTAACCGTTTGTATTTTTTTTGGATTATTATTATTATTATTATTATAACATAAAAATGTACGTAGATATTTTATAACAAAACTTCATGAACTTTCTTCAAATGGACTTTCACTGTCATAACACTCATTACAACTAAATTCAAGAAATAGAGAAAAGAACACTACACATTTCATTACATACACGCATGCTCGATCTGTTCATTGATGTTTTTTTCTTCGTTAGAATTGCAGCAAGATAATTAGGCAAGTAGAACACTGGAACGGAGGCTGATACGAGAAAAAGGGACGTGGTCACGTGGGTATTTAAGGGATAAGTGAAAGATAAGAAACGGCTATTAATAAAACGCTACTATTCATAGCTTTTAATGATTTGGTTGTTTGGGGTAAAAAGTCAAATGAAAAAGCAAGCTAACCAAACACCTTATTAGCTGATTAATCTGGTAAAAAGCTAAATTCTAGTCAAATCAGCCAAAAAATAGCTGATAGACTCCTAACCAAACACCCTCATAATATTTTGCATTTGGATGAGGACTGTTGGACATCCGATTTTTATAAAACCAAAAAATCTTGCACGTAAAAAAAAATGGAAAAGTAAATATAAGTCCCTCAACTTTCATTTGACACAAATAAGCACAAAAAAGTAAAATTAGAATAAACATACTTTTATGTTCAAATAGTTAAGGATTGTATGTGTTTTCTAATATATTATTAGTTTCGTCCCAGTAACATTGAGACATGATGATGTAGTTTGGTTATTAATAAAATTGGTTTAAGTGATTGAATTTTGATTGATAAAGTAAGAATAAAGTTAGAATAAATTAGAAGCACACAAATTTTAGCGAATTTGGTATGAGACAATCTTAATGGAAAAAACCGAAAAAAAGAAAGACAAGACAATCATAACGAGACAGGGAGAGTAATCAATAATATAAATGTTTTAAAATATATAATTCAAGAGTTTATTTCTTCGAAGTTTAAAAAATAATGTATTTAATAACTTCAATGTAAAATTGTAGAGTATATTTGCTCTGATACATAAAGTTCAAAAGTATTTCTCGGTATTGCTTGCTATTACTTTCGAGGTTTATTTAGATTAATTTTTTCATATATTTTACTTTTACATTTCTTGGGTTTTTATGGTGTCAGGAGTATATTTTATTGCGTTCATTCACATTATTTATTTGTATATTTGTGTCTTAAATAGACTAAAGAGAGTAATTATTTGACAGGACCGGTGTTGTATTTCGACTCATACGTTTTGTTAGAGAAATTTTATAGTGTCCAATCATGTTTTATTTATTCATATTTGTGTTGTAATTAGTTTAATTATTAAGTTAGGCCAATTTAATGTTAGAGGTTCATTTATATATTATGCAAGCCTATTGTAAACGGGCTCAATCTATATACATATAAAGTTTGGAAGTTGAGACCGTAATAAAAAGTGTATCAATCGTAAGAAATAGACAGATGCATATGCCAATAGAATAGAGAGAGAGATCTCCGCTTGAGAATATCTGTTCTGTAAGGCAAGATCAGTACTCGATACAAGCATTCTCATTCTTCTCTATTTCATTTACATTATCTGTATAAAATAAAGATAAGGAACGTGTGACCATTGACGTAGAAGAAGATATCTGATGTCAGCACGTTCGCAGTTAGCACATTCGATGTTTAGTGCTAAATTGTATTGAAGAGCAAAGTCACACTCAATCCAAAGCTTCCTTTAGCGCATTGTTTTTACAAGAGCAAAGTCCAGCTAGGCACATTGTTTTTACAGGAGCAAAATGTGGTGGGCGTGATCAATGAGCAAAGTGCTTTTGTGCGCTAACCTACTTCGTGCATCTACCCCATGCGCAAAATGCCAACTTAGCGCATCCAATATTGACTTGGCGCATTGACTCATGTGCTAACCTATACTGCTAATTCAGCACCATTAAGACTTAGTGCATCCATTACTCATGCGCTAACCCGACTTCATTTGATGCGCTAATTGCAGATCGTGTACCTCATGCGCTAACTAGTTTAACTTCTTCCTTCGCTTGAAAAGTACACTTTTTGTGACACCACACCCGGATGTACTTGAATTTAAAATTCAGTATGTATTTGATTTTTTCTAGCGAATGATTTCGTGTAAAAGAATGATATATTTAATTAATGAATGATTAATTAAATTATTTATCGGGTCCATAATATTGAGAATGGACTACCAAATATTTAGTTGGGTCATCATAATAATTATAGAAGCCCAATAAAAATGCCAACTAAGGTTGAGGAAAATGATTGGGCAACTCGAGTGCTATTTTGACCTAACCTGCCAGAAATAAAAGGAATAATTGGGAGGAACTTCCTACACCCATTTGGGGTATTCTACCAGTCAATTAACTCCCAAATCAATGGGTAGGGGACAAGGAAGTAAGGCTAGGGGCAGACTTATGAGGGAAGGGGATGGCTCAAGATAACCCCCATGTCAAGTCATTTACCTTATTACGGGCTATTGATTGAGGAGGAAACATCCCCCCTATCCTCTTGCATCTCACGACCAAAACCAAGGGAGGAGGAGCTCTGGAAATAGCTCACACAAACAAGGATCTTAGAGGAAGCAAAAGAAAGGGAAATCCAAGGGGAATAGCTAGGAGAAGAGGTAAGAACACAACTATTGTTCTTCAGCTAGTTTTTCTTGTATGATTTTTAAGAAATCATATGGTGGATTAAACATGAAGTTCTACACGGTTAAAAGTGTAGAATATTGATATAAAGTGGTGGTAATTAACTTAGAAGAGTTGTGGAATCGATAGGAGTCGAAATCGCCGGAAACCGTCACTCCAAAGGAGCTATTCGTAGTTGCAGACTACGAAAGCTGCCCGGCTTTTGTGAAAGCCGTCCGGCTTTTGGCTGGCAGTCCAGTTTTCCACTTTCAATCGGCCTAGAACAGGGATTGATCGAGGGCCATAACAAAGGCAACTATTGTAGCACATCATGAGGTGATGATGGCTGACTATATTGCGTATAATTGTTGGGTTAATTTCATAAGATTACCTAAAGTATTAAATGTGATTTTCATGGATTATTAATGGTTAATAATGCCTAAATGAAAATGTTATTGCATATGAGTAAACGAAGCATGATATATAAATTTAGACAAATTGTGTATGATTATGTGATATGAATATGATGGCATGGTAGTAGGAATTTACTATCTAATATTGTGATAAAATATACGTTTACTTCATGTAAGGAATTCATGAATGGATAAAAGGGATATTTTTGATATTGAGATTTAATTATATTTGGATCGGAAAGTCATTGGAAATGAATCATTGGATTACGAATTATGAACTTGATTGTTCTAAGATTATCCGACTAGTATTAAAATATCGGGAGATTGTTATGAAAAATAATGGAATTAATCCTAAGGGATTGGAATATGAGTAGTGATGCCTTAAGTAGTCTTAAGAGATACTTTAAGGAGCAATTGTATGAGCTCTAATGTATGTTAGGGGTAAGCCTTAAAGGTTACTCTAAGTGACTGGATTCTAAGCATAGGATTTGTTTGAGAATCGGACTAAAATGATGAATTAGAGCCGGACTCTAGAATAATATGGAAATGTAGTTGGGCCGAGCCCTTGCCATGTAATTGTGGAATACATGGAAACGTAGTTGGGCCGAGCTCTTGCCATGCATTAGTGAATATCATGGAAACATAGTTGGGCCGAGCCCTTGCCATGAAATTGTAGATTGCATAGAAATGTAGTTGACCCGGGCCCTTGCTATGAAATTGTGATGTGTTGAATTTTGGCTAGCGGATATCATAGAAATGTAGTTGGGCCGAGCCCTTTCTATGATATCGTGGCATGATAAATTAAATGAGATGTCCTGACTTGGGGTCACGAGGAATAGATATGGCGAACTCTAAACTAATATGGGCCCACGGGCCGAATACTTGACTTTATATAAAGTAAGTATATTTTTAAAACGGGGTAACCGCGGGTTATGGCCTATAATATAATATCACCCTAGATTGAGGGTCTTAGAAATTGAAGCATTGATTATATTCGGTGTAGTTGTCATTGTACATTTCAAATGCTTCAAAGTACTGGCCTCCCCTTCACGGGGAAGGCCACCTCACAGTTTCAGGTAGAACTTGAAGGTTGCTACCACCGCCCGTTGCTTCGGGAGAATCAAGGAGAGAAGACGTGGTTCGTGTTTCCTCCATTCAGTTTTCAAAACAATTACATTAATTCTCATGGATATTACTTTTCTGAATAATTATTTGAGGGCTTGTATGCCTAAGTTTGCCAGGTGTGACTTGGATACTTGTAATATTGTTTCCGCTGCATTAATAAATATTTTACATTATGTTTGTTTATGGATGTACTATCTGTGAATGGTATTCAAGACGCCTTGTATAGTATGGATGTGTTGGATTGCGGTTGACTATTCGTACTATACGACGGGTTGTTGACATGTCCGGGTAGGTCCGGGGCATGACAATTTAATTGGTATCAGAGACTTAGTCCGTAAACATCATAATGAAGCTTCAAATTTTTTTTTTGAAAAATGAATTTGAAAACCATGAGCATAAGAAGTTTTGTCCTTATAGAACTTTTGGTACTTGAGTTGCAATGTCTCTAATTGTTAAGATGGTGCCCTTAACAATTGGTATGGCGGTGACTTGAGCCAAAAGATGTCTTTAAGTGCCTATCTGTCAATTGACATTTGATACGAGTCTAATGACTCATTCTCAATTTCTTTCAGAAATGGAACATACCGGTAAAGTTACTCAGCGGAACCCGACTGGCCAGGCACCGGGAAGGTCCCAACATGGTATTCGAGGGGCATCGAGGGTGTCTCGGGGAAAGGGCCGTGCGGGCCACTCGCTGACCGTGAGTGACGGTCATGTGGAGACAATTGATGAGCAGTACGAGTCCGAGGAGGATTCAACTTACCAACCGGGAACCGAGCCGGTTGAGACCCCATATGATGGAGAATATGATGATGCTAGCGAGGAGAGCGATGATGATGACGCTCTAGAATGGATGGAGGAATTACTCCGTCAATACCAACAAGACCGCCAAAGGCGCCGGGCAAGGCGTGCTTTGGGAGGAGCTTCAAGAAGAGGAAGTCATGTGGGTTCTAGGGGACATGTAGAATCCCGGGAAGATTGAGGTGTCGAGGTCCCAATAATAAGGATCTCGAAGTACCTCAAAGAAGCGAGAGATTTGGGGTGTAAACTGTGATGGAACGGGAGACATCTCCGTGGCGGCCTAATGGATCAAAAGATTCAATGAAACGGCCATTGATATGCAGCTACTGTCAAACATGAAGATGAGGGTAGCAACAAGGTTACTAGAGGGAATGGTGTCCACGTGGTGGGACAGGGTCAAGGGGTAGTATGGTGAGACGGTCACATGGGAGAATTTCCGACAGGAATTCTTTAACCAATACTACTCCGACTTTGAGGTGAACTTGAAAAGGAGGGAATACACCAACTTGACCCAAGGGGGCAAGTATACAGTGAGACAACTCGAGCACAAGTTCAGGGAGCTTGCCGGGTTCATACCGGAGTATGTTTATGATGAGCATCGGATGGTAAACCATGTTTGGGATGTCTTAGACTTGGACGTGCGTGAGAGGGCAACACAATTGCCTAACATGACGTTCAGTCAGGTGGTCGAACAGAGCCTGAAAGGAGAAAAGGAATGGGAGGAAAGGAAGATGAAAAATACCGAGGAGGCGAAGAAGAGAAAATGGGAGAACCATGGCCCCCAAGGTTCTAGCAAAAAGGGGAACCACGGGGGAGGTGGGTCTTTTAGAACCCCTGCACCACCATCCAGGGTAAGTCAAGGCCCAGGGGGCAAGGCTCGAGGTCGCAAGGCTCGGGCATTATCAAATGTAATAACTGCAAAAAGAACCACGCGGGAAAGTGTCACTAGTACAAAAAAGGCTTTTCACATCGGTCAAAAAAGGCTTTTCACATCAGTCAAACAACCGATGTGGTTCCAGCCCATGTGAAAAGCAGACACTTTTCACATCGGTTATACCCACATCGGTCAAACAAACGATGTTGTGATCCCCCAAGGGGCTACCAATGCGGGGAGGCGGGAAACTTGAGGAGCAATTGCCCACAACTTGGGCGAGCCATGAGTGCTGGAACTAGTAGCGGAACTACAACAAGTAGGAACCGGATGGGAGCACTGCATGCAAGCACGGGGTACGGCGGGCTAAGTATAAGCAACACACCATCCGTGAACCAAGGCAAGACCCAAGCTAGGGTCTATGCGATGACGGAGGCGGACGCACGTGCTAACCCGGACTCCATTGCGGGTAAATCCTTAAACTCATGTTATTAATTCTATTGCAGATAATAGGAGTCTTGGGAGTGTGCAAATTTATAACCCCGACCAACTATGCCGGTTTTAGAATCAAAAAGAGAGAAGAAAGCTCGCCTTTGGCGAATGCAACTCGGCTTTCGTCTGGATTTAATTGGAGAATTACTACGGCGCTGAACGTCGGCCGGTGGTTATAGAACCCGGCCGGCATGCGAAGAGGACTTCTCGTGAACATGCATAACTCATGAAAGCCATTCGGCTTTTGTATTTGAATAAAACTACGGACCCAGATACCGGCCGGCATTCGTGGAAACCGGCCGGCGTTCGTCTGGCTTGAAAGATCCTGGCTACCTCACAGTCTCAGGTAGAACTGTGATTTCTAGCGAACCGGTGTAGTTGTCATTCTTGTCATTGTACTTTTCAAATGCTTCAAAGTACTGACATCCCCTTCACGGGGGAGGCCACCTCACAATTTTAGATAGAACTTGAAGGTTGCTACCACCGCCCGTTGCTTCAGGAGAATCAAGGAGAGAAGACGTGGTTCGTGTTTCCTCCGTTCTGTTTTAAAAACAATTACATTAATGCTCATGGATATTACTTTTCTGAATAATGATTTGGGGGCTTGTATGCCTAAGTTTGCCAAGTGTGGCTTGAACACTTGTAATATTGTTTTTGCTGCTTTAATAAATATTTTACATTATGTTTGTTTATGGATGTACTATGTGTGAATGGTATTCAAGACGCCTTGTATAATATGGATGTGTTGGACTGCGGTTGACTATTAGTACTGTACGACGGGTTGTTGACGTGTCCGGGTAGGTCCGAGGCGTGACACTTTTTCATATACCCAATTCAAGAGCTAGTTTTGAGTCCATTTCAAACTTTGAGATCAAAACTCCAACACCAAAGGTTTACACTACGGTCAAAGCTTTTAAGAGTCAACCTTGAGATTTAAAAAAATCTCAAGGTTAAGATAATCGTTTCTCAAGGTCAAAGCTACACCCCAAGAGTCCAGAATCTTGCGGAAACTTCAATCAACCACATGTCAAGGATCCAAACACAACAATCAAGAATATATGCCTCCTCTAGCTCATCAACATTGTGTGATATCCAATGCGCTGAAATGTCAAATGCTGATCTTAGGGTAAATTCTTCTAAATCGATTTTCATTGAATATATGTTCTTCACAGGATGAAATATCTTCCTCAAGTGATGAATGTATACTAATAAAGGAATTAAAAGTCCGCCTATCCAATAATGAAAGTGTCCTGAGAAAACACTCACGGTTCATTTAACCAATGTACAAAATGAGAACACAAAACATAAGTGAAAATTAGAAAACTCATAAGCACAAGCGTGTGACTTAACTAAGCGATTGAAAGCTTCCGATGTTGAATGTATCACCACAACAACCAATTTTGAACATGTTCAAACTGAACGTTGCAAATTATATTCTAAGAACTTACTTGCTAAGAGAGGTCAAACAGATCAAACCATTTTCTTAGATCAACCAAAAGACACCGCTTTCTACAATCCTAAGGAAGGCTTCCAAAACCCATGCAACTTGAAGAAAGTCAAGTGCGCTCAGTTGTATGAATGACATTCGATACATGGGCTTGGGTTTGACGAAACTTATGTTCTTCATGGGAGCGTTAGAAATTGATGCCGAAGAAAAGGAAAAGATAGAAAATATCTCTAAGGCTGAGATCTCGTTTGACTACACTCAACTGAATGCTAGTTATAAGACAAAGAAAATTCCCTTGTCTAATATCTCTTGCTCAAAGCAGCACTTTTAAAGAATGTTCAAGTTCAAGCTGCCAGTCGTTTAGCTCTGCCACACTTTTCTTTTTAGTCTTCTTCTGAAGACTTTAGATCTCTGTTTTGTCATTCTAGTGCAGAGGTTAGAAAACATGAGAAACTTAAACAAAATGCTAAGGCTTCCAAACCTCATAGTGATGTGAATGATGGCAATTCTGAACAGAAGAGATTTAAGGGTTCAACCTATACTGTTTGTGATGGTATTTGTTTAACATATCCCCTCAAGGTTTATTCAGCCAAACATATGAAACAATTATCAATGGAGAAAATCTTTACTTCTCAAAAACATGTTCCATCATTTACCTGCGCTGAAAATTCTTCCACACCTGCAAATGATTTTCAATGGGTTTCTAAATCAAAATCTAAATAATGCAGCTCTCCCAAAGCTTCAAAAGAGACTGATTTAGGAACAAAAAATAAAGAACTTGAGTGCCACTAGATGAGATCACTAACCTTAAGTCTAGGGTAGAAAACTTAGAAGCAAAAATATGTAGTTTAACTAAACAAATGAGTGTCACTGAACTTAAATGTCATAACAGTCCTAACTTTTTTGGACCTCTTCAAAAGGAACGTGGATGATTATATTCAAAGATCAAAGAACTTAAGGATCTTCTTGTTAAAAGAGGCCAAATTGATCAAACTATTTTCCTAAACCACTTTAAGGACACTCCTTTCTACAATCTTAAGGAAGGATTGAGATTTCAAAATTCATGTATCCTAAAGAAAGTGATTTTCATTCAATGGTATGACATTGAGTACACGCTGGTGTAGGTTTCACCACACTGATGCCTTTTACAGGAGCATCAAAAATCAGTGACCTAGACCAGGAGAAAAGAGACAGTCAAGGATGGAGTCCTATTTAAAGCTTTAAACAAAGGGAATATGGGGAAAAATCTGATGGGCATTTTTTATCTGTGACCTATTTCAGAGACAAATATTATTGGTGCGCTTTTTAATGTGAACAAAAATAGTACAACTTTTTTGTATACCAATTAAACCATCATACACTACAAAAAAATAACAATATTGGCACGGACTTGGCACAGATCATAACATATTTTTGACACAGAAAATAGCTGGTGACAAAACGTCATTGACACGGAATTTGACACGAATTTGACGTATCTGTGTCAAATCCATATCAAATACCCAATGAATTATGGAGAATTTGTGTCAAAGACCCATACCAAATTCGTGCCAATTCCGTTATATTTTTGTAGTGATAATGGAATTAAAAAATAGATTTACCCAAAATAGGATTAAAAATAATGAAAGATTTCAAGATGACAGTATTATGTTTCACTTCTCTAAATAGAAGTTATTATTGCCATATTTGAAACTGACATGTTATTTGTTTGTCCCTATTTCATTCAATAATCATACAAAATATATAGAGTAGAGATGAAAAGAATCTTATTCAATACCAAAAGGATTTCGAATTACAACTTAATGTATGAAACGACCTTCTCTGCTCTCTCTCTCTCTCTCTAAGAATGATATGTGCATGATTAATCTGTCTAGGTCTTCTAGGTTTGCATAATTTAGCTTCCTTTTATAGGAGAGGATGACTAACTTATGACTTACAAATTTGCTAATGGGCTGAATTACACATCTAAATAATAACTACACAAATACAAAAGATATTTAAATAGATTGGACACCATAAAATATTCCCAACAATCTCCCCCTTGGTGTTCAATCACGTTCAATCAGCATTGTAGCACATATATCTTTGTCTTTGTGTTTATTCAGCAATGTAGAGAAGAGCGTAGATAAAATCCGTTGAGTTGCTCCTCTTTTGTCTCTATCTTCAGTGCAGCTCAGCTTCCTTTGTCTTCGTGTTGAACTCGACTTGTTAAGAAGGGATCTTGAAAATCTTGCTTGTAATCCTTGCCTTCAAGAAGTTACTCATGATCAGTTTGAATGAATTCCGATGGCGCCTCTGGAACGCAAGTTCGGTTGACATACACGCGCACATGTGAATCATCTTAATTAAGTACTTGAATATTCGACCTTTGTCTCCTCCAAAGTGTAGCCTTTTTGAGTTTTTGAAGTGAATGCATTTGAGGAGACCTTGATGGTCGCACAACGGAAAATTATGGTTGACTTGTGAGCGTAGCTGACCATTTGATTTGAAGCTGGTTTGGCAATTGAGTTGTAGAGATAGTAGAGAAAGTGTTGGAGGAGAGAAGTGTCCAAGATTGATTTGTTGAGAGTTAAAGCATGTGAACCACTCTCCCCCTCATGACGCCCAGATTCATCGGATCGTCATGCCTTTATTTATTCTTTTATTCTGGGAAACAAAAAGAAAGGTTAAATGATAAAGACCGGATACACTGAGGTGTTCCGTTATCACAACATCAATGTAAACACTAACGTGTGGCCTGTATAAATGATAGAAGCATTAAAGTTCTAACAGGACTTCCGACCAATCATTGTGAATCATCCAAATTAGATGTCCATCTGGTCGTTACGGATTGATCATAAGGATCGGAAAAGATAACTTGTAGCCCCCCGAGGTCATGTAGACACTCGTTATCATCACTATAGAGATAAACTCTAGAGTCGAGGCGTGAAATAGATTGAATCATCTGTGATTTTTCGGATGATTACAGATGATTAAGAAGTCGAGTTCAACATGAAGACAAAGGAAGTTGAGCTGCACTGAAGATCAAGACAAAAGAGGAGCAACTCAACAGATTTTATTTACGCTCTCCTCTACAGTGTTTAATAAACACAAAGACAAAGATATACGCGTTACAATGCTGATTGAACACGATTGAACACCAAGGAGGAGATTGTTGGGAATATTTTATGGTGTCCGATCTAGTTAAATATCTTTGTATTTGTGTAGTTATTATTTAGATGTGTAATATGGACCACAAATGTAATTCAGCTCATTAACAAATTTGTAAGCCATAAGTTAGCCATCCTCTCCTATAAAAGGAAGCTAACTTATGCAAACAAAAAAGCCTTTTTAGATTATTCACGCACATATCATTCTTAGAGAGAGAGAGAGCTGAAGCTTATGATTTTCGATACCCCGTTCTGTATTATATTTCTCGATCATTCTTGGTATTGAATCAAGATTCTTTTCTTCTCTACTCTATATATTTTGTATGATTGTTGAATGAAATAGGGACAAACATTATTATTTTCTAAATATGTCATTATTGCCTAAATATTGACAGTTAATGTGACGGTATATAGGATCAATGTTACAATGATTAAGGGAGTGTTTGGATCTACTTTTAAAACTGATTCTCCTACTTCAGGGGGCAGAAACAGATATTGCAGTATCTCAGTGAAAGTGTAGAAGTACTTTTGAGTGCTTCAAATTGCTTATAGAAGCAGTTTTTTAAAAATTGAGAAAGACCAGTTTTTGATAAACTAATTTTGATTTTACTTCTGATTTTTAAAAAGAAGCAAAAGTGGGATCAATTCCAAAGACGTTTTAACTCTTATATACATAGGATGTTTTTACTTAGACTGTAAATTGCTGGTCTTGTCTGGTTTGAACTGATCTGGTCTGGTTTCTTTGTATTTTTATAACTATCCAAGTCTGGTCTGGTCTGAACTGGTCTGATCTGGTCTGGTCTGGGAGGAATTACAGTCCAAGTAAAAACACTTTTAGAGGAAAAATATGCTAGCCATGCTATGGTTGAAAATATAAAACCTATCAATAGTCAGTTCGTATACGGTGCAACCGGCGCACCTTGAGCATAATGCTTCACTCCCAAAAACGACATAGTTTTGCACAATTTTAAAAAAATCGCGTGAACAGTACACGCGTGTACAGTAGCTGTTTTTTTTTTTTGCTTTTTGTCCTAGTAGAATGAATGATGTAACTCGCGTGTAAAGATATGTAACTCTTTTCCGCCTAGCTTTTCCCAAACACTCTTTTTGTTTCTCGAACCAACTTTTTTTCCCGTTTTATCTTAAAATATCGTGTGATCAAGAAGTATTATATTCCTATATAATTTATTTTCATATTCTCACAATAAAAAATAATTTTAAAATATAATTAATATTTTTAGAATGTATTTTAAGATTTTAGAGAGTAAAAAACACAAATATCTTAATTTATTTATTAATTATTTTATTATTGATGATTCTACTATAAAAAAAACTTAACATCTAATGATTAGAGCTATTTCTATTTTCAAAATGTTATAAAATAATTAGTAATATAATTAAAATTCAAAGGAAATAAAAAAAACAAAAACTAATGGAAAAATACCTAGGCGCCCTAGTCGGCCAAGATGAGTGAATAGACAGCAGCAGCTCTAGCATACAAACACGAAGGAACCTGCCGATCCCAAAAGGCCAGCCGGGCAGGATAACTACGAACAGGGGATGGTTGTCGTGGATATGCGACAGCGCATCAACACCGGCAAAGAAGGTCGCCGTCTAGTCTTCTCTCTTTCAGAAGAGTTGCTCTCTTTCAATTAATAAAACAATGTCGTTTTGGGATCAGCACACCACGAGCATGGTGGACCGATCCCACGGTATAATTTGCGATCAATAGTAAATACGTTTCGCCCCGAAAGATATTGCAATGACAAATGGATTGGCAATTTAACAAATAAAAGGAGCTGAGCATGCATAATTGTAAGTTGTAAGTTGTAGTTTATAATTTTACTTTGCTTTTAAATTTAACGATTAATCAATTCAAACACCCTCATAATAAACTTCCATATTTAATTACTCTATCCTAACAAGCAAACAATCATGATCGCCTATTATCATCAATTCCTACCAGGAAACATCTAAAAGAAATGAATTAAATAAGAAGTTTGAACTCAACAAGTCTTACCACTTGTTATTAACAATCAAGAAAAACCCAGCTAGCATATATCTAGTCGAACCAAAATCTCCTTGCTTGGGAAAACATATCTCAAATCCCTATATTAATCCAATGAAGTGAATGTCATCACGTAGCTATACATATTTATTTATAATAAAGTACGTTTTGCAAGCTTTGGTTATATATATATAAGACTATTTGTTTACCAAGTTAATTAACTTGTATCGTTAGGATATATCCCTAGTTGGCTAAAAGATCGAACGTGGAGCTGGTATGAGCTCGGGCTAGCGCTATTAACGAGCCGATCTCTTTTAACTGCGCAGTTATCTTCAAGAATTCATGTGTATGCCTTCCCGATTGAAGTTTTAATTCAAATTTGATATGAGTAAACTAGACTTAATGAATAAGGTTCCCAAACAATTTCATCAAAAAATTCCACCTGGAACCGCCCCAAATGGCGTCGGCCGGACAGAGCATCCTAAATATGGCCTTATTTGACATTTTTTTTCAAATTTAAGGCCCTATCCGGTCTTAAATGGCGTCGGCCGGACAGAACATCCTATTTTTTTGGCAATTACAAAATTATGTTTTGAAATATTATGAGTGTTTTAAATGCTTACCAATTATCATCATTATTTTTTATTATAAATAGTTACTACTTTTAAATTTAATTTTATATATAAATACTTCTTCCGTCCCTTATAACTTTGTCAACTTTCCTTTTTTGGTTGCCCATAAAACTTTGCCACTTTCCATTTTAATCAATCAATTTGTGGCTCCTATTATTTCTCACTTCTCTGCACAAATATCTATCACACAGTTTTTACTTTATTATTTTATGTACCGGTCAAACTTGATAAACTTTCAAGGGACGGAGGGAGTATATGTTTATTATTATATAAATGTTGGTCCGTCCCAACGTTGACCAAGTTGACCTACCAAGACTAGGTTGATTTGTGACCCGGTCATGTAACCGGGTCGCTTATCGATCTAACGTTTACGACATAACTCTTAAATAAATCAAAAATAAAAAATACTTGATTTAAAAAAAACACTTTCATAAATCTTCCTAACTATTTTTTAAATTAGTTGTCCTAAAAACATTGCTACATTCAATTTAATGTAAAAATTTTGTGGTTAATTTTGTCTCTTCTTAATAAGTGCTAATCACGCATTTTGTATCTTTCTTATTCAGTAGAAGAGTAAATTTTTGCAAAATATAGTTTGACTAAGTATGTAGCATTTCACCCTCAATTGTTGTACCAACAAACATATACCATCTTCACCTCAATACATTCTTCTCATTTTCCTTTTTGAGATAGATCCCAAAAACTTATTCCTATTGCACACTAAATTTTTCTAATTCAATCAAAACATCATTAATGCTACAATGCGTACGGTCCACATGTGTCATAAGAGATAATCACATAAATATTAGCAAATAAATTATATTTCTTCTTATTTGAATGATTTTAGACAACTTTGGTATGTTTTTCTCTACAATGTCATGAATACCGTCTAGATGTTGTCATGTTGACATTATTGTTGACACTGCAGAGAAACTTACCAAAAATTATATGAAATCATACAAATAAGGAGTTAAATAATTTATTTCCTAATATTTATATAATTATTTCTAATGTCACATGTGTACCGTACACATTGTAACATTGAAAATTCTCTCACAAGTACACATTTCAACTTTATTCTTAGTTTATTAATACACATATCAAGTTAAATTAAGAATTATTTTAGAATGGATGTAGTACGACTTTGATTGATAGCATTATAGCAAAATAATGAAGATTGAAAGGTAAAGTCGAAGTTAGTTACTCGATGATATCAATAGCCGTGTTGGGTCAATCACATTTTCAACAGGGTTTCATTCAAACTGTGTTTCCTTTCCAAAATGTCATACCGAGTACCACATGAAGCCGTGCTATGTAGGCCTGAGCATGGGTCGGGTTCGGGCGGGTCGGGTTTGCGGACCCTTAACCTGTTCGGGTTTTTAATTTAAATATTAGGCCCGATCCTTTGATATTTTAAATCGGATATTTCGGATATTTTTAAGTCGGATATTATTGGATATCGGATCGAGTTTCGGATATTTCTGTTATATTAAAACACATTATAATGGGATAATTAAAGTGTTAGAATGCAACATTGACAAAAATTGTACACACTAGTGCACTACACATTCAAATTACACAAATAATTTAACACAAATTAAAAAAATAATTAAACACAAGTATTAATTTAACATATTCAAAGTACACACATTACATAATTTAATATATTTTGGATATTTCGGTTATATTAAAACACAATATAATTGGATAATTAAAGTGTTGGAATGCCACTTTGACAAAAATTGTACACACTAGTGCAATACACATTCAAATTACACAAATAATTTAACACTGATTGCACAAATAATTACACAAATAATTGAACACAAGTATTAATTTAACATATTTAAAGTACACACTACATAATTTAATATATTTTGGATATTTCGGGCGGGGCGGGGCGGGATTTTACAAACCCTACCCGCCACCCGGTCTAGAACCAATATTAATCGGATTTTCGGTTTTGGGTTTTCGGGTCGGATATCTGTATCCAAACTTCGGGTTTTGCGGGTTGGTTCGGGTTTTGCTCAGCCCTAGTGCTATGTACTCCATCCGTCCCTTATAACTTTGTCAACTTTCTTTTTTGGATGTCCCACTAACTTTGACACTTTCTTCTTTAAGTAAAGAATTTGTTGTTCCAGTTAATTCTCTCTCCTCTGCACAAACTTCAACCACACAGTTTTTATTTTGTTAATCTCCGTGCCGGTCAAACTTGGCAAAGTTATTAGATACAGAAGAACTATCTATCTATATAGGGTCCGGTTTTGGTCTGAAAGGATGCACATTTTACTTCAAAAAGGTGTACATTTACGCTTAAAATCGCGCACATTTCAAATTACATAAAAAGTTAGATTTATTTTAAAATGTCACTACATGCCATTTTTTTATCTATGGAGTACATATTCATGTTTCACAATTCCAAAATTAATGTCAGACTCACTCTAATTTCTCTTCTTAGATCGCATTCTCATTTGATCCAAATTATATATATATATATATATATATATATATATATATGTGTGTGTGTGTGTGTGTGTGTATATATGTGTGTGTGTGTGTATGTCAAATTATTTATCAAAGTATATTTTGTATCCAAGTATATACTACATATATGTATATGTGTGGGGTGGCATATCGGTTTACGGTTCGGTTCAAAATGAATTGGAAGGATGATTACCAAATATAAACCATACTAATGATACTATCTTTTAGTTTGATTTGGTTCGGATTGGATTTGTTGTTTTTAATAATATATGAAGGTTTTATTGAATTTCTTCAGTTCAGTTCGGTTTTTCTTGAATTTGATTCGGTTCGGCTCAATACGGTTCAGAAAAAATGCTACCAAACTCAAACCAAATTCTAAATGATTTAGGAGCCTGTTTGGTAGCACGAAAATCGGCTGATTTGGTTGATTCTGGTAAAATTTATGAAATTCTGGCTGAAGTGGCTGCATTGGCTGATTCTGCTGATTTAAGGAAAAAAAATTTAAAATATATTTTATTAATAAAATAAAGAAAAAAATTAATGCAAAATAGCTAAAATGGTCATCTACGGTAGCTTCAGTCAATACTGTCAGAAAAGTAACTTCAACCTTACTTTTTATGCTTATTACACAATTCAACACGCGAAAGCAAACGTTACATGTTTGGTGAAAAAGTTAGCTGATAAACTTGATAAGCCGAAAAACAGTGTTGCCAAACGGCCTCTAGGTTTAGTTCGGATAAGCTCGGTTTCACACGGTTTGATTCGGTTAAACCAAACCAATATGTCCACCCTGTTAAAGATAGCGAAAAATTAATATATGTTGAAAAATATTTAGTGACTATAGGTGACAGAAGTTTTTATTTATGAAAGCTGACCAAAGTTTTAAGAACTGATGATTAAAGAAGTTATCCCAAAGGCTACACTTGTTTATGGAAATGTCCAACAAACAAGTTAAATGCTCTAGCAATAAATAATTGGTCCCATTAGAGACAAGAATGGCAAAGCATGTGGGGGATATCTTAGCTGATTTTGAGGTTGGGAGAGCAGTTTTGACATATCATAAGCATTGTGTCCATTGGACACATAATACAAAATAAACAGTAGTGTGGCCATAGCTATATCCCTTATCTTAAATTCTTGATAACATGTGAATTCTTGTCCAGTAGGTCAGCAGCATTTTCTTGCACCCCACAACATCAGTTTTAGCTTTCCATCTCCATCAGTTTTCAGGTCACATAGACTGTATGTATTTCTTGGCCCTTTGTGTCTCTGTGTGATATCCTTCCATCTTTTGTTCACATGGTGCATTTATCATGTTATTATTAAGGAAGTTTCAGGCCACATTTGGCACAAACCCATATATCTTATATCCTAACATTCACAATTTGACATTTATCATAATGATTTGGACTTTGGAGCCTCGAACAACCAGACGTAAAAAAGGCCATAAAATCTTAATTTGTATCGGCACACCCCAATACCCTCTGCCTACGCAATTGCTAACAACACAATCGTTGCGGAGCCCGACATTGTTGCTTTGAATCAAATCTCTCTGAATTGACAAACCCATTGCACTGGGCATAGGAGGGTAGCGGTCAATAATCAAAGAGACTCTATGTGCAAGGGGTGTTTGAAAATTAATGTTTCAGTCAGAAAATCGCAGGACCCCTTTTAGAGTTTTCAATAAATGAAAACGTCGTTTGATAAATAGTTATTCGACCCTAGAGTTTTAGGACAAAACCGTTGAAATGAAAACGTTGCAAATAGGAGAGTTTTGGGTTTAGCGTTTTAAAATATTGTGTTTTCCACTAACTTTTATGGCCAAATAGCTAAATTATCAAACATTTTCTGACAACCCGACAACTTATTCAGATGGTCAAACCCGCTGACTGGATTCACTATCGACAACCCGCTAACACAACTCGTTATCCGCTAACCGCTAAATGTCAAACACGCAGAAAAAAATCTCTTTGTAGACGCCAAGTTATTCGTCCAACTTTTTTGTATCCATAGACAATTCTTTTCATTTCTGTAAAGTGAATTGTTTATATCACAGAAAATAGATTTTTTCGAGATCACGAACAATTCTATTTACAAAAACGGAAAAATATGCCTACATACCGATAACAGACAAAAAAAATAGACATGTACAGGAAGAATGAATGCTAATACGGAATACTCCGCATATATTACTACTATTTCCGTTCCAAATTGAATTGCCAAATTGACTTTTTTTGTCAAATAATTTCATTTTATCTGCTTAATTAGGATATCAATTTCTAATTATATTTTAATTTGAAGTTTGCAATTTAAAAATATAATGCAATTTATGAATGAGTTAATTATCAAAATAGGACTAAAAGTCATTCACTTTTCACAAATAGGACCAAAAAATGAACTATGTTTGCATAGGACTAATTATGTGTACCTTGGACAATTATACCCTTATAGCTATTAAAATGTTTTAATTCCTAATAAAATAATAAAAAATAATAAAAATTCGTAAAAAATACTAAAAAATTAAGAAAACCATTTCGATATTAAAAATTTAATTAATTTTATTTTTCAAAAAATTAAAAAAATTAAAAAAAAAAGCTCAAAAAAAAAATCGCCGCCGCCTCTGCCGCCTCAGCACCACCACCTCCAGTCACCAAGGGAAAAAAATGCCAAGTTCATTACGAATGCCATATTTATGGAAGAAAAAAATGAAAATGTTGGCATTCGAAAAGAGAAATATGCCACATTTTGGCATTATCAGAAAAAAATGGCATTTTTCTGAGAAAATGGCATTTTTTTCATCGCCCGGAGGTGGTGGTGCTGGGAGGTAGTACAGGCGGTGGGAAAGGCATCCATATTTTTTAAAGTTTTTTTTATGGAGTTTTACTATTTTTTATTAATTTTTTTAAAAACAAAATTATTTAAAAAAAAAGTTTTTGAATTTTTTATATTATAAAAATTTTATAAATTTTTTAATTTTATTTCTACGAATTTTTGATTTTTTTTCGAATTTATTATGAATTAAACATTTAATTATGGCTTTTGACTATTTTTAATTCATATTTAATGGAAGGGTAAGAATGGAATACAAAAATAGGTATGTTTCCAATAGGACTCATATGGTCCTATTTTGGATTAAAAACATAGCAAGTCCTATTTTAGGTTTTTGTCATAGTTTTAGTCCTATTTGAACTAATTTCTATTTATGAATATATAAATTTTAATTATTAAAAATTGAACGAAATATCAATATGGGAATTCTAAATTTAATATTGATTGACCAAAAAAATTTCCTTCACAAATCAATCTATTTATATATAAGAAAAGAATAGTATCATAAAAATACAATTTTACCCTTTAAAAAGTCACATGTCCTCTCCACAATTCACTCCTCTATCATACACATGATGTGTCAAATTCAAGGATGATGCCGCACATTCAACATCAAAGGAGAGCAATATTTATTACTCTAAAATACTCTAACAAAAACGTTACCTCAACCTTTGATACAAATGAATAAAGAAACAGCATTTTCTTCAAATTGTTATAACTTTTTCGGCGTCCATCTAATTTTCATAAAGAAAATATCAAAATTTATAATTTTTTACGATCCTTCATATTACACCAATATTGCATATATAAAAGTTAAAAAAATTCTAAAGATTTATTAAACAACCTTCCTAATATATGACTAAAAAAATGAAAATTGAAAAATGATAATTATGTTTATGTCAAAGTGACCATAAGCAAAAATGTCTCAAATACTCATTTGTGGAGAAAATGTCACTAAATTTGATATGAGTACACTTTTATAGTCACATTGATATAAAATAAAACATAATTATTTGTCAAATAATGTTATTAAGCTTTTAACTTTTGAACATTTAATAAGCAACATTTTTATTTTCCAACCTCGATACGGCTTATTCGGCATTAAAAGAAATAGAATAAACAATGTATATTTACAAAAAAAAATACTGAATTTTATGTGTCTAACTCTCCTTAATTCACTCATTTGCTATAGCAATGACACGTGACCAATTTAAAGATACTTTAAAGTACCTAACTTCTCCAATGGAAAATAGAAGGGAGCAGTCGTAGGAGATGATGTGTTGGTGGGGCCCAAGCTATAAAAAAAACCCTAATTTTCTTTAAAGTGTTTTAACATTTTCGTTTTTGTTCTAATTTTTACAAAAAATATATCAAAACTCATAATTTTTTGTGATATTTCATATGAGATCAATATTAAATATATAAAAATATAATCTATCAACAGTCTCTATAATTATGCTTAAAATTATTTATATACATTTTCTGATCTATTTTGTTGTCTGAATTGGGGAAGTTACTATAGATGATCATTTTTAGCTACATTTCATATAATGTTTTTCTATATTTCATTAATAAAAGTAATTTAAGTTAAATTTATCCATACACTAAAAGATTCAACTAATTCAACCACTTTTCTCAGAATATCATCCTTTTCAACATATTCAACTAATTTCAGTACTACTAAACGGTCTCTAAAATCAAAACCGTACCATGAAAAGAAAATTCTAAAAATACTAAATTTATTTAAGAAAACTTCCTTAAAGTATTTTATAATTTGTTGTGCACTGGTTTGATATATAAAAATTCGCAAATGAAAATCTAATTAGTTATAATTAGTTATAATTTGTTCTATTTTGAGTTGGTCTAAATTCAAGACGATGAGTGATTTGAATTCATCAACTCTACGATTATTAAAAATCTAATGTTATTCTCATTTTATATTCTACTCCTTTCGTTAAACTATTAGAAACCTTATTTCGTCCTATTATAATGTCACTCGAGAATAAAAAAATAGCAAATGGAAATGATAAACACATCGAGTGCTGATAAAATAAAACTTCTAAATTCAGTTCAATTTATTATTGATGGAGTATATGGCCCAGGGACCCCCGGCCCACATACTTCCTCTACTACAATCAGGCCCAATAGGCCCAAACGGGCCAAGCCCAGCAAAATGGAGCTCTAAGCAGTCCACAATACGCAAAGGGGTGCCTTCGGCCCTATGGCCGAAGGCTACCAGTGACGGAATCGAGCTTAGAAACATCACAGGAGAACAAGGCTTGAAAACCAAGCCTTCGGCAACTGCAGCCCTCGGCGGGTAGGAGCCCTCGGGTAGAAGAGGCATCACAGGAGAACACGCCTTGAAAACCAAGCCTTCGGCAACTGCAGCCCTCGGCAGGTAGGAGCCCTCGGTTAGAAGAGGCATCACAGGAGAACAAGGCTTGAAAACCAAACCTTCGGCACCTGCAGCCCTCGGCGGGTAGGAGCCCTCGGTTTGAAGAGCCTTCGGCCCAGCACCCTTCAGCCGAAGGCATCCACCTCGACAGAATATCCTCTTCACATGCGCCTGGATCACCGTACCAAGTACAAACGTCACATCCAACCACCGCATTTAATGCGGCCACATGCGAGTGCCAGTGCCACCCCGGTCGAGGTGACCCCTCGACCACCAGAAAACTGACACGTGTCCTTATCTAGCATTTATTACTGCTATAAATAGCACCCCTTTCCCCCATTGTAAACAACGCTGAATACATATCGAATATACACTCTCTCTCTTACTTGTTTGCTCTGACTTCTCTCTAGTTATTCTCCGCAATAACCCCTCGGATAAGCTACCCCCCGGGTACACGATCCATCAATTATTATTCTTTATTTTTAAGTTAAAAGGAGAAAATGTGAAAATATATATTTATCATTTTTTCTTTTTTTTAAACTGCTTTGATCTATTTAAGTTTAATTTTATTTTAAAAAAATTGACTTATTCGGCTGAAGTTACTGTACATAATCATTTTTAACTACTTTTCATATAATCTTTTATTTACTTCATTAATAAAATATAATTTAAACTAAATTTATCCATAAATTAAAAGAACCAATTTCAATCAATTCAGCCCCTTTTGTCAAAATTTCATGAGATTCAAAAGAATCGGGTGAAGTAGCCAATTTCAATGTTACTAAACTGACTCAAAATATAAAAAAAAATGACTTATTCGGCTGAAGTTACTGTACATAATCATTTTTAACTACTTTTCATATAATCTTTTATTTACTTCAAATAATTTAAACTAAATTCATCCATAAATCAAAAGAACCAATTTCAATCAATTTAGCCCCTTTTGTCAAAATTTCATCAATTTCAAAAGAATCAGGTGAAAGAGCCAATTTCAATGTTAGTAAACCGACTCCAAATATCAAAATTAGTACATGAAAGTAATAATTGAGCGGGAGAATTTTATTGCTCATATGTAGTGCTTTTAGGTATTAGAAAATAAGCTTGCTAACAATTGAGTGGATTAACTTTCTCCCTCATATGTAGTTCTAAGTATAAGATAAGAATATTAAACAATTGAGTGGGATAATTTTCTCTCTCATATGTAGTGATTTTAGGCATAATAAGAAGAAACTAAGAAGATAAATGATGGAGTATATGGGCCTGGACCCCAGGACCCACATACTCAAGAGGACAGAAGACACAACTGCCACTTAGTGGGACCCTCGTCGGCGAGATGACCCTCATCGACTGGAAAGAAGTCAGACCCAGAATATGATCCGGAAGCCAGAAGAACCGGGTGACCTCATCGGCCGGGTCTTCGTCGACCGTGTCCTCGTCGGCCGTGACCCTCGTCGGCCATGAAGGACTCCCAGAACAAGATTCTGTATGTACTTAATCATTTGTATACTCTATCATTTACTTTGTATTCGGCCCAATAGCGGTCCAGTTGTAAATGGGCCTCCCAAGCCCAAGACTTGAGAGCTCAGCCCTAATTTTTCCTAAAAATACTCCCTTTGGGAGTAGTTATGGGGGTTCTGAGAATTCATTAACACAGAGCAATTATACTACTTCTCTCTCTAGTTCTCACTTCTCTCTAGATTTACTCTATCAATAAACTTGGTAACAATTGAGTAAGAGAACTTCCACTCTCATGGGTAGTTCTTCTTAAGTATATAAGATAATCCAGCTAACCGTTGTGAGTGAAAATCTTCTCTTCCATAAGTAGTGCTTTTAGATACTCCATCCGGTTCTGAAAGATCTTTACACTTTCCATTTTTATCAGTACCACAATTATCTTTACACTTCCTTATTTGCCTTATTTGGCAAATAAATCTACACAAAACAGTGTCAAACAGTGCCAAACAGTGTACTCTACAGTAAATTCAAATTTATTTCCTTAAAAACTGTGAAGTCAAAGTGTCAAGATCTTCTCGAACCAAAGGTAGTATAACATAAGTCAACTAATAATTGAACGGGAGAATTTTCTCTCTCATGTGTAGTCTTTTTAGATATGACATGATAAGCTTGCTTGCTAATAACTAAGCGGAAAATTTTGATCTCTCATATGTAGTGCTTTTTTTAGTTATTACAATATAAAGTTGCTAACAATTGAGCGAGAGAATTATCATATATGTAGTTCTTTTTAGTATAAGATTAGCCGGCTAACGGTTGAGCTGAAAAATTTTCTCTCTCACATGTAAGAGTTTTAGATATAAAAAAGATAAGCTTACTAATAATTGAGCGAGAAGATTTTTTGTTTCATATGTAATGCTTTTAGACATTAGAAGATAAGATGGCTAACAATTGAGAAGGAGAATTGAGCGAGAGAATTTTATTACTCATATGTAGTGCTTTTAAGTATTAGAAGAATAGAAGATAAGCTTGCTAATAATTGAATGAAATAACTTTCTCCCTCATATGTAGTTCTAAGTATAAGATATGAAAACTAAACATTTGAGCGAGATAATTTTCTTTCTCATATGTAGTTCTTTTAGGCATAAGAAGAAGCTAAGAAGATAAATTTGTTAACAATTGAGTGAGAGAACTTCCACTCACACGAGCAGTTCTTCTTAAGTATATAAGATAATCCGACTAACCGTTGAGAGTAAAAATTTTCTCTTTCATATGTAGTGTTTTTAGGTAAAATAACATAAGGCGACTAATATTGAAAGGGATAATTTTCTCTCTCATATGTAGTATTTTAGATATGACAAGATAAGCTTGCTTGCTAATAATTAAGCGAAAAATATCTCTCTCTCATATGTAGTTCTTTTAGTTATTAGAAGATAAAGTTGCTAACAATTGAGCGGGAGAATTATTATTTTTTCTTTTTTTTTCCTTTTACCACGGTGCTCAGACACGCTGATTTCATCCGAAGAGGCGGGAGAATTATCTATATAAAGTTCTTTTAGTATAAGATGAGCCGGCTAACAATTAAGGAGTATAATTTTCTCTCTCATACATAGTGCTTTTAGATACTCCTTCCGTTCCCAAAAATACTTCTCACTTTCCTTTTTGGGCTGTTCCCAAAAATACTTCCCACTTTCCCATTTTGGACAATTTGTGTGGCTCACATTCATTTTACCTTTTTCTTACACAACCATAACCATACATTTCCACTTTATTCCACTTTCTTAATAAGCGTGTCAAGTCAAACCGGGAAGAATTTTTAGGAACGGAGGGAGTATAAGATAAGATAATCCGACAAACAATTGAGTGAGACAATTTTTTCTCATATGTAGTTGTTTTAGGTATAACAAAATAAGGCAATTAAGAATCGAGCAAGGTAATTTTCTCTCACATATGTTAAATTTACTAATGAATGGCAAGTTATTATTTAACTAATATTCGTTAATTTTAATATTTATTGTATTCACTTAAACTTTATGTCACTCACTTATTATGCTCACTTTTTTTATTTAATTTAAAATTAATCTAATCATGAAAATGAATAAGTAGCAAATTATAATTAGCAGTGTCAATTAATTTTTTCTAATATACTCTTCATTGAATATATATTGTATGAGCTTATATTTTATGGTATTAGCTTATTGAACTACTATTATTTTTCAAAAATGTAGAATCCTAAAAAGTTGTTTTTATTTTAATATTTAATTAAATCATGAGTAAAAATATATGTGTATGCACGGATAGGATACTAATTTGAGACAAAAAGTATGAGAGAATGGAGAATTGAAATGAGGTAGGACCGTAGGGGAAACTGAAAACCGTATCCGTGATTGTAGCACATATGCGTTTCTGTGCCTCCAACCCCGCAGCATCTCAACTTGGGAATTTTTTGACATAACCATGTTCCAATATGACAAAAAACATCAACTCGTTTAACTTTTATCTTTGCCAAGTCTAATGGAGTGTAGAGTTGAATATTACTTCTATCCTAATCGATCAACTTTGTCAACTTCGTGTTGTGTATGAAATAATACATAGTATGAAAAGTAAAGAACGTATGATTGAAATTTGTGAAGAAAATAGATAAATAAGTTGAACCAAAACTTGATTAAAGAAAAATGACAAAGTACTAAAACATGATTCTTTAAATAGGAGTACATGCTTTAGGGAGTATAATTTATATTCGCCCAGCATAAATGAGGCATTTAAGTGATGGCAGCGGTCGCACACCTATTACAAATAAAAACAAATAATAACTCATATTTAGAGAATTGTAAACATGGACTCATATTTTTGGGATTTCAACATGCGTGTTTTACTTATGTTAGTAAAATTCTCCCGTTTATATATATACAACTGCCCAATATATTATTTTTTGGGACACCATTTAGTCTAAACATAAAACATGAGTACTTGTCTATCTCTAAGAAAAACACCACATTTAGAGATGTCATCCCATGAAACCTCGAGTCTAACCTAGTTGCATAAAAAACATCAGGTCTCATGACTTGCTTAATAAAAAAAATCCACATAGACAGAAAAGGGGGTGGAGGGGGTTAAATAGAGGAAAATTAAAGACGTGTTGAAGGAAATCTTATTTAGTGTGTTATCGTTTATATATAATTTATTTTAGGATAATTCTATGTAAACTATATATTATGGGCCAGTTGGCCCTTCCTTACAAACCATAAACTCTCCATATTTATAGGGCATTTGATAATAAAACTATAAACATTATTCTCTCTATAACACGTTATCAACACGGTTATTCCTATTTGGTATGATCATGAGGATAATATATCAAATGTAAAGTTTGTATGACATAAAATAATTCTTTAATTTGTTAGAAAGTGTAATGAGATGATGAGATCTTGATTATTCTCGCAACGCCCTAGATTCAAATATGAGAAGTTACACTTCTCTATTATGAAGAACACCAAAATGTTTAGCTACTTAGTCTCTAAGTAGCTTCAAAAGTAGAGTTGTCAAATGGGCCAACCCGATCCGTAACGGGTTATGCTTTATGTAGGTTGGGTCGGGCCAACCCTTTTAGTGACGGGCCAGAAATTCTACAACCCTAACCCAACCCACCAAATCCGTGGGTTAAAACGGGTTGGCCCGCGGGCCAACGTAAAAAAATATATAACAAAAGATTCTTTAAAAAAATTACTGTGAAGTACATATTTATATTAGTGAGTAATAATAAGGGAAATATAAGAAATCAAAATACTAATAATCCTATACTTGTTAAGTTTATTAAAAAAATATTAAATACTAATTATACAAGAATTTGAAAACTAGAAGAGGATATGTAACAAAAATACTCATTGTATAAAAGAAAAGATCTATTAAGACATTTTGATTGATTTATTTGTAAATCATGACTACTAATTGTTAAATGTTGTATCAAACTTCACATAAAATATATGTTTCAACATTTTATTTGAATATTTATTCTAGAAATAATAATTATTTTGCAATGGCTACAATTTTTTCATTGTAATATAATAAATTTGGTAGTAAAAGAACAATATTGAAGATAATAAAAGTCAAAACTAAAACCCGCAACCTGTTGGGCCAACCCACTTAAACCCGCAACCCGCGTGGGTTGGCCCGTGAAACCAACGAACTAAATGGATCAGAAATTCACAACCCTAACCAGCCAATAAATGGATTTAAACGGGCCAGTCCGCGGGTTGCGGCCCATTTTGACTGCTCTATTCAAAAGTAATGGAGACACAGTTAAAGATTGTGGTTACTGTTATCAAAAGTTCTATAGAATCTCATTTTAAAGATGTAAATGAAGCATTTATTATTCTTTTATTATCTCAAATCAAGTAATTCTAAGTAACATAGCACAATTATATTGAATTGTTCACTTTTGGATTAAATTAATCTAGAGAGAAGTGACATACCTCTATATAGGTGATCACTGGATTGAGTGTGATATAGAATAATAGATCATACCGTGAACATTTATAAAGCAAAGATTTCTGAATTCCCAAGTATCATTGTATGTCTAAGATATAGACATAATATGTACTCATGATGAAATATGAGAAATCTTAGATACTTGAAAGTCATAATTGAAATGAAGAGTCTTGGGAAACTCAGGTCTGTTTAGAAATCAAACACCGAGTTTGTTGAAAACTAATTCGCTGGTTGCATACATCCAAAGAGATTCTCAGGAAAATTAACATGGATAAATGCAAATTGGTAGCAGTCACATGATTGATCGAAATATGGATATCATAAAAATCCATTATTGAAAAGTTATTGCGAGAAAGAATTCTCTATGTAAGTGCAATATGCACATGATTATACTTTGACAAACAAACTCGACCAAATATTACATTCTCAAAAACGTGTTAGCTAAAAATAACTCAGGGCCAACATAGCGTATATCGTCATTTAAATGGTATCAAGAATGTACTTTGATATCTATATGAAAGCATTGGTGTAATCTTTGTTTATCCCTTATAAATTGAATTAAGCAATTGATGATAATATTATTCGTTAAGGAATGGGAAATGTCAAAAGTATCACTCTAACACAAATTAATGTGCTTTAAGTTTTACCGATGATGGATATCCTCTAAAATCATTTATATTTTCTTAAATGAGTATATATTTATCATGAAGAAACCGTAACTTTATGTACGGAATACCTCGATAAAAGTTAATATCAATTCAATGTTGAATTCTTATTGATGTGTTGCACTTAGGGGGAGTCTTGGCATACTTATATATCACCATATATATAATCCTAAAACTAATCTCTTAACCTATTTTATAAAGGACAGTTTTTCATATTAAATGCTCTTTCATGATTTATCATATTGTACGCTTTTTCACTGGGTTGTACTGCTACTATCCAGTTGAGTTATATCACTTACGGTGTTATACTGTTTGTATAACGGTGTTGAGTTATACACCTTGAGCAAATTAATACACAATAGCACACTTCTGAACTTTGACTTCATACATTTAAGATGGTGAAGCTAATAGGTATGCATTTCATGAGTGTGGATTATCTTCCAATGTCCCTAATTAATATGGCGACTTCTGGAGTTCCCTTTATTTGCTTTACATACATTTAAGATGTTAAAATCCTTCTTATATGACCTTAGAAGACAAGATGATGAGGTTTCCGACTTTTAATATCCATCTTTCATATTGGTTTGGTTTTGGGGGGTAATTTTATCATGTCTTTCAATAAGTTGCTAATGATTAAATGCCGGATTCAGGGTCCGTTTGGTAACACCTAAATCTGCTGTATCGGCTGATGCTGTTGAAATTTATGAAATTCTGACTAAAGCGGTTATATTGGCTATTCAGCTAATTTGTGAAAAAATATATTTTAAATATATTTTAGAAATAAAATAAATGAAAAATTATATGATAAAATAGCTAAAATGATCATCTACAGTAGTTTCAGCCAATACAACGAGAAAAGTAACTACAACCTTACTTTTTCTTATTATTACACAATTCAGTGCGCGAAACCAAAAGTTACTTTTTGATGAAAAAGTTAGATGATAAGCTTGAAAAGCAAAAAAATTATGGTTACCAAACAGGCTCTTATTCAACTTCATGTAAATGTTTGTTGGGAGATGGATTGAACACATCTCATCAATTTGGTACAAATTGCTCACCTGAAAGTAGTATGTTTTCTTCAATTTGAAAACAAAATAAAAAACATTAGAGTTTTTTTAAATAAAAATCAAACCCACTACAAGTTTGTGTATATGTCCGAATAGAATAGTTCTTACATGTGAGATCGCGGACCAAATAATTTAAATTGAATAATTTTGTCAAGAACTATGACTTTGGGAGCGTATGTATATGTCTTATTTAAGAATTTAATCATATTAGGTGTTTGTTACTCCAATTATTTGTAGAGACAGAACTTTCAAGACTATTTATGTATTTACTGGTCTATTGTGTATGAATTGTATAATGCTCATTTTAACCGCAAAGACTAAAAATCAGCGTGACTCTCCAAAACAAATCATACAGATTCTGCAATTTTAAGCAAAATGTTAAACATGAGCTACAAATAATACCTTCAGTAGTTGCTTATATTCATGATACTCCCTTCTTATTCATAAATAAACTCATACACAATACATACATTTTGTTCTCAAAATAACTGTATATTTAAAAACCCAATAAAATAAAAAAAAATGTAGAATTTGTGCTCTAGAATTTGCGCGTTGCTTTTAGAATTTGTGCTCTAAAAGCAATGTGCAACACATGATCAATTTGTTTTCAAAATACTAATGCTGAAAATTTTACAAAATTCATAAAAAATGTGTTGGGCATATAATATTCGTGCAACTCGCGATCAATTTCCTACTGATATAAATATAGGCGGGTTTCTTTTTTAAAAAAATCATCAATTATTTTGATGTGTGGTACTATATTGGTAGCCTAAAAATCTCTTCCCATTCTATTCCAAAGTGGCCTGGCGACAATCTTCTTGATGGTAGTTAAATCAAAGGGGCCACCATGTGAGCACCAATCACTTCTCCAGAATCTCCACGTGACAAGTTTCCCTGCAAGCAGGACGGATTCACAGCATTAGCTGCCGGGTTATCCCATTCGAATGTTACTCCATAGTCCATAACAAGAATCTTAGAGACTGGTTCAAGTTCAAGTTCCTTAGAGGTGAGTTGCTAACAGTAATGGGAATTAGCAGGCACCGTCAATGAATATATGATTCTTTGTGCAGAACTAGTAAAACTAAAACGAGGAATAATCATAGCGCCAAATTATCATTGGAAAATTCTCTCATTTTTGAAAATTATGTTAAAGTTTACATTTATCCCCACAGGTTAGTGATGGTTTCGATTAGCATGTGTCTTTCTCCCATATTTACATCTGCATAGTCTATATACACCGATTCTCTTCCGAGTATTTACTATAACTGCAGCAAAAAGTATCATCTGAGATAAATGCACGATAAGGGGAAAGAAACTCAATTGGACTTCATCTCGATATCTGTGTTCTCATTTGGCTCGGGCTCATCTTTGGGCAGGAGACCAAGCAATGGTAAAGGTAACAAGGAGCTGAGATTGCAAAGAATGATCAGAGCTGCCAGGTTGTCAAACTTGTCCCTGGTCACCCCAAAGATCTGGGTTAGGCCCGCGCCGATCAGACCCCCAAGGACACTTCCCCCATTACATATTGACATTAGTGTTGCGAACAGAGTTGCTTCCATTCCTTGGGGACATATTCTTGCAGCTAGTACAAGAACCGGCATGAAAGAAGCCTGAAAGCAATAACCAGTTGTTACAAACCAATACTACGTATTTTCTAGATGGACACATTAAGCAGGGTCAGCAGCTACAGTTTGGCATAAAAACATAGGTGGCAAATAAAAACCAACCACCTATGGTTGCAGCTACAAATGGATAGCTACACGGTCTACGCCACCTCGGCCATCTAGTATATAAGTGCAAATTATGTTCAACATCTTATGTGTCCTATTTTGGAAGACGAGGCTTGACTCGATTTAAAGTTAAATCTTCCCTAATAGTTAGAATTACTTAATGCTCTATTGAACCACAAAAACTAGATTCTTGAAATGGTGGTGATTTGATATAGAAAATCAGGGAAGAAATGTGGATTAAGCTGGTGAAGATGATAAACAAAATGGCAGGGGGAGTATGATATGTTATAATGTGATATCAAAGCCTGATGGGATGGATGATGGTTTGTGGAGCATCCTGTCAAGCTTAGACTGAGGCGTTGTATTGAGTATAAATGTGTTAGACCAAATTTAATATTTCCTGAAAATACGCAGTATAGCGCAAGAGAAGAAAACATTTTAAAATGTAAATGTAATCACCTGGCCAAGGACTGTAATAATCAATGAATCCCCTATTGCAAACCACTCATCGCTTATGCCAAACTGTCGGTTCAAACCAGTTACGAGGAGTACCTATATGGCACAAAATTGACACAACTTCCTTTCAGCTTGATATATCGATCTGACAATCCAACAAAAGAAGGGGGAAATGAAGAATACAGCTTGTAGAAACAAACAAGATAATTTTTTATCACAGACCTGTGTCATCCCAAGGGTTGTTCCAATAATAGTTGTTGCAAGGAATATCTTTCTCAAGGGGACATTCTTTAAGAAACCGTTATACAGCCCAACACCAACAAGTGATGCAATTGAAGTGACAAGTTTGACACGTCCCAGGAATTCTGGAGTGAAACCAAGTTTATTTGTCCTACAAGAATCACAAAAAACACCTCTTAAGATTTTGGAAACATAACCACATCAATGACCTACAAACATTTAGCCTAGGAAGCACATACGTGAAATAAAACATTGCAGAATCAGACTGTGGAGTTGCCTGCCAAAGGAATATAAAGATTGTCGGCAGAAAAACATTGGGATCTTTAACAGCTTCCCACAACTGAATAATGTTATTCTTTGAGCTCTTAAAGAAGCTATCGTCTAGAGAAATATTCTGACCCTTCAATGGGCCACGTACAGGATGCTCATTTACTAGGACAGATACTGCAGAAGTTATCAACGGTAACAAAGCTGTCAAGCCGAAAACAAACCTGCAAGTATTGTAATTTAGAGAATTTCATAATGGGAATATATAGTCAGATGGCTTCACTCAACAAACAGGGCATAGCATACCGCACACCATAGGCATCCACCAGGGAACCACTAAAGTAGGCACTGACAATTCCACCAAAGGCCGAAGAACCCCAACATAATGACTGGAGAGATCCAGACATACTCTGTGACTCGCCTCGTGCCCTCTCAACAACCATTGAATCTACGACCTACACCAAGACTCAAATTGATATCACAGCTGAAAATAGAAAAAAGAATACAACATAAAAAAACGATATATGCATGTCAATTCAATCACGCCAGCGAGATGGCCTCAATGAATTTGAGTACATTCGCTTTGTCTATAACTTTCTGCATCAACAGTATGATCTACCTTACAACAAAGTTGTTGCAAATACTCTATTAGGCACATGCCTACTCTCAGAGTATCTCATATTGGTTTCTACTGGGTTTGAGTTTAGTACTAAGTTTTTTAATCAGCACGTAATTCGGTATTCTATCCTAGAACCATGTCAACTGGTTTATCTACTCGATTCGTATAAAAAACTGAGTTAACCACCTCATTGATTTTCATGACCGTTGAGTGTGTTTACTAGCACAAATTTAAGGAAGATAATAAGATTTAGGCTATTATGGCCTTATGGGATTACAAATATCTTAAGGATTTCAATTTAGTAAAACACTTTTTAAAGGTTTTGAGAATTTCTTAAACTACATATTCTAACCCAAAAATAAAAACATTAGAAAAGCTAGATTTAAATGTGAGAAGCTTCAAAGAAGAGACATTGTGTACTGCAAGTCTGCAATGAAAGTTAAATTACCTCATCTACATCCAAGATGATTACTTTAGTATGTAAGAAGCTCATATTGATTAGATGACAGGCACTTCTTTAGATGATTTATGAATAATGTGAGTTATTGATGATTACTCTTTTTATCTATGCATACATATACATATACGACTTAGTAGACTAGTATAATTCGAAATATGTGATATAAACATAAATACATACTTCTTCTGTTCTTTTTTAAATGCAACGATCCACTTTTCACGTTTGCCAACACACAAGTTTGACCATTAATATCTTTCATACCTTATTAGTAAAAAATTAAAAAAATAGATTTTGAAACTTTAAAATGAGAGGAATTTAACAATATTTTTTAAAATTTAATTTATAATACATTAATAAATAAAATAGAGTCAATGTAGAACATGTGAATAGTGGAAAAAGTTCAATGTTGCATTTAAAAAAGAACGAAGGGAGTATATGTGTGTGTGTATTTATATACACAGTAATAAAAGGCTACATGAGCACTGTGTACTGCCGAGTAATTGTTCCAAATTGCTACTAGTACTTACCTTGTGATTAAGTAGAAGAACGATTTAACTCAAACTAACATGGTAATTGATCCTAATTTAATAGTGGTTTGCGAAGTGTCCACCTAATCCGTGGTTGGTTTAGGGCATCCCTTTTGGAAGTGAGGGCCCATTTGCCCACCCCTAGCTTTTTTAAATAAACTTGGTGTGAGGGAGTATGTTGAGCATCCGACATTGGCCTTTGAAGATCTATTTGGGGTGAGATAGGCCTAACTCGATGCACACCATCCAAACATGACAATTTTGCAGCCATGAGAATGATGGCCAAGTAATATCCTAATGGGTGAATAAAAAATTTCTGTTCACCTAAAAATACTATGGGTAACATGCTAGGTATAGGTAGTTGTGGTGGCATCAAGATTGAATTCATATGGGGGCATTAGTGAGTAGGTGACAAAAGGAACTTACAACGTCAGAGAAAGCAACTGAAAGAGATCCAAGAAGAATGCAAAAAGCAGCACTATACTTGCTGTCAACAAAGGTTGACATCAAACTCCAAGAGAGCGCTCCAAGAAGCCCTGATAGAACCAGATATGATCTTCTCCGGTATCCAAAAAGAGGGAAATAATCGCTACAAGGAAAAAATGTTTACTTGAGAACTTACTAAGTTTTAAATCAATTTTTAAGGAAAGAAGCATCAAGTTTAACTATCACCTGATAAATCCATACAATGGTTTTACAAGCCACGGTAATGATGCAAATCCTGATATAAGTGCTGTCTAGTCAGAAATATAAGATTTTGTCAGTCCTTTTATTAAGATGAGATATTCATCTATTGACTAGATTAACAAAGTTTATAACTTTATTTCTCATTTTGACTAGACGCAGAATTTTAGGAAGCCCATTCAAGTATTCAACACATTGTTACACATTACTACTAATGCTACATAGCACCCCTGTTACACTTTATACTTGCAATCTTGTTTGATTCTAAATTCTGAAAGCATTTAAGAAATTGTAATAGTTTCCATCAGAATTTGTTAATGGCTGACTTTGCAGGGGGTTTACCATCAATAAGTTTCCAGTTTTAATAAATAGTCCAATTCTTTTCACCATATACCTCCATGTTACTTAACACTCAGACCTGGAGCATTTCACATTTGTTTTGGTTAGAAAATGAAAAAATGACATGTATATTACTAATAGAGTTTCACCGGATAAAAATATGATTGGTTATGACTAGACACTAGTCACTGCGTATGTGTATGAGTAACTGGACAAGAGTAATATTCATGGAAAAAGGCATTAGAAAATATAACCTAGGTAATGTGTTTTATGGTATGTTAGATAACCTTGTTAGAATTCATTTTCAGATAGTTTATAAAGAATCTAACTCTGCATAATTGGTTAAGATATTTAGTGTAACAATATTGTAAACTTAGTCACAAATTCAGCTTAAATATTTTACTCATAAACACAAATCTTTAAAAAAATCATGATGATAATTGATAATGGTGTTTGTGAATATCCAGAATTACAGACATCATACCTCTGCAGGGTCTAGATGCAGGTCATCTTTCAAGTAAAAGCTGACAGCAAGTCTGGAAAGTCCTAAGACACCCTGAACAAAATATACCATAGCCACTGCAATGTTATCAGGTGTAAGGTCAACTCCGAAGCAGCGAATGGAGCTCGTAGAGTACTTGTTTTTGTGGCCTTTACTTGATGCACTTGTAGCTTGCTCTAAATCTGTTGTCGGCCTATCCCCCTCCCCTACACCTTTATCACAGGGAAAAGCATACTTTCAGTCAAAAATACAATCAGATCATTCGATTAGCTACGATCTGAAAATGACAAGACCAAAAACGCATGCTCAACATTTTAATGAATACTAGCTAGTTTTTCTCTCTCTGTGTGAAAGCCAAAATCTTTTGGGACTAAGGCTTGGGATGTTGTTATTGTTGTGAGTGACAGCCTGCTGCTGGAGCTGTAACCGTTCAGACGCAAACAAAAAACAAAACAAAAAAACATATCCAAGGCATAGGTCCATATCTATCCTTCACAATTATAAACATCTTTAAGATTTATATATGAAAAAATATTCCGAAGAAATCATTGAACAAAACATGGGGAGAAACTACTTAACGTTTAAGAAAATTCTACATATTTTTACATTCAAATTATAAGTCTTTCATAACCAATTTACTTCACAAGGAAATTGATTCGGAAACATCCATTTATTCTAAAGTAAACTAAGCTAAGCTCAAGTTATTGATTCATAAGTTGTACTTTTCATATCGATTGATTGTTCGTTGAGCTAGCAAACTTCTGTTTCAGCTTTACTATCTAGTGACAGATCAGGATGGGAATTAATGCTATCCACATATAAATAATCGGATAAATACTATCTTACAATTCTTTAAATTTAGATGCACTGAACATACTTACCATTTCGAGAACCTAGCAACGGTTCAGAATCGATCTCTCGCCGGACAGAAGTCACAGAACCCGCAATAGGAACCGAAACAGACATGTCGAAAAATGGTGGCTTCCGGCGAGTGGGACCGCGAGAGCCGGCGATAATGGCAGGCCACTTCCAACGAGTCTGGGTTATAGATGGAGGATCGTAAAGCACTGATAAAGTTGTAAAGCCAGAAGGTAAGATTGGGCATGAAATGGACATTAATTTCGCCATTTATTTTATGTATTATTCTATTTCTGTGATCTGTTAACTTCGTACCGTGTTTAGTACGGAGTATGTTTCATTATTACAAAAAAAGAGTGTTAACAGAAAGGAGGAACCCGCATGTCCATCTCATTTGGCTAGAAATGCTCAATTTCCGAACATATATACCTTCCAATTTTGAAAGAACTGATAACTCAATATTGGTTTAGTTCTAAAAATTATTTGAAAAACTAATCGATAATATCATATTTGTGTCATTCTTGTATGTTATCAATTAAGCGTTAGAAAATATTAATATATTTAACCATTACTGTGTTTCATCATTAAACCATAACACATAAAAATATAATATCAAACTAATAAATATATCATCATAAATAAGTAAGGAAATTTTAAAAGCTAGAAAAAAAACAATTATTAAGAAAAACTAGAAAAACTCTATTTCACTTATGCTCATACACATGTAGCAATGTGTGTATATGATAGTTGTGTAATGATTATTGTTCTTGCTCCTTGATTTGAGTTTCCTCATTAATAAAAATAATTTTCGATGCTTAGACCTGATTTATTCCTGCAAAACTCCGCATTATCAGATAAATTATATGTGTTTCATTTATTTCTTAACTATTTCTTATCATATTATATAATCAAGTAGTTGACCTCTTATGATATTTAGACTTTTGAATGTTACTAAGCACGGTTCTTGTTAAAACTTGTGATTTTCATAGTCTTGATAAATATCATTTCATAAAAATCATCAAGATAATTCATTTATAAAAAGTGAATGGATTCAAAAGTCCGTGAACATTTTTAAAAGTAAATGGAGTAAAAAAAATCACCACAATCCATATACCAAGCATGATGAAAAAATTGAAACACAATCAAAGATTTCCTAAATCCAAACTCTTTTAAATTAACTTTAACCATACTAAATAGATAGAACTATAGGGGTTTTTACTTGAATATTATCAAATTAAAGCCAATTTCCAAAAATGTGATCATTTTAAAAAATGTGATCAAGAAAGGTCACATATTTGAAAAAATTTGATGTCACTACCATTTTTATGTCACTATCGTTTGTTATGTCACTGCGATTTTATGTCACTGTTATTTTATATCACTATTACATGTCGCTACCAGCTTTTTTGTCACTTTTGAATGTTACTTTAGCTGTAAAACATGTCACTATCACCGTAAAAAAAATCCACCAACTTTTTCCGGCGAAACTGTACACCATCAGCCACCACCATCATTGACTCGTTGCCGCCGCTCTATACTTCTATAGTGATCACCCGTCCCGACACCTTGCCCTTGAAACTCTCCGGGAGCCACCACCACCCAAAACCGTCGAAAAACATCGGCCACCGCCGGCAATGACTAGCCGCCACCATCTAATGACCAACGGCATCTCACCGGCGGCCAGGGGCTTCATCTCCAGCTTCCCCTAACCCCAAACTCCCCTACCATTGCCAGCCCCTGAGGCCACCGACCACCACCGCCCATACCTAGCCATTTCCCCAGCCCCCTCTACACCCCAAACCTTGCCCCGCCGATATGGATTCTCTGTTGTGCCACCGCCCCATCATAGAACTGAAGTGTTAGACGATGATGAAGCTCTGATAGTCAAACATAATAAGAAGAAACATAAGCAGGGGCACGCCGACGGCAACTACGGTGTACTAGACGATGGCAACCGTGGCATACAAGGACGACAATCTGGGTGCAGTGACATGGAATCGACAACCTGGAAGCAACGATGTAGTATCGGAGCCACGATATGGTGGTGCAACCTGTCACCTCCGTTGCATCTTTGTCCTTTAATTTGTTGTTGGAGGCTGAATTGGATCTGGGAGATGAAGAGCTTGGGAGATGGAGACGTCCAATTTTGCTAGGTGTACACAAAAAGTGTACACCTTTGGCACTCCATATAAAACCCTCCTAATTTTTTTACCTCACTTCCTTCCCAATTCAAATCTTTACCCTATCTTTCTTTTCCCTTCCATCCATCCAAATCTCTTGCTCCATACTCCCGCACCCATCCCTAGACTTCGAACAAAGCATCAGAAAATTGAAGAAGACCAATATTGTGCACCCCTAGCCTGGACGAGAGTGGACGACCATGGACGAGAGGGGACGAACCGCCTGGCCTTGACATCGGACGAAGACCGCGCACCCCTGGACCTGCTACTGTGGACTGCCGGAACCATCCCCTGGACTACCGGAACCATCTCCTGGATTGCCGGAACTGCGCAGTCGAAGGTCTGTTTGAAGGCGTTGGTACCGTGGACTGCCTGAAACGCATAGAACTCCAAGTGGACGAAGACTGCTCCATTCAAATTAGTTGAAGCTATGGTGCGAAGCAGTTTTGACAAATCTTGCTGAAAGGTAATATTCTCATCCTTGTGTAGTACTCACCTTTCTATAGTATTTATTTTGATTAAACAAGACCTAATTTTGTTGAGGTAAAAAGAGTTTTCTAAGATGTTGTTTGTGTGTTGTGAGTTGTCTGTCATTTGTTTTGAATTGTCCGTAAGGAGTTTATAAATGTCTGTGATGTTATAAATAGATGTCTGTCATTCATATTTCCTTGTCTGTCATTTATGTTTAGTTGTCTGTAATTGTTTGGAGTTGTCTGTATGGACTTTATAAATGTCTGTGATGTTATAAATAGATGTCCGTCATTCATATTTCCTTGTCTGTCATTTATTTTGAGTTGTCTGTAATTGTTTGGAGTTGTCTGTATGGACTTTATAAATGTCTGTGATGTTATAAATAGATGTCTGTCATTCATATTTCCTTGTTTGTCTGTCATTTGTTTTGAATTGTCTGTAAGGAGTTCATAAATGTCTATGATGCTATAAATAGATGTATGTCATTCATATTTTCTTGTATGTCATTTGTTTTGAATTATCTGTAAGGACTTTATAAATGTCTATGATGTTATACACAGATTTCTGTCATTCATATTGACTTGTCTGTCTTATGTGTTGTGCATTTTTAAACATGTGATAGGGCATTGAAATTAAAAAATCCTGTCTGCGACCACTTCCCTACACAATACTCTCTATGCTCTGAATTGAAAGACGTTGCAACGTTGGTGAAGTCAGCTTTGTCTGTTAAGTAGATTGATGAGTTTAGGAAGATGTCGTGGGTCCATTTTCTTGATGTGCAAGACCTTCAGTTTTTTGCTCAAATTGTGCATAGCTTGTTGTTAAGGCTGGTGTGTGAGCAGCCCGAAGACGAACTGTGGTTTTGCATTAACGAGCAATTGCTGAAGTTTACCTATGTCGATTTTGAACACATCACTGGGATCCGTTCTAGGGGTCCAACTCCAGCCTTCTCGGATGATGATGAAGGCAATGGGATGTTGCTAGATGACTACTTTGGTGGTGCCACAGAGATCAGTTTCAGAACGTTGACGAAAAAGATGAGGTCAATTAAGCCGAAAAAGAGAGGCGGGCGCGAACGCACGGTGATGCTTTGAAGCTTGCTTGTGTTTTTTATGTGATGTGTGTTTTACTACCAAGGAACAAGAAAACAAACATCAATTCACACTATCTGAAACTGGCTGATGAATGGGACAAATTTCAAACTTACCCTTGGGCAAAAGAGTCCTACACCTTGATGGTTTCTCATATCAAGACTCTTATAGTTGGGCAAGCCGAGAAGTTCAAGCAGAGTAAGGCCGCCAATCCCGAATACAAAAACGCAAAGTTCACATTGCACGGGCTTCCTCACGTCCTACAGGTAATGTAGGCATTATATTTCATTGTGTGTTTTGTATTGTCATGTTTGCATGAAACGCATAGTTGTCTGTACGCCATACATGTAATATGAAAGACAAACAATATTATTTTATCACACATACAATATTATTCTTCCACATAGATACTTCATCAATTCATACAGACAATTCCTTAGTGTAGACAGACCACTTATTCTGCCACTCATTGTTTTTGTTTACTTGTCTTTTGTGTTTTTCAGGTTTGGGCTTACGAGACTTTGCCTGAGCTAGGACAGAGATGTGTTGAACGTGTTGCTAATCATCAAGTCCCTTTTCTCAACTGGAAGGCCACGGGGTTCTTTCATTTGCATAAGCTAAATGAACTGATTTTCAGGGATCGTGACCATGTAATGTATTTCTGTGTTTTTAAAATATTAAATTGGGTATCATTGTGTAAATTACTATAGATTGTACGTGCAAGAGGAAGAAGAAGTAGCGGTTCAGGACAATGACGGCTTGAAGGCTAAGATGATGAAGGACATGGAAACGTTACGGGCGCAAGTGGTGGCTCTGCAGGAGAGATTGAAAGTAATGGAAGAGAGGATGAATGTCGGGAGTGTGCTGACGTGGATGTTGATGTCCATAACAAGTCCCCCGAAGTTGAGGAGAAGCATTATGAAGATGAAGATGTACGCCAAGAGGGCCATGAAACTGAAGTTGAAGATAACAAGCATGAGGAAGTTCCTATTGTTGATGAGGAGGGCCATGAAGCTGATGTTGAAGGTGAAAAGCATGAAGAAGTAAGTCTTATTGTGTTGCCCACTTTAGAACATCTTTCTTCTTTCCGTTCAGTACTCAATTGTCTGTCTTTTCTATATTTTTGTCGGTCTCATATTTTTTTGTCTGTGTGTCCTGAAACATGAAATGCAGGTGAATAATGAAAAGGCATCTATTATTAATGACTTTGTATGCTCTGATGAGAGTCATGAAGCTGAAGTTGTACTTGATGACCATGAGGAAGTTGCACACGTTGTTGACGAGGGTCATGAATCTAGCGTTGAACCTGTTCACATTCACGACGGAGCTTCTGATGTTGGTCAGCAGGGCCAAACTGGTGAGAAGGCAACATGTATCATCTCAAACATCGTGCATGAAGTAAGTATTATTGTGTTGCCCACTTTAGAACATCTTTCTTCTTTCCGTTCAGCACTGAATTGTCTGTCTTTTCTATATTTTTGTTTGTCTCATATATTATTTGTGTGTCTGTGTGTCCTTAAACATGAAATGCAGGTGGATAATGCAAATACACCCGATATTGATGACTCTGTACCTTCAGATACCGCCAATTGGGATGAGGTGGTGGAGTCGTGGCAAACCACCGCTTAAGGGGAGTTGGAAACCGAGGGTGATGATGTGGGAATGAAAAGGAAACGATTCGCCTCTAAGTTCAAACTTAACCCTTTCATCGACCCTAACCCAAAGCGGTTGAAAGCCATCACCAAAGCCAACGATAACATCAGCCCAATAGACGAGTGGACTGATTTGAAGAATTGGGTTGAAGATGATGAGAGTGTTCCCCAAGCCAGTGTGATGTTACATGTCCATGAAGCCATTAAAGTGAGTAGGACTTTTTTCCATGTCCTACTATCTCCGGATCATTGGTTGTCGAGCACGGTCAGTTCATTGTAGACATTTTCCTTTGTTTTCATGTATTCGACAATGATTTAATTTTGACATTATTTCTATGTTTTTTAGCACCTCCATGCAATAACGCAGTTGCTCAATAAAGACATCGATGCGCATTCCATGACTTTGATCAGCCCCTACGTTGCGGTACCTATATCATTTGTTTCTCGCAACGTCGTGATATGATCTGTTAAATCGCCTTACATTTTATAATTTATAAAATATTTGTAGCATAAAATCCTTAAGAAAGACATTGCCAACGACACACATTGGGGTGGAGATAAATTCCTGAAAAAGCAAGAGTGGACATCTTTTGAAAGGGTATTGTCTGTCTAAGTCTTATAATTGTCTGTCTGGTATTGTTTTACTAATTTTGTGTCTGTGTGCACACAACACCTACACTTTGAGATTAATTGTTAATATTGGCAGGTTTTGATTCCTTTAAATGCTGAGAATAAGCATTGGGTGTTGGCGGAAGTTCTGTTTCGATGTAGATTGGTTAGAGTTTACGACTCTATGAAGACTTCTAGGACTCCATATTATGCCAATGAGTTGTGTGTGCGGCTGCCTTACCTAGTTCGTGCAATGGGATTGTGTCCGGATGACTGATTTGCAACCATGGAAAGCTGAAGCAGTGGATGTTGTGCCTCAACAAAATGCAGGGTATTAAACTCAATAATTATGTGCATTACATGTATTGTCTGTCTAAGTTGTATAATTATATGTCCGGTTTTTTTTGTCTGTCTACAGATCAGGTGAATGTGGGGTTGATAGAGTATATAGACTCGGACCCCCGGGTCTCACGACTATTGGGCCCGGACAGCGGCCCACACACATCTTACGGATATCATTTGTATTATTGTACTGCTTATATGTCATTTGTATACTAGATTAGTCTTTTATGTAGTTGGGCTACCGGGCCCATATTGGCGGCCCGGCCCGTTATTCCTCTATTTATACTCCTTTTGGAGCTTGTAAACCCCAGATCTAAATTCATTATCATTCTATTATTCATCTTCTCCACAATACTTGAGCTCAAATCTCTACATTTTATACATACTTGGATCCCTACAATCCATCAATGGTGCTTTCATTGAGAGATTAGAGCAAAATCAAGTGAGAAATCCTCCCAAAACATACAAAAAATTCATCCAAATCACAAAAAATCAACCAAAAATTGTTCTGAAAAATAAAAAAGGAATGAAGAAACTGGAATTTGGGGTCTGGGAGATTTCCCAGAGCTAAGCAGGAGACGTCCTCGCCGTTCCCGTTGCCGCCACCCGCCATGGCCGGAGAAACTCCCCACCAGTTCCCAGGTCTAAGCCAAAGTTGTCTCGCGCCACCCGCTGCAGCTCACTGCACTTGACACCCGCTGGCGTCGTATCTGGTCGTCTTCGAGGCCCGACGGTTGGAGCCTGAACCGGACTGGAGAATGGACCTTCGATATCCACCATTAATGGCCCCTAAGAGCTCCAGTAATAAACAGGTTGGAACTCCCCTGCTGACCCGAACTCGATGACCCAACTCGAAAGGTGTATCAGACGTCGCCGGAGCTGAAGAAGATTCGTCGGCGCTACCGGAACTCCAGTGAGCCTACTCCCGGTCAAATCGTGCTACCGTCGGGTCCACCTTGGTCTTAGCCTGGAGCTGAGGAATGCACCAGTCTCCGCCTGAGGAATACTCAGTAGCTGGACGATTTACAGTAGTGGCATGATTGAGCACTTGGTCTTAGCCAATGAAGGCTTCCCACTTGCCAAACTAAGAGGGGAAAGCTGTTGCAGCGGATTATAATGGGCTAGGTCAAAAAGATGGGTCGGTTGTCCAATAAGGAATAAAAGATCTACACAGGCCCATTACTTCAGCCCTATTCCAATAAGAGCTAAGTGCCTAATACTCCTATTTATACACTTAAAATATTTATTAAGGTATAGTAGTATTATTAATTATATTATTTCCACCACCATTATGGCGGGTTAAAAACCCCCGAGGTGGTGAAGACCTTTATGAGGGATTAAAATTTCCCGAGGTCGCTAATGAAAATTTATTATTGGCGTTATTATTTTTATCAATGCCATTAGACCGGGTCAAAAAAACCCAAAGTGGTGAACCCGAGCTCTAGTCTACCGAATATCTTTATTTGATGATTCAGATTATATTTAGGTCCATCGACCTACCCTAGTCACCTTTATTTGATGACTCGGGCATCTAAAAATGAGAGCCGCTACCGGCCGCACATGGAATTATGCCCGAGAGCGGTAGACGGTACACCTCGTTCTCCGAGACGCTAAGCACGTCGCCTAAAAGCCGTTGCCATGAACAACGCACCTATTGTATTCCGCTTATTTTTTGGAAATATAAATAGAAGATACCACATGTCGTATCAGCAGCCTTCGAGCGAAAGGCTCAGGTCTGCTCCACTTTGTATTTTGTATCAGCGAAGGGCTCAGGCCTACACTACTAGAAAACTGTCTTACAGTGACACTTCGTTAGTGACACTATTCGATTTAGTGTCAGAAACTGACGACATAACTGAAAGTTTACACATAAGTATCACTAATTTTTGACACAATAACATCACCACTTAATAGTGACACTCAAGGTGAAAAAACGGGGTCATATTCATAATTTATGAAAATATTTTTTTTAAGAAGGGTTTATTTTATAAATTTTAACCCTACTAACCCTTCACACTTCCCAGGAGCGCAGCTAACCCTCCTTCTCTCTTATTCGCATCGTTCTTAATCCCGACGCCTGAGCGGCAGCGATGCCGCCGGCAGAGGGTCACGAACCGGTTACACCAGACCTCACAGCCATCGTCTCTTCGAAGCCAGACCTCGCCGCCATCGTCTCTTCGAAGCCAGACCTCGCCGCCATCGTCTCTTCGAAGCCAGACCTCGCCGCCATCGTCTCTTCGAAGCCAGACCTCGCCGCCATCGTCTCTGCGAAGCCAAACCTCGCCGCCTTCATCTCTCTGATGCCAAGCCTCACCGCCTTCGTCTCTCTGAAGCCAAACCTCACCGCCTTCGCCTCTCTTACGCCATCGATCTTGATGAATTGATTCGTCTCAAAAATCCTGTGATTCAGTCTTCCTATACAGGTACGTTTCTCCACTCGCACTGGCCCAATCTTCTTAAAAGCGTTGAAAATCGCTATTAATCGACATATCGCAGGCATGCAGTCGAGTTGTGCCTGGGTTTTGTGAACCATCTCAAAAATTAAGTACTGTTTTTCTGTTGATATTTTGACTGAAAAAATTAAGCTAAGTACTGTATTTTCAGAACCTATTTTTAACCTGCTATGAGCCTTTTGCGAAATTTGGATTGATATTTATGAATGGCAGTACAACAATTCAGACATTTAAAAAGCATTTGAAGTCTATTTGTCATTATCCAAACACTATTTTGGTTGAAGGTGTTGACTCTTGTAGTACTAAGAAGAAATCAGTGATTGACAAAAAGGGAAAGAAACAAGTGTAAGGAAATAGCAAGGCCGAAACCTGGTGAGAAACTTGAGGTAATTTTCTATAACAATCGATCATTCGGAATTAGTATTAAGGTTAGAAGTTTACATTACACTTGCATGTATTAGTTTTATATGTTGATAAAATGTAACTTATTTCACACATCTTAGTTTATCAATATTGTCTTGGATGATCATTTTATATTGATTGCCCTTCTTTTTTATCTGAACTTAGTAAAACATAGCCACATCTAGACATGCCTAAACTGGAGCCATAAGCACATCTTATATCCAAGAGAGATATTGGTAATTTTGAAACATCAGAAAAAATTGCTTTATTTTCTATTTGGTTTGTGACATTCAGACAGGTGTTTGGTGACTTCATTCCAAGTAGAGAGATTCCTGAAATCAAGTTCAATACCATTGCCCTTCTTTAGTAAGTCTAAAATTTTGTTAGGAAGTTTAGTATTTTTTATTGAAATTTAATACATTGTGATTATGATTATTTGGGTAGAGAAAATAATTGTCTACATGTCACAGTAAACTAGTTTATAAATCTGCAGAAGCTTATTTATAAATCTGCAGAAGCTTGTTTTTTTTTTTTTATTATTTTGAGAGTGAAACTTGTTTTTTATTGAAGTTTAATACATTATGATTATCATATGTTGTACTTCTAATTAACTAATTGTAAAACTATTTTGAAGGAAACACATAATGCATATTGTTTGAGCTTTGAAAACTTCATGCAACATTCTTTGAAGAGTTCTTCCACTGGTGTGTTATTTTTCACGTGAAGAGATTCTGAAGGGTAATACCTATAAGGTTTTTTTGTTAAGGACCCAATAACAGCCCCCTCTAAGTGTAATATGATCTAAGTAATGTGTGATGCCTCTCACGTTTGTGCTATTCCAGAACCCCCCCCCCCCCCCCCAAAGATGTTTCCCGTGCAGCTTATCCCCCTCTTACTGATGATATTTGTTATGAAGCCTGTGATCACCCAGCTGAAATCTGAGGTTGCAACCCCTTTTGATCGAGAAGCAAACTATTGTGGTAGCTTCAAGGTCCGTAAACTATGAAGGCCCTTATAATAGTTCAAATGATACCCAAGTTGTAAATGTTCAATCTGCCAATCTTGTAGCCACAGTAGCCCCAACAAATTGTAACATGAATTGTGTAACTATTCTTGAGAAGGAAACGACAGATACCTCTTCTTTCTAATCCTGACACTTCAGATACTACACCGGCCCCAAAACTGTCCTGTGATGAAATCATTTCTGAGGATAGTCTATTTTTAACTCTTTCTGTTTCAGGTAATAAACTAATCCCACCTGCGAGAGTTTTTAATTTAAGAGGTTCAGTAGGTCCACAAAAACTCCCATTCTCACGTACATTTTTTTTGGTTATACTTGACAGTGGAGATGCCAAGTGTACTGCTTATGGCAGCTGTATGCAATGTCCAAATTGTATGATTTTAGTTATTATTATAACATATCCTAGCTTATTAGTAATTTAGTATTAACTTCTGGTTTTCTTATTCCAACTTTGTAATGCTTAAACAGTGACGTGTATTGGTTGCTTTTCAGGTAAGGCCAACAATTTATCAAGTGGTGAAGGACTGATTAAGAAAATGGGCTATCATTTTGTTATTCTGCCATTTTAAGGCATGATATGTTATTCATGCTTGTTTTACTTGCCTTTGAAGATAAAATACATATAAAATTTGACATTTTCTATGAACTGCATAGTATCCTATTGAAGATATAATTTTCAGGAAAAAGGTTATAGGTTTGGATGACTTGCTAAAGGACTACTACAGGGAGAACGTCACCATTGACGAGAAGGTTAACGAATGGCTGGAAGGACATAACATTTGGATGCTTGTGATGTACTTTATGTGTTTCAAGTACCTATGTAATGACTACTTTATGTTTGCAGCCCTATGTAGTTAGACTAGAATTCAAGAATATTGGTATTTTGGATTTTGCTTTGTTTCCAAGAACAAGTTAACTTGTCTTTGAATTTTCATGTTGACTTTGATTTGAATCTAAATGGCAATTAGTTAGTTTTGGGATACTTTGATTATGAATTTGTTTTATATTTGTCTACAAGCTTGAAAATTAAACTTTTAGGTGGATATGGTGGTGCAAAAAAAGTATTAAAATTGTTCAATAGTTGATACTATAGTATCATAAATCTGGATGGTGCAAGAGTATCATAGGTTTTTGTAACATTAGTGATATCACTAATTTATATGATATCAAAGTGTCATTAAGTATACCAATGCAAATGTATCACTATCTTTTATGATACTAACGTGTCACAATTTACTGATACTTTTTAGTGACACATTTTTTAGTGTTAGAGTTCCAACCATTCGTTGACACTTTTATGGTGTCACTAAAACTTTTAGTGACACTAATTTAGTGTCACTATAGACCATTTTTCTACTAGTGCTAGCTGAGAGAGCACGTCGTCCTGGCCCCGTAAGCCTAGAGTGAAACGCTCAGGTATGGCCGACGATGTCCCCAGGACGAGGGGCCCGCAAACGGCCCGCGTCTTGAAATGGGAAGTTCACCGCGTCGTCCACGCGCCAGATCGCAGGACGACAGGCCTGAAATCATGGCCGAGGTGGCAAAATCCCCCCACTCAGGGTTGGGCAACGGCAGCCGTTGGAAACCAACCAAAAGTCTAGCCTGCTTCATAAATAGGCGACGGGACCCCCCTGAGATCACGGATGTTATAAGCGAAGTCCGAACCGGCCGAAGGACGAGCACACCCTTCGGCCGAAGCCTGAAAGAAGGATACTCCCCGAAATAGGGAACGGAAGCGGAAATAAAAAAAAAGAAAAGGAAAAAGAAAAAATAAAAGAGGGAAACCGAGGACCGCGCGCACTTGCCGGCCTCGAGCAATGAAAAATGAAATCCCCACAACAATACTAAGTACATATCAGGCAAATACTAGACGAGCGCCCAGCGCCGTCCCTCATCGTAGACGAGCGCCCAGCGCCGTCCATCATTCTTAGACGAGCGCCCAGCGCCGTCCCTCATTTTCAGACGAGCGCCCAGCGCCGTCCTTCATCTTAGACGAGCGCCCAGCGCCGTCCCTCATCTTAGACGAGCGCCCAGCGCCGTCCCTCATCTTAGACGAGCGCCCTGCGCCGTCCTTCATTCTTAGACGAGCGCCCAGCGCCGTCCCTCATCTTAGACGAGCGCCCAGCGCCGTCCCTCATCTTAGACGAGCGCCCTACGCCGTCCTTCATTCTTAGACGAGCGCCCAGCGCCGTCCCTCATCTTAGACGAGCGCCCAGCGCCGTCCCTCATCTTAGACGAGCGCCCTGCGCCGTCCTTCATTCTTAGACGAGCGCCCAGTGCCGTCCCTCATCTTAGACGAGCGCCCTGCGCCATCCTTCATTCTTAGACGAGCGCCCAACGCCGTCCCTCATCTTAGACGAGCGCCCAATGCCGTCCATCATCTTAGACGAGCGCCCAGCGCCGTCCTCCATTTGTAGACGAGCGCCCAGCGCCGTCCCTCATTTTGAGACGAGTGCCCAGCACCGTCCTTCATCTTAGACGAGCGCCCAGCGCCGTCCCTCATTTTCAGACGAGCGCCCAGCGCCGTCCTTCATTCTTAGACGAGCGCCCAGCGCCGTCCCTCATTTTAGACGAGTGCCCTGCGCCGTCCTTCATTCTTAGACGAGCGCCTAGCGCCGTCCCTCATCTTAGACGAGTGCCCAGCACCGTCCCTCATCTTAGACGAGCGCCCTGCGCCGTCCTTCATTCTTAGACGAGCGCCCTGCGCCGTCCTTCATTCTTAGACGAGCGCCCAGCGCCGTCCATCATCTTAGACGAGCGCCCAGCGCCGTCCATCATCTTAGACGAGCGCCCAGCGCCGTCCTCCATTTGTAGACGAGCGCCCAGCGTCGTCCCTCATTTTCAGACGAGCGCCCAGCGCCGTCCTTCATTCTTAGACGAGCGCCCAGCGCCGTCCCTCATCTTAGACGAGCGCCCAGCGCCGTCCTTCATTCTTAGACGAGCGCCCAGCGTCGTCCCTCATTTTTTAGACGAGCGCCCAGCGCCGTCCCTCATTCTTAGACGAGCGCCCAGCGCCGTCCCTCATGTTTTAGACGAGCGCCCAGCGCCGTCCCTCATTTTCAGGCGAGCGCCCAGCGCCGTCCATCATCTCAGACGAGCGCCCAGCGCCGTCCATCATCTCAGACGAGCGCCCAGCGCCGTCCATAATCTCAGACGAGCGCCCAGCGCCGTCCATCATCTCAGACGAGCGCCCAGCGCCGTCCATCATCTCAGACGAGCGCCCAGCGCCATCCATCATCTCAAGATCGGCTTCCTCAGCGCCGCGAGTCTTGAGCCAGCGATCGGGCTCGCCATCCCTTCCCGGATGGTGACCATCGCCTTTATATGACGATCGGCTTCATCAGCGCCTCGTCATCATATTATAGGATCGACTCCTCATCGTCGTCGTCCTCATATCACGACCGGCCCCTCGGCCTCGGCGTGATCATCTATCTCAAGACCGGCTTCCTCAGCGCCGCGAGTCTTGAGCCAGCGATCGGGCTCGCCATCCCTTCCCGGATGGTGACCATCGCCTCTATATGACGATCGGCTTCACCATCGCCTCATCATCATATTATAGGACTGGCTCCTCATCGCCGTTGTCCTCACATCAAGACCGGCCCCTCGGCCTCGGTGTGATTATCTATCTCAAGACCGGCTTCCTCAGCGCCGCGAGTCTTGAGCCAGCGATCGGGCTCACCATCCCTTCCCGGATGGTGACCATCGCCTTTATATGGCGATCGGCTTCATCAGCGCCTCGCCATCATATTATAGGACCGGCTCCTCATCTCCGTTGTCCTCACATCACGGCCGGCCCCTCGGCCTCGGCGTGATTATCTATCTCAAGACCGGCTTCCTCAGCGTCGCGAGTCTTGAGCCAGCGATCGGGCTCGCCATCCCTTCCCGGATGGTGACCATCGCCTCTATATGACGATCGGCTTCACCATCGCCTCGTCATCATTATTTGGACCGACTCCTCATCGTCGTCTTCCTCATATCATGACCGGCCCCTCGGCCTCGGCGTGATCATCTATCTCAAGATCGGCTTCCTCAACGCCGCGAGTCTTGAGCCAGCGATCGGGCTCGCCATCCCTTCCCGGATGGTGACCATCGCCTCTATATGACGATCGGCTTCACCATCGCCTCGTCATCATATTATAGGACTGGCTCCTCATCGCAGTTGTCCTCACATCACGACCGGCCCCTCGGCCTCGGTGTGATTATCTATCTCAAGACCGGCTTCCTCAGCGTCGCGAGTCTTGAGCCAGCGATCGGGCTCACCATCCCTTCCCGGATGGTGACCATCGCCTTTATATAACGATCGGCTTCATCAGCGCCTCGTCATCATATTATAGGATCGACTCCTCATCGTCGTCGTCCTCATATCACGACCGACCCCCTCGGCCTCGGCGTGATTATTTATCTCAAGACCGGCTTCCTCAGCGCCGCGAGTCTTGAGCTAGCGATCCGGCTTGCCATCCCTTCCCGGATGGTGACCATCGCCTTTATATGACGATCGGCTTCATCAGCGCCTCGTCATCATATTATAGGAACGACTCCTCATCGTCTTCGTCCTCATATCACGACCGACCCCCTCGGCCTCGGCGTGATTATTTATCTCAAGACCGGCTTCCTCAGCGCCGCGAGTCTTGAGCTAGCGATCGGGCTCGCCATCCCTTCCTGGATGATGACCATCGCCTTTATATGACGATCGGCTTCATCAGCACCTCGTCATCATATTATAGGATCGACTCCTCATCGTCGTCGTCCTCATATCACGACCGACCCCCTCGGCCTCGGCGTGATTATTTATCTCAAGACCGGCTTCCTCAGCGCCGCGAGTCTTGAGCTAGCGATCGAGCTCGCCATCCCTTCCCGGATGGTGACCATCGCCTTTATATGACGATCGGCTTCATCAGCGCCTCGTCATCATATTATAGGACCGGCTCCTCATCGCCGTTGTCCTCACATCACGGCCGGCCCCTCGGCCTCGGCGTGATCATCTATCTCAAGACCGGCTTCCTCAGCGCCGCGAGTCTTGAGCCAGCGATCGGGCTCGCCATCCCTTCCCGGATGGTGACCATCGCCTCTATATGACGATCGGCTTCACCATCGTCTCGTCATCATTATTTGGATCGACTCCTCATCGTTTTCGTCCTCATATCACGACCGGCCCCCTCGGCCTCGACGTGATTATTTATCTCGAGACCGGTCTTAGTCATTCCTTTACCGAGTGACGACCGTTGCATGGATTTTTGGACCGGCCCCTCATCGCCGTCGTCCTCACATCATGCACGGCCCCTCGGCCTCGGCGTGATTATCTATCTCAAGATCGGTTTCCTCAGCGCCGAGAGTCTTGAGCTGGCGATCGGGCTCACCATCCCTTCCTGGATGGTGACCGTTGCCTTTATATGACGATTGGCCCATCATGGCCTCGTCATCATTTATTGGAACGGCTCATCATCGCCGTCATGCTCACATCGCGGCAGACCCCTCGGTCTCAACGCGATCTTGAGCTAGCGACTGGGCTCACCATCCCTTCCTGGAAGGTGACCATCGCCTCTATCTGACGGCCGGCTCATCATTGCCCCGTCATCATATTTCGGATTGACTCTTTTCATCGCCATCCGCGCATCACGACCGGCCCCTCGGCCTCGGCGTGACTATCTATCTCAAGACCGGCTTCCTCAGCGCCGAGAGTCTTGAGCTAGCGGTCGGGCTCGCCATCCCTTCCTGGATGGTGACCATCGCCCTTATATGACGATTGGCTTCATTCTTGCCTCGTCATCATATTATCGGATCGACTCATCATCTCCGTCCGCACATCACGATCGGCCCCTCGGCCTCGACGTGATTATCTATCCCCAAGACCGGTCTCAGTTATTCCTTCATCGGATGGCGACCGCTGCTTGGACTTTTGGATCAGCCTCATAGTGCTGACGACCTCGCATCACGATCGGCCCCTCGGCCACGACGTCACACCCTATCCCAACACCGGCTTCCTCAGCGCCGAGTGTGTTGGGCTAGCGATCAGGCTCGCCATCCCCTCCTGGATGGTGACTATCGCCTCTATATGATGATCGGCTCCATCATCGCCTCGTCATCATATTTCGGACTGACTCCTCATCATTGTCATCCGCACATCGCGATCAGCCTCTCGGCCGCGACGTGATTATTTATCTCAAGACCGGCTCCCAGCGCCGAAGTCTTGTTATAGCGATTGGGCTCGCCATCCCTTCCCGGACGGCGACCGTCGCTCCTATATGACGCATGGCTCATCATTGCCTCGTCCTCACATTTAGACCGGCCCCAGCGCCGAAGTCCTTATCTAGCGACCAGGCTCGCCATTCCCTTCCTGGATGGTGACCGTCACCTTCATTCGACGCATGGCTTATCATCGCCTCGTCCCCATATTCGGACCGGCTCACCAGCGCCATCGTCCCCATATTCGGACCAGTTCGTCAGCGCTGTCGTCCTCATATTCGGACCGACTCATCAGCGTCGTCGTCCTCATATTCAGACAGGTGTCCACCGCCTCGTCCCCCTATTCAGATACAACGAACATCTTGCGGTCTCCGGCCGAAAGGCTAAAGGAGCCCAGAGTTCAGCCATATATCGCTCTGTCATCTTTATTTGATGATGAAGAGCTCATTTGTAGGCCCATCGGCCATATATCGCTCTGTCATCTTTATTTGATGATGAAGAGCTCATTTGTAGGCCCATCGGCCATATATCGCTCTGTCATCTTTATTTGATGATGAAGAGCTCATTTGTAGGCCCATCGGCCATATATCGCTCTGTCATCTTTATTTGATGATGAAGAGCTCATTTGTAGGCCCATCGGCCATATATCGCTCTGTCATCTTTATTTAATGACGAAGGGCTCATCTACAGGTCCATCGGCCATATATCGTTATGTCATCTTTATTTGATGATGAGGAACTCATTTGTAGGCCTCTGAGCCACATCTTGCTGCGTCATCTTTATTTGATGACGCGAAGCTCAGTTGCAGGCCCATCGGGCATATATCGCCTCGTCATCTTTATTTGATGACGTGAAGCTCATTTACAGGCCCATCGGCCATATCTCGCTCTGTCATCTTTTTTTGATGACATGGCGCTCTCATATAGGCCTCTCTCGGCCATACATCACCCCGTCATCTTTATTTGATGATGTGGGGCTCTCATGTAGGCCCCTCGGCCGCACCATCACCCCGTCGTCTTTATTTGACGACGTGGAGCTCTTATGCAGGCCTCTGAGCCATACATCACCCCGTCGTCTTTATTTGACGACGTGGAGCTCTTATGTAGGCCTCTGAGCCATACATCACCCCGTCGTCTTTATTTGACGACGTGGAGCTCTTATGCAGGCCCCTCGGCCGCACCATCACCCCGTCGTCTTTATTTGACGACGTGGAGCTCTTATGCAGGCCCCTCGGCCGCACTATCGCCCCGTCGTCTTTATTTGACAACGTGGAGCTCTTATGCAGGCCCCTCGGCCGCACCATCGCCCCGTCGTCTTTATTTGACAACGTGGAGCTCTCGTACAGGCCTCTCGGCCCATCGGCCTTACGTTCTGGTCATCTTTATTTGATGAACCAGATATCATATTGTGGACGGTCGCTCGACCCATCCCTTAGTCATCTTTATTTGATGACTAGGACTACTGATCATGATGAGCTACCCACATCTAGAGATCGGCCTCGACCATCCAGCAGACGGGCACCGCTGCAGCTCCATCTCCAGGCCGAAGGGCTCGCACCTTTTGTTTCATTTTGGGGGCATCCGGTGTACTCTTATTCCCTCATTAGGATTTTTTCCCACAGGGTTTTTCCTAATGAGGTTTTTAACGAGGCATCTCCCCATCGTGGATCAAAAGGTGTCAACCCTCGGCCCCCTGTTGAAGACATCATCCGGCACGCATTACTCTACTCCTCTTCACCTCATTACACTCGCCTCAAGGAGTGGGGGACTGGGAGAGCGGGGGACTTAGCGCCTCCGTTAACCAAAGAAGCAGAATTTTTAAATTTTTGTTCATGAAGTTTACTCACCAGACGGCGACAGATCAGCACACAGTTCTACTCTCTTTCGCCTCGAATACTCTCGACTCAGAGAGTGGGGGACTCCTGATAGAGTATATAGACTCGGACCCCCGGGTCTCACGACTATTGGGCCCGGACAGCGGCCCACACACATCTTACGGATATCATTTGTATTATTGTACTGCTTATATGTCATTTGTATACTAGATTAGTCTTTTATGTAGTTGGGCTACCGGGCCCATATTGGCGGCCCGGCCCGTTATTCCTCTATTTATACTCCTTTTGGAGCTTGTAAACCCCAGATCTAAATTCATTATCATTCTATTATTCATCTTCTCCACAATACTTGAGCTCAAATCTCTACATTTTATACATACTTGGATCCCTACAATCCATCAGGGGTCATGGTCCTAGCTTTTGCAGAACAGCCACTCTTAGGAAATCCATTGGTTCCTGATTGCCACTATGGCAACATGCAAAATAAAAGACGTGATTATTGTATTCGTCTTTGGCGGTTGAAGAAGGAAGAAGCTTAGAGTGTTGTACAATACTTGTCCCATTATAAGTTATGGTTCAAACTTGGGGAAATCTGTCAAAGATTGTACAATGTTAGATGTTCAATGTTGTACAATGTTCAACAATTGACTAGGGTATTTTGAACGTGTATGACTTTTTGTAAACATTACATTCACAATTAACTTCTTATTAATGTAGACTTTTTGTTTATCTGTGAATATATAGTTTGAAGTAAACTACATATGTCTGTGAACATTACACATACTGTCTGTCTGGTTATGTGTATTGTTTGTGTACGTACATTTAATTGTGTTTCTTGTTCGAAGTAAACTAACATTGATAATTCATAAGAAAACTTATGTTCACTTTACAAAATATATTACATGATATGACAAAATTATGTTCAATTTACAAAATATAGTACATGATAAACTACATCAGACTAAGGTTTAAGTCCAACCCGTTTGGGGCACAACCATTCATACATTCAAGCCAAGCTCTAAAAAGCCACACAAATGTTTGTGTATCTTCACTCGAGATTAGGCCACAACCAAGCAAGATTGATTGACCATGGTGATTAACTCCAACGAATGGGGAAAATGGCATATCGTATCAATTTGTAAGATATGTTGGGTCAAAAGTTATGACATCACCAAAGTCTTTGTAGGCATATCGACATCGAATGTCCGCCCAAAACACATTTCGTAACCTTGACTCCTCATCCAAATCAATCATGAAAAAAAACGGGGCATTTAGCTTGCATCCTACAAAAGAAGTCTTGAATGGCCATTGCATCATCATTTCCTAATCTCAGTTGGCGCACCTTATCTATGTAGTTCCTACAATCCTTTTCAATAAATGGAAGTTCTTCATATCCACCGGCTTCCACAACGGCGGAGTTGAAACTCTTCTGAACTTGTATTCCCGTAACATCATTAATGTCAAGGTTTCTCATCATGTGCGGTGTCAACTTTCTATTACACCGAAATAGCCTTGCCTTGGTAAGACTCATATCATGATTATGATCTAAACAGGACTTTGAAATCACCCATCCTCCGACGTAATTTGTGCGTGCTCTTATTCTTGCAAGGCAATCGACTTGCATTGAAGGTTGAGGCTTCAAAACATTTTGTGACCGGCTGGCCCTACTTCCAGCACGAGCACACTCTAAGACAATCGCGGTGATGTTGCATGTTTTGTCTTTACGTGAAGTTCGGTGTCTAACAGGAAAGCACACTCTTCTACCATAAGCCTTGTAGAAATACATGTTCATAACAATGGACAACACACAACATGTTGTCTGTCGAGACAGACAATAGTATGCATAAATTATTTTAACAACATTCTTGTGTACATTCACAAATACAATCACATGTCCAACACTTATACACACTTTTACATAAAAACAACATTCACTATCAAAACATACTACAAAACACTCTTTTACCAATACTTACATGTCCATACAGACGTTATTTCTACGTAGACAAACAAATTACATTGTCTGTCAGATAGACATTTTACATATGGGTCAAACAACAAACCTACTATGTTTCAGTAGACAGGCACTGCACTTATAACTACTTTGTTAGACAGACAACCCTTTTCATATCCCAAATACATAAAAAAATCAAGAAAACAAAATCAAGAAAATCAAGAAAACAAAACCAAGACAACAACACATACTCAAGCCTTCGACCTCTGGACCTTGTTCATCGTCCTCCCTTGACTTAGCATCTAGTTCACCGGAAACCGGCGTACGAGCATCATCTTCACCTTCATCACAGAGCTCTCCAAAAATCATGATATCCAAGAGTAAGCCATCAACTCACTCGGATGTATCATTCTCGTTTAGCTCCATTGAAGAAGAGTTTCAACGGAGAAGATGAAGGATATCACCTCGTTTTCTCGAATCACTGTAGCTCGCTCATTGGTTCCATTTTTTTTTGGCGCAATGGGTTCTGCGCAGGGGAGGGAGGGAGGGAGGGCTGAATTTTTGGAGGGGGTAAATGATGGTAAAAATATGGGCCTTTTATATGGGGTGCTAAAGGTGTACACAGAGTGTGTACACCTAGCAAAATTGTACTAATAATCTAATATTGTCTCAATTGACTTGAATGCTCCTCAACCCCAATCAATCATATTCCTCTTTATGATCGACCTCACTTGCCGCACCACCTAAGAAAGTCACATTTTGCCGCCTTCATCACAAAAATAAAAACTATGTGATTAAGATTTGTGCAAAAGAGAAAGAAACAAATAAAGTCACAAATGAAGAAATTTATGAAGTTCTGGCTGAAGTGGCTGCATTGGTTGATTCTGCTGATTTAAGAGAAAAAAAATTTAAATATACATCTTACTAATAAAATAAAGAAAAAATTATATGTAAAAATAGCTAAAATGGTCATCTATAGTAACTTCAGCCAATACAGCCAAAAAAGTAACTACAACCTTACTTTTTCTTATAATTACACAATTCAGCGCGGGAAAATAGAAGTTCCGTGTTTTGTGAAAAAATAGATTGATAAGTCTGATAAGTCAAAAAACAGTGTTACCAAACGGCCTCGAAAAAGGAAAGTTCATAAAATCTAGTGGAATCAAATCACAGGAATATCACTTGTACCGAGTTTTACAACTAATACCCGCTTGCTTGCCTCTGCAGAATTAAACCTTATCCACGAATCGTGATAGGCCATCTTCTTGATTAACATTATTAATGATTGGATATGAATCATATGAGGATTAGTGATAGGCACTAGTTGTTACGACCTAAGTATACATTTTTATTATTGTTTGTAATGTTTATTTACTAGTTTTGTGCAAGTTTGTAGTTGTTAGTTTGCATTTGATTGTAATCATATTTCTAGCATTTTATTGTTTGTTGTAAGTTGTAGCTAGTTGGGCTATATGTTTAGGATAGGTTTGGAAGCAAAAAGGATGAAGAAACCTGAGTTTTGTGCAAAACCCGGTCGGGTATGGCCTTTACCCGGCCGAGTATGAAGCGAAAGAGGAAGCTTCTGAGAAATTATATCAAATACCCGGTCGGGTATGAAGTTATTTCAGATAGAAAGACGTGCAAAAGAACACAAAAACGTGGGAAAAAGATTTGATTTGACAAATATCCGGTCGGGTATGTCAAATACCCGGTCGGGTATTCGGCCATAGGTGTTGAAAACACCTATAAATAACCCCATTTTCCTTCACTTTTCAATATCCCTTCACATGAGGAGCTAAACTTCCAATTCTTGGTGTTGCTCTTGAAGCTTGTTGATTATTAAAGTTGTGAGTTATTTTCTTAATTTCTTCCCTTGAATATTAATTATTAGTTCTTTCCTTAATACTATCTCTATATTAATGTTGAGGAGTGTTGCTAAGATGACAATTAGTTAACATCTTGACATTAGTTAGAATATTATTTTCTTCCTCTATATTAATGTTGGGGAGTGTTGCTAAGATGACAATTAGTTAACATCTTGATATTAATTATAGTAGGATTCATCTCCTTTAATAATATTCTTCCTTGAATATAAATTAATCCCTATTCATATTTCATATTAATATTTTGAACATTACTTAAAGGATCAGCTAGTTTTGTTTCATATATTAATTATTACTAAAAACGATCGACGAACCGATGGTTAATCGTTGATGGTTTCACAAGTAAGTAACTTCGGTTTATTAATGCACGGTCGTGGTTGATAAACTTAAGAGGGATTAATTTTGTTGGTTAAACCGAAACCGTTGTGTTGAGGTTATCAATCTCAATTGATTTCATCAAGGAGTTAAGAGATTAAATGCTACTATCAAGTCGGTATATGACGGTGTTCTATACTTGACTAATAGTAAGGGTTATTAATGAACGGTCGTTGTTAATAATTACCCTTGATGAATTGGATATACTCCTCGATTGAGTATTCGAGAGGGAATAAGTTATAGATATAACAATGATCGACTAAAATATATCAACAAGTGGAAAGTAGCAATGCCAAGCTCTTTTATCTTTCAAGTAAAACACATATAGGTTATTCATCTTAGTTTTTAAATTAAATCATTCAATCCCAAAACCCGTCTTTTATTTACTAGTTTCATAAAAAGAGAATTATTCCTTTCCGTGTGGATACGAACTCTACTTCACCTATACTACGTATAAGTGCTAGTATTGAATTTACTTTGACGCACCGTGACAAAGTGCTCATCAAATTTGGCGCCGTCGTCGGGGAAAGGCAATTATTTTTCTTTTTTTTTATTTCAAAAAAAATCAAATAATAATAATAATAATATAATTTTACTATTCTATTTTCTGAGCTTACATGAGTATATGGATACCAACACATCATCCTTAGAGAGTCAAATTTCTGTCTTGGCTTCTCTAATAAAGGAGTCTATCTTATGCTCAAAAGCTCGAGATGTCAAGACTTGCAACATTTGAATGTCTCACAGACATCTTACGGATTTTTGTCCAAAGCTCCAAGAAGAATACCTTGAAAAAATTGATTATGTTGGTTTCCAAAGGAAAGTACCTCACGTGAGTTATGATCCATTCTCCAACTCTAACATGTCTACGGAGGATATGGTTCGGGTTATTGCTTCCAACATGACCACCATGCAAAACAACATGGTGCAATTTCAAAATGAGACCAAGTCTAGCATTTTAAACTTGGAAACTCAAATGAGTCAAATAGCCGGAGCCGTAAATAGGCTTGAAGCAAGGGATTCAGGAAAACTTCCCTCTCAAATAGAATGTGATCCTAAACAGCAAACTTTTCCAATCACATTGACAAATGAGAAGGAAATGCAAATGGAGATCCAAAATCCAAAAGAAGTAGAAGAAGAAAGAGATACGAAGCTTGTTCTGGTCAAAGAAGAGGATGAACCGAGTTTCAAGGTCAAATATCTATCCTTATCATTCTTTGAGGTACCCCCAACAGTTCTAATAACTTTAAGGGAAACTCATAAAATTGAAAAGGATAATGACATTTTTGAAATCTTCAGTAAAATTTAGGGATCAAAACATTTTTCATTGACCATTTTAAACAATAATTTCTTTCCCTCACTCGCACCACACGAATCAATGGAAATCTGGATATTTGATCCTGGAAAGATTTTCAAAGTGAAGGGTCAAAAAATTGAGCATTTCTATGAAAGTCCTAGGAATGAAAATTTGAAGAAGATTAATTATCATGATCCAAGCTTGAACGATTGAACACAATGATGGCGTCGTGCCGCGACATTAAAATGAGGCGCTTCTTGGGAGGCAACCCATGCAAGGTACGTTTACTTGTTTTATTTAATTTTGCACTTTTCAAGTAAAACAATAAATAAAAAATTAAAAAAAAAGTTTTTTTGAGAGGTCTGGGGAAAAACCCGACCGGGCATTACACAAAACCCGGTCGGGTATTGTGGCAAAGATGCCTCTGGAAAAGAAACCCATTCGGGTGTCGATAGGGTAAAGAAAAACGATTTTTTTTAAAAAAAGTGGCCTAATACCCGACCAGGTATCACAAAAACCCAACCGGGTATTATGCCTAAAAAAGTTCTGCCAAGCGAAAAACAGCATACCCATTCGGGTATTACTAAAACCCGGCCGGGTAATTGAGATTTCAGTCCAATTTTCCTCAAATCAGCCCACAAAACACCCATTTTCTTCCCTAATCTCCCAAACTCAAAACCATCAACCTCCATTGACAATCATCCAAGCTTCAAACAACTCCAATCTCAACCAAAACATCCAAATTAACCCCACGTTCTTCTTATCCACATCATCATCTCCAACCCCAAAACCTCCGAAACAAAATGCCATTTCTTTTTCTCATCATCCTACTTTCCAAACCCACACACACAAAACCCACCAAATCCCCCAAATACTCTACAGACCGAATTCCCTAACCCTCCAAGCTCAAGTTTGGAATTCACTCCAAAAAAAGGAAAAAAACACCAAAGAGAACACATAACTTTGACCACCAAAGGTACTTCTCCAACATGCCCACTCTAGTACAACACCCAGCGTGGTATCATCCCTCATATTAGGGCAATTGGGAGGTTCTAGCTCCGGTGAACATGATCTTGGTGACGATGGCGGTTATGGAGGGTACGTCGACGATCATGGTGTCGAACACTAGGGACACTAGTATTTTGAAAAAAGTGTAGGGGGTCACTCATTTGGTATGTACTCATTTTTTGACCTTGTAACTTGCATTATTTTTCTTCAAAAAAAAAAGAATAAAAGAAAAAAATGCTAGTTAGGTTGAAAACCCAGAAAAAATGGGCAATCTAAGCAAAAGTGACTAAAATGAATGAGTTGTGAGAAACGAAAAATAAAAAGAGAGGCTAGGATGAAAACTTGAAAAGGCTCCTAGGCAAAATGAGAGAATGAGAAAAAAAATTTATTTATGCAGGAAGATAGTGAGAAAGGAAAGATGAAGGCATGGAGTTGAAGACCTCTTTTATCACAGGGGCTTTTTTATGATTTGTCTAAAAAAACTGTTGGATGGTTATTATGCTACTCTTGTGCTTTTAAAAACTTCATAGGCAGGTTTTAATTTACTCGAGACGAGTAAAGGTTCAAGTGTGGGGGTGTTTGATAGACACTAGTTGTTACGGCCTAAGTATACATTTTTATTATTGTTTGTAATGTTTATTTACTAGTTTTGTGCAAGTTTGTAGTTGTTAGTTTGCATTTGATTATAATCATATTTCTAGCATTTTATTGTTTGTTGTAAGTTGTAGCTAGTTGGGCTATATGTTTAGGATAGGTTTGGAAGCAAAAAGGATGAAGAAACCTGAGTTTTGTGCAAAACCCGGTCGGGTATGGCCTTTACCCGGCCGGGTATGAAGTGAAAGAGGAAGCTTCTGGGAAATTATATCAAATACCCGGTCGGGTATTCCATATACCCGGTCGGGTATGAAGTTATTTCAGACAGAGAGACGTGCAGAAGAACACAAAAACGTGGGAAAAAGATTTGATTTGACAAATATCCGGTCGGGTATGTCAAATACCCGGCCGGGTATCCGGCCATAGGTGTTGAAAACACCTATATATAACCCCATTTTCCTTCACTTTTCAATATCCCTTCTTCCATACTCTTAAGCTCAGTTTAGAATAGCATTTGTTTATAATTTTCTAGCTATGTTTAGTCTCCAAATGAGGAGCTAAACTTCCAATTCTTGGTGTTGCTCTTGAAGCTTGTTGATTATTAAAGTTGTGAGTTATTTTCATAATTTCTTCCCTTGAATATTAATTATTAGTTCTTTCCTTAATACTATCTCTATATTAATGTTGAGGAGTGTTGCTAAGATGACAATTAGTTAACATCTTGACATTAGTTAGAGTATTATTTTCTTCCTCTATATTAATGTTGGGGAGTGTTGCTAAGATGACAATTAGTTAACATCTTGATATTAATTATAGTAGGATTCATCTCCTTTAATAATATTCTTCCTTGAATATAAATCAATCCCTATTCATATTTCATATTAATATTTTGAACATTACTTAAAGGATCAGTTAATTTTGTTTCATATATTAATTATTCCTAGAAACGATCGACGAACTGATGGTTAATCGTTGATGGTTTCACAAGTAAGTAACTTCGATTTATTAATGCACGGTTGTGGTTGATAAACTTAAGAGGGATTAATTTTGTTGGTTAAACCGAAACCGTTGTGTTGAGGACTTGAGGTTATCAATCTCAATTGATTTCATCAAAGAGTTAAGAGATTAAATGCTACTATCAAGTCGGTATATGACGTGGTTCTATACTTGACTAATAGTAAGGTTATTAATGAACGGTCATTGTTAATAACTACCCTCGATGAATTGGATATACTCCTCGATTGAGTATTCGAGAGGGAATAAATTATAGATATAACAATGATCGACTAAAATATATCAACAAGTGGAAAGTAGCAATGCCAAGTTCTTTTATCTTTGAATTAAAACACATATAGGTTGTTCATCTTAGTTTTTAAATTAAATCATTCAATCTCAAAACCCCCTTTTTATTTACTAGTTTCATAAAAAGAGAATTATTTCTTTCCGTGTGTATACGAACTCTACTTCACTTATACTACGTATAAGTGCTAGTATTGAATTTATTTTGACGCACCGTGACAAAATGCTCGTCAATTAATCAAGTGAGACGGCTGGAAGAATCGAACACCCCAATTGCGCGCCAGGAAAAACGAATTTTTTTTTGGAAGCACTTGTTCGAAACTTACCCTTATTTGTCATTCCTTTAATTTAATTTGATCACACCATTCAAGTGCAAGTCATGGCAAATACTCCTTAATTTAATAAGATCCTTCTTTTGGCTCATAAAGCACTCTTTCACATTCACACATTTTTTTTCTGTCTTAATATCACATGACTATAGGTATGTTTGGCACAACTAGCTGAAAAGATACTTTTGTAAGCTTTTCAATAACGGTTAGCTTTTAGTGACTGAAAAGATCTTAAAGAGAAAAGGTGGTAGCTGTTTGGTAAAAAGCTGACTGTTTGATTTAGTTCGGTTTGGTATACAAGCTGTTAGGACTAATTAATACTAAGAGTCACGGACTTTTTTCAGATGCTACTCCTTGTAGCATCTCAAAAAAGATCTTTTAATTTTTGAAAAGCTCTTAAAAATTGTCATGTCAAACATAAAACTAGAAGTTTTTTTGAGACTTTTTGAACAGTACAAAAGCTACAAGACAGAGGCTTATGTGTGCCAAACATAGTCTATATGTCTATACCAGCACGTAAAGAATGCATGGAGTTTAACTAGCATTGTCCATTTATGTCTTAATATCACATGACATGTCACTATATGTCTATGAAGTCTAACTAGCACTGATCATTTCTGTCTTTGTTTAGCGAGCATAAGTCCCTACCTTCTAGCTTTTGTATTTTTTAAAAAAAATTGAAAAGCTTCTAATTGTATGTTTGACATGCCAATTTTAAGAGCTTTTATAAAAAAAAAGTTTTTTTTGAAATGCTACAGTGAGTAGCATCTCAGATAAGTCATAGCTTCTAGTATTAATTAGTCTTAACAACTTGTATACAAATCATAGCTAAATCAAACAGTCAGCTTTTTACGAAACATGTACTGCCTTTTCTTTTTAAGATCTTTCCAGTCACTAAAAGCTAACAGTTACTAAAAAGCTCAAAAAGTATCTTTTCAGCTAGTTGTGCCATGTTGGAAAAATGTGTTAAAAATTTGCATTAAATGGTCATTTTGGGGCAATTATTTGAGTGGGGTCCACTTCTGATTTGGGTCGGGTCAAAGTGGTTTCGGATTGTCCTTGTTAAGGGCTACAATTCGATATGTGGTACACTCAAAACGGATAACGGGTGAATGAGAAATTGATTCTCGAAGTTCACTCGTTGAAATGGGAAAACTGAGAAAATGATGGGTTTCTAGTGTGTTTTATCCCACACCGAAAAACTCAAGGGATTTTCACCCCCTTATAAAGGGAAGCCTCTTTTAAGGAGTTATGATTCCTAAGGGTAAAGGCTCTCTCTTTTTCCGCGCAGGGGGGTGCCGATCAAATCCCGAAACGGAGAAGAAAAACCGTGACTCGTAAGCGCGGGCGACCTGCGGACACGAATGTCGTCCAAAAACCTATCATTCAAAGATACGGTCCAGAGTTGCTCCAACTCTGGTGGCTTCGTACCAGAGACGCTCCAACTCTGGTGGCTTCGCATCAGAGTTGCTCCAACTCTGGTGGAGGTATTCTGGTAGCATCAGAGTTGCTCCAACTCTGATGGGGGTATTCTGATCGCGCACCAGAACTGCTCCAAGCCGTTACAGCCATTAAATGCCCAACGTTCTTGTCTTTTAATGCAGCGTTAAATGGACAGTTTATGGATGATTCAATGCCCAACGGACTGGACATTGATGTCCAACGTTCAGGTCCATTAACACCCCATTTAACACACCACAAATCCTCCTATAAAAGGCTGGCAGGTGCTTTGCAACAAACACACGGTTTGACAACGCACAATACATTCCTCACGAATTTCTTAAGCTAAAAACACCTACAGCTACTCTGCAAATTCCTTCTGTGTTCATACTTGGTTCTCGTTTGCTGGGACTCTTGTTTGTTTGCTCAAACATTAGTTCGTAGTCATCGTATCCTGGGAAACGATTGTTGCAACGCTCCTAGCACCGTGGGAGGCAACAAATACGTTTTAAGGACATCGTGCGTTGCACGAGCTTTGACTAATTCTGCTTCATCTCCTTTCTTGTTTTTCTCTAGTCATCTTATTTAATTAATTTATTTTAATTAATTTCCTTTATTTTCCGAAACACACCCAACATGCCAAACATACCCTTAATATCACATGACTATATGTCTATACCAGCACGTAAAGAATATATGGAGTCTAACTAGCATTGGTCATTTTTGTCTTAATATCACATGAGGGACGTTCCAAAAAACTTTGTCACTTTCCTTTTTAATCAATTATTTTGTAGTTTTTGTTATTTCTCTCTCATCTGCACAAACTTCAATTACACAGTTTTTTACTTTATTATTCTCCGTGTCGGTGAACTTTAGCAAAGTTTTAAGGGAAAGAAGTAGTATGTCTATATTAGCAGGTAAAGAATACATGGAGTCTAACAAGCACTATGAGCCCGTTTGGTGAGCATGTTTTCGACTTATGAATCTTATCAGTCAACTTTTATCATCAAACACGTAACTTTTATTTCGCCGGCTGAATTATGTAATAATATGAAATTGTAATGTTGGAGTTACTTTTCTGGTTGTATTGGCTGAAATTACCATAGAGGGTCATTTTGACTTTTTCATATAATTTTTTCTTTATTTTATTACTAAAATATATTTAAATATAATTTATTAATAAATTAGTAGAATCAGCCAATGCAGCTGTTTCAGCCAGAACTTCGTAAGTTTCAGCAAAATCAGCCGATTTAGTCGATTTTGGTATTACCAAAGAGACTCTTAATTTCAGTCCATTTGTTGCCATCCAATTAAAGAATATTACTCCCTATTTGATCTGGTTTGGGAATAAATGGAAAAAAATCTCTTATAAGGAGTAAGCAAAACACAATTTCACAAAAAAATGGTCCATTCACTCCTACTTTTAAAAGTTTTATTGTTCTATTCTTATTCATACTTACAACTTTTTATCTTTTTTTAATTGAACATCTTTAAGACTCATATCAGATCAAATCAAATATCGTTAAATAAAGCGATTTAAACCAACCCAAAATTATAACTCAACAAAAAACTTTGTTAGTTACTTCGTATATTTTAAATTTTTAATGCTCTATCATTTATACTGCAGATCCTTCTCCATATCGGAGAATTAGTAACTTTAGAAGTAAAGTTATTATTTCTAGCGTATGCTGCATGAATGAAAGAGGACCATAAAGAATTATTGGATTTCCACTTCCACCACAGCTGTAAGGTAAATGTTTTTTTTGATATCCGTAAGAGATCTAATCCCAGACCACCATCTTCCGTTGATTGACGGAACAAGCTGAGTTTGTTGAAATTAATGATAGTGGTTGAAGAATGAATTGGTTAAATCTGCTGAATTATGAAAACATTATATTTAAAATGTACGAAGTATTTTATTAATAAAATATTTAAAAATGATACAAAATGTAGTTGTAGTAGTGCATTACAACAATTTCAACAAATTCAACCCGGAAAGTAACAAAAGATTAAGGAAGTGTTTGACATCCAACGGTTAGTGGATAGCGGATAGCGCATTATGTTAGCGGGTTATCAATAGCGGGTTCAGTCAGTGAGTTTGACTATTGGAATAAGTTGGCGGATTGTCAGAAGTTGTTTGGTAATTTAGCTGTTTGGCCATAAAATTAATACAAAACGTCATGTTTCAAAACGATGATCCAAAACTCTCCTATTTGCAGCGTTTTCATTTCAGCGGTTCTGTCCAAAAATACCTATGCTAAACCGCTATTTATCAAACATCGTTTTCACTTATTGAAAATGTCAAAAAATGGTTAAACCACCATTTTTTAGCCGAAACACCATTTACCAAACACCCCTTATCTGTAAAAAAAAGTTAGCTTGGAAGTAGGGGTTACGACTTGGGAGTTGGGAGAAAGACTCTTGATAACCAAGAGGTCGTTTGGCAACCCTCATTTTCGGCTTATCAGGCTTATCAGCCAACTTTTTTACCAAACACATAAATTTTGCTTTCGCGCACTGAATTGTGTAATAAGTCGAAAAAGTAAGGTTGGAGTTACTTTTCTGGCTGTATTGGCTGAAGTTACTGTAGATGATCATTTTAGCTATTTTTACATATAATTTATTCTTTATTTTATTAATAAAATATATTTTAAAAATATTTTTTTCTTGTATCAACATAATCAGCCAATGCAGCCACTTCAGCCAGAACTTTATAAATTTCAGCTGAATCGGCCAAAACAGCCGATTTTCGTGCTACCCAACGAGCTCCAAATATGTTGACCAATCGATGGAGAATACTCCATATATCCAATCTAATATGGAGGGCAATAAGGAATCAAAGGTCAGCAAAACACCATTGCTTGGGGACAGTCAACAACTAGTTGACTAAATAGACGCAGTCAACCCGAGTGAAATTCCAGGCCTTCCTTCCCACTCCCCACCATAAAATGAGACCGTTTCTTCTTTTTCTTCTCTGCAATCCGTATATTTCTTCTCCTTCAAACAAACTCCATAACGATGTCGCTTTGCGATCCCGTAGAAGAGCAAACTCCCAAATTAACCTCCGCCGGCAACGGGCCGGAAAAAAACGGCGGCGATAACGGCCCGACCTTGAGGCCCATGGATCTCTCGGACGCAGAAGAGTACTACCTGGAATGCTTATCAGACGAAAAGGTAAGCAAATTCTGCTCCTGGGACACTTTCGGATCCAAGGAATCTGTCGAACACTACATCTGCAATAACGTCTTAACGCACCAGTGGTTCCGAGCGATCTGCGTCGACGGGAAGGTTGCCGGTTCGATCTCGGTATTGCAATTTACAGGAGACGATAGGTGCAGGGCCGAGATCGGGTATGTGCTGGGATCCAAGTATTGGGGGAAGGGGATTGGAACGAAGGCGGTGAAGATGGCGGCGGCGTTGGTGTTCGTGGAGTGGCCGGAGCTGGAACGGCTGGAGGCGCTTGTTGACATCGACAATTCTGGATCTCAGAGGGTATTGGAGAAGGTTGGGTTCAAAAGGGAGGGAGTTTTGAGGAGGTATTATCTTCTGAAAGGGAAGCCAAGAGATGCGGTCGTGTTCAGCCTTATTTCTACTGATCCTGAGGTTACCTTTTGTATGTAAAGCTTTCAAAAATTTCATGGAGTTGTGATTCAATGGGAAGTCATTAGTCATTATATAGGATTAAAATAGTGATCCTCATTAATTCACTTTTTTAGATAGAGTCATGTGTTTCATTCTTTATCGAAGTGGTTTATGTGTTTAAATTCCGTTATCACAAGAGGGTCACGTCGTTAAAAACGTCTGAAAAATACCGTTGAAAGTAACTCTGATTTTCAAAATTGCCCAAAAAATTAAAAGAAAAATACCGACGATGCTTATGAAGCCGACCGTCATATTAAGGACCAAGCTTTGACGTTGGTCTGAAGATGAAGGACGGCGCTTGGACGCACGTCCCTTGATGACGACGGCGTTGATGAAGCCGGCCGTCGTATGAAGGACCAAGATTTGACGCTGGTCTGAAGATGAAGGACGGCGCTTGGTCGCACGTCCCTTGATGACGACGACGCTGATGAAGTCGGCCGACGTATGAAAGACCAAGCTTTGACGCTTGTCTGAAGATGAAGGACGACGCGTGGACGCACGTCCCTTGATGACGACAATGCTGATGAAGCCGGTCGTCGGGTGAAGGACCAAGCTTTGACGCTGGTATGAAGATGAAGGACGGCGCTTGGACGCACGTCCCTTGATGACGACGGCGTTGATGAAGCCGGTCGTCGTATGAAGGACCAAGCTTTGACGATGGTCTGAAGATGAAGGACGGCGCTTGGACACACGTCCCTTGATGACGACGGCGCTGATGAAGTCGACCGTCGTATGAAGGACCAAGCTTTGACACTGGTCTGAAGATGAAGGATAGCGCTAGATGCACGTCCCTTGATGACGACAGCACTGATGAAGCTGGTCCTGATATGTATTTAGCCAAAATTACGTGGCTTTGCATGGTGGGGATTTTATTTTTCTTGCTCGAGGCCGGCGTTTGCGCGGTCCTTCGGCTTCCCTCATTTTTTTAAGATCCTCTTCTTTTAGTGAGGGGTGAGATCTACTATATAGGTGAGGCCGAGGGGGTTGCTATTCCCTCAGCCGGTTTTTGGGATTCCCCGATTTTGTCCGTTCCTCCGGAGTTCACGTGAGCTGAGACGAGTGGTTTGCTATTCCCTCGGGCCTCGGATGGGGTTTGAAATGTTTGGATGATCTTTTCAAAAACAACGAAACATTAAAGTAAGAAGTATAATGTCTATCTTCCTAAACTCTATGTTCACTTATATGAGCATCCAAGCGAAACCTAACAATTTAAATTTAAAAATTGGAAACATGTCTTATTTTTGTCCACTGAGAGGTCCACGGTCATAGTTTAGTCTTTAGCATCGACGTCCTACAAAGTGATATGCACATCACAATCCGATTTTACACTTACGGTGTCATTTGATCTTCAAGCTTCCCTAAAATGGTTATTTGATTCCAAATTGAGAGTGGTGCTTGTACGACTCCTTGATGCATGACAAAGTAGGTTTGGGACCGGTTCGGTTCCTAGGCATAATAGAAGGAACCGTTTGAAAATTATCAAATCTTAATAACGATTTGGTTCTTATAAATTTTTTATAGGACAAATATGGAACCGAATCATTCTTAACTGTTTGGTTCTTGTCATTTAATAGTTCTTAGTTTTAATAAAGAAATCTTACAAATCACCATTAAATTTGTACCAAAAAAACATTCAACGTTTGAAATTACAAGAAATACAAATATGATTACCATCATTCCAAACCTCAAAAGTTTAGTTTAAAACATAAATAAATACCAAACTGAAAGTTTTAGTAAATGAAACAAAATAACATATTCACTACAATCAGTGATTATGATCTTGAATTAGCAACGTAATTAGTCAGTAAAAAAGTTTATTCATTTCAAAGGGTCACGAGCAGAGCACCAACTTCCGACCATCTGGGCCTCTAATAAGAGGCCTAAGAGCCTTAGAGAAACCCGTTAACTAAATAGTGATGTTAAATAATTACATAACCAAACTAAAATAGTTAGTGTAATATACAAATAAATAAGTAAATGCACATTAAAATATATATACTAATAAGAATATAAGAAATTTTAATTATTACTCCCTCCGTCCCGGTCATTTCTTCCAACTTTCCTTTTTGGGTCATCCCAATTAATTCTTCCAACTTCCACTTTTGGAAAAAATGTGTGGTTCACATTCATTCACATTTTTCTTACACAACTACAACCATACATTTTCACTTTATTCCCACTACTTAAATTTGCGATACCGGTCAAAACCGGAAGAAATGACTGGGACGGAGAGAGTATATACTCCCTCCAGTCCTTAATTAACTTTATACTTTCATTTTTGGGTCGTCCCTTATTAAACTTTACACTTCCTTATTTGCCTTATTCGGCAAACAAATCTACACAAAACAGTGACAAACAGTGTCAAACAGTGCCAAATAGTGTACTCTACAGTAAAGTCAAATTTATTTCCTTAATATGTGTGAAGTCAAAATTGTAAAGTTTAATAAAGAACAGAGGGAGTATAACGCTTCCTTAACGGGTCCAGGTACATTTTTTTCAAGGAATCGAGAAATGAACCATTAATAAGAAACAGGAACCGAACCATTAACAAGTAACTAATAAATGTTGGAACCAAACCAAATCGGGTCATAACATTTTGGTCCGGTTTGGTTCTTCGGTTCTTGATTCCAAAGTCCATGCCCTAGACATAAGAGCGATGCTTGGATGACTTCTTGATGCAAGAGAGCAGTGCTTCGATGACCCCTAAATGCATGGCAAGAGAGCAATGCTCGGATGACTCATTCCTTGTTGTGTATTTAGGCAGCAAGATAGTTCTACTGCAAGTTCTGTTCATTGATGTCGGTGATCGGAGGGTTGCGTGAGTTTTTCAGGTGATGGCGAGTTCAGAGTAACCCGTCACCTTCGATTGAGGGTAGTTGAAACCCTAGACCATCTTGACGGTCTCGGAACAACAGTGACAACAAGCCATGCTGAACCTCCACTTCACTATGACTTGATCGGCGAGCACCACAAAGATGCAAGTCGTAGACCCTAAAAACGGTTTTTTACGAGGACGACATGTGATTGCTTCCGGGATTCAAAGCCATACATCGATCCACATATCGCCAATCATTGCGAGAGCATTGCTTGATCGCAGTTGGTTGGAAGGACGGGTGACCTTGGATCTTTACACAATCTTAGCCGGATACTGGGGTTGACGAGTTTGACGAGAAGATACACAAGTGACAGAATTTCCACCTTGCGATGGCATGTACGATGAGCCATGTTTTACCCTCGGGCGTGAGAGACATGAAATCGGAGCTGGGTTGGACTCTCACTCGTTGAGGACATCATACATAAGCCATGCATTGTCATGCGTGTGCAACCTCAGTCTGAAGATAGCACCGCATGAGTTTTAGCCGGAGGTAAGTATGCGTGACTCGGAAGGGATGGTGAAGTGATGATCACTAACCCACATTAGTATCTACAATATTAACAATGCTAATTGTCGAATATATTAATATGATTGTTTTGTTAGAAGCTCCTAATGTTAAAAGTAAATGTAATGAATCTTTTATGTATATATGGGCAAAACAAAACATAATATAACTCAGTGTACCTTTTGTCGTCGTTCTTCTTTGTCTTCAATGGATCTTTTCTCGTCTGATGCGATCTATAATGATCTAGTTCAATATGATTTGATGTGTATTATCTGATCTAATCTATTTCATTCCATTTCACTTTCATCATGTCTGGTCTGGTGTCACACATCGTCACTATGTCCACTTTGATATGTGATCCATCCATTCTTATCTTATTTAGCCTCTTCACAGTAATTTTGAGTTGATATGATATATTCATTAAAAAATTTAATATATATTACTCATTTTGATAAAAAAAATCTTTTAAATTAAATATCTTAAATATTGTGACGAAAAATGTTAATATTTTATTTTTTGTTATTAGTTTAAAATAATAGTAATAATACCTTAAAGGAAAATAAAAAAAACTAGTTCATTAACTATAATGGGAATAATTTATTACTTTGTACATTATTATTAACGAATATATTAATAAAAATAATACTCGGTATTACTTTAGGCGAGATAAATTAGGTCATACGAAATTAGTTCAAAACCAAGCTATATTGTAGCATACCAAACTAAATCAGTAAAACACGCTCTAAATGAAATATACTTATTTCCAATTTGCATTGTTCTTTACCACTTTAATAGGCTCTTTGTGTTTTTAATAGCTTAATAAATATCATATTCTGCATTTGTAATGATCACTACTACAAAACATGTGCATCAAGTTGTTGGATATATATTAGATATTAGATGTAAATAAGATTATATTTGGAGGTCTATATTGTCTCATTTTCTATCAATTCTTTAGATATTTGAAGCTATCGTAGGACTTGCAAGTAGTGAGTGTAATTGTTAGAATAAATGAATTAACCAAGGCTAATATATATTAAAAACCTTTTATCGAGCTATTAAGGGTCCATCTATAAACTTGGAAAATCTTATTGTCTCGTGAAGATATACTCGAGAAACATGCCTTAGTAATATATTTTTTGAAAAGTAAATGATTAGGTGAACATTTTCAAGAAATTTGCATGTATAGTCTCTATAACATCATGAAAATATTCAATAGATTTCATGTTTTTGAATCAAAAAGAAACTTGAACTGGGCAATGAAGAAAGAGTGTCAATTGCGTAATTAGTTACAAAACATGGGCAATTCTGGTAACTTAGTCTTCCACTTTCCCGCGCCGCGACCTTCAAAAACGGTCTCTTCCCTTCATAATACTCAGACGCCCTCCGGCATGAAAATCAGCGTAGTCTTCGTCCTCTCAGCTCTTCTGCTCACAACCGCAACCCCGGCAGCTCCGGCAGCTCCGGCGTCTACTTCCAGCTGCTCCGATGATTTAGTTCTGTTCTCGAAGTGCTTGCCGTACATCTCCTGTTTTCCAAACAACGTCACTAACTCACCATCGCGCAGTTGTTGCGATGAAATCGCTTCTGCGATGGAATCCGGCGGTGCAATCTGCTTGTGCTACCTCATACAGGAGCCAGGGATCCTCGGATTCTCAGTTAACTCTAGCAGAGTGGTCTCTCTCCCCACCGTTTGCCCAATGAGAAATAGAGAAGGCATGGCGAACACCTCCCGTAAGCATCTCTGTTCAGGTTCGTAGAATCGTAATCACGTAATATCTGAACGAATTTCGAACAATCGATCCTATAAACTATCTTATATATTCACGCGTCTGTGAATTTTGGTGAATTTGTTTTCGTGATCGTCGTTCTAATTGTTATTTACTCCGTATTCCTGTCTACCAATTTCAAACGTTGCAATTAAACTGTTTATCTATTTGTGAAGTTTATTTTATTACGAATTACGAGTTTGAGAGTTTCCACTCTAATCAGATGCAATGGGATAATCCGAGTTCAGTAGAATCTTGTTGACATGGATAGCCGAACTTAAATGCCTGAATTGGACAGAATTTATGCTGTGTTTGATTTCTGTAAAGAATTCTTCGAATGATCAAACAGTAAATAAGCTCTGATCGTTCATCTTTTCATGTTCCAACTCAGGAAACATTACATTGCCTCCACTGAAGAGCATAAAAGGTGCTACTCATCAGATTTTTCAATTCCACTTTTCAATGATTTCGGTTAGCAATTTTTCGGTAAGCATGTGATTTGTATTGCAACAGGTCCATGGATTTCAACTCCACACATCCCGGGTAATAAAACACTGAATTTGGATGGCAATAGGCTACAAATAGATACAGTACATAGGCTTTTATCTCTTTTCTGTGATCTAAGAAGAAATTCTTGAACAACTTTCAACCTGTATGGCTGTATGTTTTGCAGGCAGTGAAGATTCAGCCTCACCACCTCCTCTAAGTCCACCACCGAAACCTGATAATAGAACATCACGACTAACCCCTGCAAATGATTCATCTATTCCACCTGCTGATAATTTTGAATTTCCCGCCATAACAACACATATTCCACCTGCTGTTGCTGTTGAATCTCCCACTAACATGACAGTAACACCTACACGAAGTGCATCTAAAGTAGTAAAAATCTGCTTCTCTTGTCTCTGCAATTCTCTTGGGATACCCTTTCTGCTTGTCAACATGTTCGTATAGTTTACCGAGGATTTAGTTTCCACAATAAAACGATCACTCGTGTAATTCGTGTTTGAGGTATATAAGAGTTGTCAAGTCTACCATTTGAAGCTAGTGTAGGACTTGTAACTAGTTTACAGAGGATTTTGTTTTGTTTCTTGTATCAAGTCTACCATTTTCATTTTCCACAGCGTACAGTTCTTTTACTTCTTTCCAACAAAAGTAGCTTTAAGACTGTAGATTAAAAATAGGATGGTGCCGCTTGCCTGACCCACTCACGTGCTCAGCCACACCACTCCATCCAAAGAACATTACATCTATGCATTAAATTGTTCCCCATGCCAGGCATGCTGCTCATTAGGCAGCAAACTTGCTCAGATTCGTTACCATAAGCAGCGTATGTATTGCATGCAAGACTTTCAATTTGGAAATTTGATGATCCTCACCTGTTGTATGGAGAGGTCATGTTCCTTCCAGCCACGTCTTCGGTAGAAATTAGATGTAATTAGTCATAACTCCAATAATTTTTTCGCGAGATTGTTGTGCTCATAAGGTCCAAAAGTGAGACAACCCAAATCCCTTGCACCAATATTGATAAATTACCACAGGAAGTGATAAGGATTGAGGAGCTCAAGGGCGGCAAAGTTATGTGGGTTAGGAGTTAGGACCAAAATGTTTATTGAATACTCTAATGGCTTTTTTTTTTGTTTCAATGTGAATCAAAGTTTTTAGGTCCATTTCTAGGCCCATCTAGGAATGGACTGGGCCTAGTAGTGGACTCGGGCCGGTTCGGGCCCGGTTCGGGCCTGGGCCCGGCCGGGCCTCGGTTCTAGGAAGGCAGGCCCGGAACCGGCCCGGATAACCCCGGGTCCGGTTCGGTTCGGGTCACCCGCCCGGTTCACGGGCCGGGCCTATTTAAATTTTTTTTTTAATTATTATATAATTAGAATAAATCTTATTACAATTACAATATATTATATTCGAATTGAAGTATATTTATTTCAAATAAGAAGTACAATTGAGAATTAGGATGAATTTAAAAAATGTAATACATTTTGTAATAAAAAATCAATCGGACTCTCCGCCTTCGGTTGTTTCCTCCGTAAAGTGGCGGGAGGGAGTGATGGTAATTTCTTGAGTTCTTCGTTGGGCCTTCAACCAATCGTGAAAGCAAACTAGTGTCTCAAGAGAGCTCGGGCTCAACCTCGTTCTAAAATCGGTTAGGACGTTGCCGGCCGCACTGAATTCTTGTTCCACGGCAACGGTTGATATCGGCATTGCTAGTACTTGCTTAGCCATCTTTGATAAAATCGGGAATGTTCTTTCATTTTCCTTCCACCACTTAAGAACGTCAAAGTCATCACCAACTTCATAATCAACATTCAATGTTAGATACAAAGAAAGCTCGTTACCTGAGCTTTGTTCAGTAGCGGGAGTTGCTCTACTTTTTTTCAAAAGAGAACCAAAAGCGGATTTTAAAAGTGATTTTCCTTTAGATGAAGAAGATGTTCGTTGCATGGGAGGGGGTGCATTACCATATTGTGCATGAAATTCATTATACAATTGATGAAATAAATTACTAACCTCGTTGAATTCTTGTTTAGGGTCGATGGGATTATCATCGAACTCTTGAGTTGGAAAAAAAGAAGCATAATAGTAATCTATACAATTTGCCAAGTAAGGAAGTTTATAACGAGGATCAAGAACAAATGCATTACCATATATATGCGGAATATGTGAATAATATTTTAAAAACTTTTGTTTCATGAAATCACAAAAATAACTAACGTAAGTGGCGTCGGAAAATTCACAAAAAGCGCCGGCGAGATTAACAGCTTCAACGAAAAATTCGTTTGCGGTAGGTTTATAAACATGACTAAAAGTTAGAGTTGCGTTATTAAAATATGCCAAAACATTAACAATTTTTTCACAAGTGTCGATGTCAGCCGGGTTTATAATATAGTTACAAGTTTGTCTTAAAAAAGCTGGGAAATGATCTTTATATCTAACAAGTACTTGAATTAAATTATAAGTACTATTCCAACGAATAGACAAATCTTTAGGAAAAGCACAATAATTCACACGTCTATCCTTCAAATATTGCCGCCATTGCATTTTTAGTGGAGTGTTAGCCCAAATCCATTTAATTCCCCCCTTCACTACCTCCAAAGCATTTCCTAATGCCGCTAAGCCATCTTGTACACACAAATTTAGAATATGACATGCACAACGTTGATGAAAAAATCTACACATCAATGTAGAAGCACCACACAATTCACGTAATCTAGGTATAGCAGCAGTATTATTACTAGCATTATCAAAACCTACAGCAAACACCTTATCAATCAAATTATACTCAATTAAAATACGTTCAATGAGAATATAAATATTATCAGCAGTGTGACGATCATTGAATTCACGAAAAGCAAGAACACGTTTATGCATATTCCAATCATCATCAATATAATGTGCAGTTAGACCCAAATAATATAAATGATGATAAGTATCCTCCCATATATCGCTACAAATACTAACACGTCCATCAAAGTTTGCGAAAAATATTTGTAATTTTTCTTTTTCCAAGTTATATTGCCTTATAACTTCTTTTTTAATCGTTTTGCGACTATAATTTCTAAATTGAGGATTTAAAGTACCTTGATCATAATCTCTTAAAGCAAGACTTTGGGAAAAAATAAAGGGTAAATTTTCTTCAACAATTAAATGAGACATACCAGTCAAATGTTTTTTATCATCATAGGAAAAATTACCAAAGGGTTGAGAATTTGCAAACCTTGATATTTGTGTTTGCTTCCCCTTTCCTTTGTCTATTTTCGCATACTCCACAAAGTGGGCGGACTGAAGATGCCTTTTGAGACTCCCGTATCCGCCAGAAATTCCCAAGCTAAACTCTTTCTTGCAATGATTGCAACTTGCGTACCATTTTTCGGTTTTTTCGTCTTTCCTTTTTGTATAATTGTTTTCAATAATAGCAGATTTAGATTTCTTACCAATTTGGGTTGTGTTGGAGATTACCCACATCTACAGAATGTCTACCACGCTCCATCTTTAAAATTGAACAAATATTAGCAATTAACTAATATGAGAAATGTAAAAATTAACTAGTTTTGTTATTTTAATGAGATATGTAGCAATTAACTAATATGAGAAATGTAAAAATTAACTAGTTTTTTTTACTTTAATGAGATATGTAGCAATTAACTAATATGAGAAATGTAAAATTGTAGCAATTAACTAATTAACTAATATGAGAAATGTAAAAATTAACTAGTTTTTTTTTACTTTAATGAGATATGTAGCAATTAACTAATATGAGAGATGTAAAATTGTAGCAATTAACTAATTAACTAATATGAGAAATGTAAAAATGTAGCAATTAACTAATTAACTAATATGAGAAATGTAAAAATTAACTAGTTTTTTTTACTTTAATGAGATATGTAGCAATTAACTAATATGAGAGATGTAAAATTGTAGCAATTAACTAATTAACTAATATGAGAAATGTAAAAATGTAGCAATTAACTAATTAACTAATATGAGAAATGTAACAATTAAGTAGTTTAACTAATATTAATATGACAAATGAAACAATTAACTTTAACTACTTTAACTAATATTAATATGACAAATGAAACAATTAAGTAATTAAATAGATAAACGAGAAGTGTATATATAAATCAAATGTATAACTATATATAGTATATATAAATATATAATGTGTAAATATATTATAAGTAATATATAATATAATGTATAACTATATATAGTATATATAAATATATAATGTGTAAATATATTATAAGTAATATATAATATAATGTATAACAATATATAGTATATAATATAATGCGTAAAGAATTATAATATGAATGTGTATAAGTATATATTTATAAGTAGATAATTAATATTATAATATATAAGTAGATATAATAATTATATAAATTATATATATGTAGAAAGAATTTGGAGAAGATGAAGAATGAAGATGATTGAATATGAGAGATTAAGAGAATAGAGAATTTAGATTTTAGAGAGTAGGAAGAGTTGTAGAAGAAGAGGTGTAAAAAATGTATAGAAAATAGGAGTATAAATAGGTTTTTTTTTGTATACCCCACCCCCACCCCCACCCCACCCCCCCCTAACCCCCCAGACCCCCCCTCCTATGCTCCCAACGGCTATAGAGCCGTTTGGGAGGTCTCCCAACGGCTAGTAGAGCCTTCAAATTTTTTTTTAATTTTTTTTTTTGTGATCGTTGAGGCCCGGACCGGGCCCGGACCGGCCGGGCCGGTTCACCAAATTATAAGCCCGGGCCCGAACCGCTACATGACCGGGCCGGGTGGCCCGAACCGTGACCTAACCGACAAACCGGGTCGGTCCGGGCCCGCACAGTAGCGGGCCGGTCCGATTCCGGGCCGGTTGGCCCGGCCCGAGTCCACCACTAACTGGGCCGGTTCAGACCAACCCGGTACCCGGCCTGAAATGCTACTGTGCGGTACCGGCCCGGCCCGGCCGACCGGGACCGGGCTTTAGGGCCCGAACCGGGGGTCAAATGGGGTGGGCTTCAGGACGTTGTTTTAGTGGACCGGGCCGGGTCAATTTTTTGTAGTTTTTGTTCATTGGGCCGCTGCTGGGTGGGTTGTCCTGGGTGTTTTGGCAGGGGTGGGGGTAGAAATAAATTAGAAAAGACTATTTTTTAAAAAAAAAATTGACCCGACCCGACCCGGGCCCGGTTCAAACTCAGGTCGGTACCGGGCTTTCAGCCCAAATCCCCAATCCCACCCAATCCCGGCCCGAACCCGGTCCATGTCTAGGCCCACCTCATTTGTTTACCATTTTAACATGAACTTAGGTATTTCATCAAAAGCAAAATATATTAAGGTGCATTTTTGAGTATCATCTTGCAGAAATGGAAGATATTCATTCAAAAGCAAAGCATCTTAACTAGAGAACACGATCAAACAGAGAACAAAGTTCAAGGCCTCCCCATCTTGGCACAATAGTTCTACAAGAACATTTTTATAGCAATACTGAATCAAAAAAGATATTTAAAATGTTAAAAGTGCTGCAACACTCCATGACAACTTCATCTCGAACTCTAACATTGTTGAGACTGTTACAAAGCAGATTCACCACCTAATAACTTAGGCAGACCCAGACGTGGGGTCCTGATCATCCCTGATTGATTCACGCCACGCATACTCCCTAGCCCCATTCTGGTCAACAATTTTTATCACGAAATTTGGTGGGGCCATAACCAACCTAGACCGAATCTCCACTATGCACTTGTCTGCCAAATCAATGGCTTCCTCGACTGTCATGTCCTTCCTGTAGTGCCTATCCATCATGGCAAGTGAGAAATAGGATCCGTAGCCAAATGCTGCCTTGTCAACTTTGTGCATAGTTGCAATGTAATCAATGTAGTATAGTGAAGGACCAGTCTCCTTATCGTAGCCAGCAAGGATGATGTTCACAAAATATGGATTCTGAAGGAAAAAAATAAATTGAAATTAAAAAATGCCACTTTCAGCAGTTAGTGTCAAGGTAAATATAAGCAACTATTCAACAACTTAATTAGTTAAATAAGGGGGTTCCTTCCCACATCATAGAGTTTAAATGAAAATCTGGGCTTCAGCTTTCAAGATCTATCCCACAAGAGAGAAGGCAAATAAAAGAAGAAGAACTTGAAGATTGTTACTTAGAGAATTTGTAGGCCTTCCAGCCTCACTCTCTTCAGTTTAATACTCCCACCATGCCCTAATACAAATATAAATATAAATATAGTAATACTCCCACTTGTATGTAATTGCACAGGGATATAAATATAGTTGTTAAGTTAGTTGGAGTATGAAATACAAAAGTTGATTACAATTTACAATAACCAAAACTATTGGCAATACGCTTTTATTAATCTCAACTAACGATTATGTTTGTATAATCCCAAGTGATAGCTATAAGATCTGTTTTCCAACATTAGTCCTGCATGACCAGTAACATGTTTAAAAATGAAAACTTAATTTAAGCATAATCTTCTTTAATTAATCCCGAAAAGAAATATTTGGTTAGTGGAGGAGTAGCTCTGTTCAAAACTAGAGAAGGGATGCTCAGCAAGGGAATAATTTGAAACTCTGGGAGTAGATATGGAGATTCTTGTGAAATCAGAGATTCTTCATTTCTACCTTCCTCAGATCGTCCCACGTTCTAATGGACAAATAATGAGTAGCCATAGTAAGGCATATGATGAGCCTATGGACGTAACTATTGACATGCATGGTTTAAATCCAATTGAAACCACTTGGCAAGTGGCAACAGCAATCACATTTCAGGTATAGCCACTGTTACTCATATCCATCAATACAGTCCTTAGTATGGTCAATAGAAGAAGATCTAAAACCTTCTTTAATACCCTTAGCTCAACATTCAAATACAGCTTATCCTCAGTAAGGCATAAAATTAGATGCAATTTATTCAATTCATCATATTTTCCATGAAGTCTGCATTAAGAACCTGTTGATGCCCATTTGGATTTGTAAACAATACTCATTATATTCTGAAGTAGGTGTCCATCAACACAAAAATATGGTTCTAAGGGTGATAATTCGTGCCCGCAAACTGACACACATACCTATACTGAACTTTAGGTATTAAGAGTAACAAATCGGAAATGAACAGAAATGGCGAACGACAACTAACTGATTTTACTATGCTGAATTGTACTGGAATGCCAAATGACCACTAGTTTATGAAAAGCATGTGTTTAGTTAATGTGAACTGATTTAAGAATGTAGTGTAACGTGTAAACTAATATAACAATGGAAGGAGTCGTTAAATATTAGGTCTTTTAAGTGACCAACAGCTTTTGAACATACAATGGACATTGATCACAAAAGGGGGTTACATTTCAGAGCAAATTTGAGGTCAAACTGTGATATAAAACCTACCCCTGATTCAGATTTAAACCCTCTATCAACAATTCCATAAAAATCAAATTAATTTTGTAAACGATATAGCAATTGATGAAACCCTAATGTATAATTAGGTTCAGACCTTCCGCAAGGCAGTGGCAAGTTCGCCCCGAGTGAAGTTTGCTGCAGCCGAAGTAGTCAGAGGAATTCCGTTTCTGAACTGATAGAGGGACACGTTCTTCTGGATATACTCAGTAAATTGAATTCTGACCATTCAGAACCCCAAAACATAAGAAATTAATCGCAAATAATATAGACAGCCAAGATGCAATCATCAATATAGATACCTATCTCCAGCTTCACCGCTAGCGCCCATGAGCTTGTGGGAATCGAGGATCATGATTTTGTCCTCGTTGGATTTGTGGACGAGGATGCTGTGCACGGCGGAGGTGTCGGCGACCACCAGTGCGAATCCGTTTCCGACAAGTCCGAATACGCACTCCATTGTTTTCTCCTTCTACTATCAGATCTCTTCCGATTGTCTTTCGTTTACTTCTCCTCCTAACTCTGGATGGTTCTTTTTGTATAAATCCGTGAACCAGAACTTGAAGGCGTCTTGGAGAACAAGCATATACTAACCCGGAACTCAGCAAGGCTTTTTCTTCTTTTTACTTTTCAAGGAAGTAATTGTTTTTTACTTTATAACTTCTCAAATAAAAAATTGTTTACAAAAATGTGACTAGTTATTAGAATAATAGTTATTTCCGTTAAATTTTTAAGCTTAACTTATTATGACGTTGTATTGTAGTAACTATTAATCATATTTGTTTAAATAAATTTCAAAAAAAGATTTTTAATTTGGAAGAGCTAGAAATATTGGTTTACCTTTTTATGTGCACATTTCGTTAATATATTATAAATGAAATAATATTCGTATTGTTTTTCATATACCACAAAATTGATATAACCCAATCATTTTAATTATAATTTCGATTAATTCAGATAATTTTAAGTTTCAAAGGGCTTTTGGGCTCTCAAGTTTGAAAATAGAGGACAGTAATAAATGTGGGGGGCTTGTTAAGCAGGTGCAACAAAGATATCTCGTTTTTATTTCAGGCCCATGACCCAGATTACATGGTGGGTTTGAGTCTTGTTCAGTTGTTCTAATGTGGACTATGTGGTTGCTGGTCCATATAAGAAAGTCATTTGATATGCGATTTCAACTATTCACTACTCCTATTTTAAGTTCACCCTTTTCAAACAAACTAGCTCACTACCTCACCATTCGCACGAGAAAAACGGTTGGTATATGTACTTCTATTCATGATCTAATTAAATATCAATATAGATTTTTCTTACAAATTACATCATTTAAAAAATGAACTACAATAAGTGAATATATAAAAGCATAAATTCATACAACAAGTATTCTAAAAGCACTTGTAATATATATTTTTTCTAATCACAATCCTACGTATATATTCACGATCCTACGTATATATTTTTTCTTCAAATTTTTTTAGTGTAAGCTTGTCCATTTTTTAATCTCTAATCTGCCCTATAATTTTAATCGTAATATAATTACTTTTCATCCAAATTTAATTCAAAATTTCCAATATGCCCCAAAACATGACTTTTAAATGGATTTAATATTTCATCTGCATGAGTAAAAGATAGACAGATAATATCACACTTCACAACAAACGTAGCATCTTTTTACTTGGGGTTATTTAAGTTCCAGATCATATCAGATCATATCAGATTTAAATAGAGCTTGTTAGACCGGCTCAGATATTAACAAAGCAGACATCTACAACAAAATATTGTACCCCACGATGTACAAAATCATTACTTTTCGATGCTTCCCGGGATCAACTCTCTAGTATTATTGCTTTAATTTAGTCTTTGATAATATATATATATGGAGCGATTCCGGTAAGAACATATCTTAGGAGAGAAATGAGAACAAATCTGGACCGTTGGATTGAATTATGTGAAACAGAATTGTGCATTTGGTGAAACCGAAATGTGCATTAGATGATATTGAAAATGTGCAGAATTAAAATTTAAACTCACATGTGCATTAGGTGAAACTGAAATGTGCAGAATAAAAGGTACAAAAATAACATCACATCGTACCTTTTATTCTGTACATTTTAGTTTCATCTGGTGCACATTTCCAATTCACCTAATGCACAATTTAGCTTCACATAATGACATTACATTGTACCATTTGTGCTGCACATTTCAATTTCACCTAATACACATTACAGCTTCATCTAATGCACAATGAATTTCACATAAAGCAAATCTAACGGTCCAAATTCATTCTCATTTTTCTCATAAGATCATGTTCTTATTTGAACCAAGCCCTATATATATATATATATATATATATATATATATATATATATATATATATATATATATATATATATATATATACTCCCTCCGTCCCAAAATTATTGCCCCGTTTGGTTTTTCACACAGATTAAGAAAATGGCACTGTAGCGACACTGTTTGGCACTGTAGCGACACTGTTTTGCACTGGTTGACACTGTTTGGTATAGATTTTTTTACCAAATAAAGAAGTTTTAAAAACGGGACAATTATTTCGGGACGGACCGAAAAGGAAAGCGGGACAATAATTTTGGGACGGAGGGAGTATATATATATATATGGAAGAGATCACATACAAACACTTCTCCCCATACAAAATGCAAATCAATTTCGTGCGTCCGATTTAGGCAAATCAATGGCCCAAAACAGGTTCCTCACCGTTACGTTTCATGAGCTGCGAAGGAGGCGAACGGGTATTTTAAAACCCATTTAGTAATTAAGGATAAAGATGCCATTTGATTTTTTTTAAATGGAACCGCCATAATACGGAAAAGGAAGGAAATCCCTCTTGCGCAAAATCCCCACTTAGATTTGAACTGTCCATGTATAGCAAATCAAAAAAAGGAAAGATGCAGAGGTTGTTTAATGCTCCAACTAGCCAAGGTCTAAGAAGCCGGGATATTTCCTTGAGAGCGGCGAAAGCTTCAGCGTAGACGAAGAACGTCGTTTGTGAAGATCAACGACCGGTGAAATTCCATTTGCGCAAATGGCTTCAGTTCAAGAAGAACATGCTTTGTGACAAGCTGCTTTGGCGTGCGAAGAAGGTAGTTGTGTTGTTTAGATTAATCTGTTTGCATGGACGATTTTGTATGTTAGATGCACAAAGAGGAATGTGTGCATGCATTTGTGATGAACTTCATATTTAATGTGTTTTTGTTGTTGTTGAATTTAGTAATGTGTAATATATAATTACTAATATGGAGATGAATTTGAGGGAAAAGTGCATTTTGCACCGAGAATGTTTGTTTGTGTGTTCGTGGTTGGTGAGTGTTCCTGATTAGATTAAGTATTGTGCAAAATAGATTACGTAAAGGTGCAATAAATTAGAATAATGTTAATATCAATGTTGTTTTTCGATGAACTTCATATTTAATGTGTGCGAAATAGGAATGTGTGCATGCATTTGTGATGAACTTCATATTTAATGTGTTTTTGTTGTTGTTGAATTTAGTAATGTGTAATATATAATTACTAATATGGAGATGAATTTGAGGGAAAAGTGCATTTTGCACCGAGAATGTTTGTTTGTGTGTTCGTGGTTGGTGAGTGTTCCGGATTAGATTAAGTATTGTGCAAAATAGATTACGTAAAGGTGCAATAGATTAGAGTAATGTTAGTATCAACGACAGCGGGGACAGCGGTATTAACTACAGTAGTACGGCCATTATTCTTATACCCTGCTCTACTACATAACAAATAATTCAACTTAGGATGACCATCTTTGGCCTTCGTTAATGTATGCTTACGAACCGTGAAACCCACTTCAGCTGCATACACTTTGTAAAATTCAATGCCAACTTCTAGATCAGGAAAGAGCATGCCAACGAATGGTTTCTTATCAGGTTGACATTCAGAAGTCCAATACTTTGTAGAACCCAGAGAAATTTCTAAATTACATTTCACACCTATATAAAAGAAATAACACCCAAAAAAATATAAAATCTTCTATAAGAAAAAATGGATAACAATAAACCTCTTTGAATTCGAAGTGCAAAGATAAGAAAATAACTTGGAATAGCAAGTCATCAACCGGTCAGGGACCATTGAATGAAGATGAGGTGCAAAGGTTGGATTAATCCTGAATAATCAAAAGGTGGGACTATTGTAAGAAGACAGCTAAAAGGTTGGATTATTAGTTTTCATTATGCCTTTTTTTAAATAGCTATTTGATGCGGTTCAGAACCGCAGCAATAAGTCAATTTTGTTTTCAATATCTATTTGATGCGGTTCTGAACCGCAGCAAATACTTTTTCTACAATTTGCTGCTCTGCCAATTCTTGCAGTTCAAAACCGCAGCAAATAGCCAAAAATGATCACAGCAAATAGCTATTTTTCTAGTAGTGGATTACACCATTCCTCCTGAAACAAAGGGCACTTTTCAGAAGTGCCTCTCAAGTAGCGCAACAGCCACTTGACTCTTTCTCAATGTTCCTTCCCCGGATTTGACATGAACCTGCTAACAACTCCCACTTCATGAGCAATGTATGTCCTTGTTGACACCATATCATACATCAAACTACCAACTGCTGATGCATAAGGAACTTTAGTCATTTCTTCCTTGTCTTCATCACTCTTAGGAGACTGCTTCTTGGAGAGTTTCAAATGACTCCCTAACGGTGTACTCCTTGGTTTGGCATCCGTCATTCTGAACTTCTCAAGCACCTTCTGAATGTACTTCTGCTATGAAAGCTGTAAAGTACCTTCCACCCTGTCTCTGACTATGCTCATCCCAAGAATCTGTCTCGCTTCCCCTAAATTCTTCATCTCAAACTCTTCGGACAACTTCTTCTTTAGTTTGTTGATCTCCTGCATGTTTGATCCAGCCACCAACATGTCATCAACATACAAAAGAAAAATAATGTATGATGACTTGAATTTCTTCAAGTAACAGCAATGGTCCATCTTGTATCTAGTGTACTCATTCCATTGCATAAAATTGTCAAACTTCAAGTACCACTGTCTAGGAGCTTGCTTTAGTCCGTATAGACTTTTCTTGAGTTTGCACACAAACTTCTCCTTACCACTCACTGGGAAACCTACTAGTTGAGACATGTAAAAATCTTCTTCAAGGTTTCCATGAAGAAAGGCAGTCTTCACATCCAGCTGCTCCAAATGCAAATTTTCAGCGGGAGTGATACCAAGGATCAACCTGATAGTAGTCATCTTCACAACCGGAGAGAATATTTCATTGTAGTCAACCCCCTTCTTCTGTTGGAACCCTTTAACCACTAGACTGGCCTTGTATCCTTTGCTCTCATCTGCTTCATCTTTGATTCTGAACACCCACTTGTTCTCCAAAGCTTTCTTTCCCGGTGGTAGCTTGACTAAGGACCAAGTTTGGTTCTTGTCAAGTGAATCTAACTCATCCTCCATTGACTTCTTCCACTGTATGGAATCTTTCACTGTCAATGCCTATGAGTAAGATTCTGGCTCTCCATTCTCGATCAGCAACAGGTAATTTGCTGAAGGAGAATACCTGTTAGGAGGACTTTGACTTCTAGTAGATTGTCTGAAATGTGGAGTTGTTGGCTCATGCTCAACTTCCTCTGAACTCCCACTATCTTCATCACTCTCACTACCTTCTGAAATTCCTAAATCTCCTGAGCTCCCACTACTCCCTGAGCCTCCAGCTGTTTTATCACAAGCGACATGTTGTGCTATGTCATATTCAGTCATCCCATCAAACACCACTTGTTGTTTGTTTTCTGGTTGCTTGACTTTGCTTGAATCTGCTGCAAGACCATCTATATATAGGGCGTTCTCGTTGAAGGTGACATCTCTACTTCTGATAACCTTCTTGTTGTGGTTGTCCCGGAACCTGTAGCCCATGTCATCCAACTCGTACCCAATAAAGATACATTTCTTTGTCTTTGCCTCGAGCTTGTCACTATCTGCATCTTTAGTTTTGACATAAGAAATACAACAAAAAACTTTTAAGTGAGTAAGAGATACCTCTCGACATTTCCATTCCTCTTCTGAGATTTTGAACCCTATGGGAGATGAGGGTCCTCTATTGATCAGATACGTTGTTGAGTTCACTGCATCAGCCCAGAACATCTTTGGAAGTTCTGCATGCAACCTCATGCTCCTTGCCTTCTCATTCAGTGTTCTGTTCATCCTCTCTGTAACACCATTTTGCTGTGGTGTTTCTGGAACTGTCTTCAGCATCCTGATCCCCTGTTCAGCACAATACTCTACAAACTTTGTGCTACTGTACTCACCCCCATTGTCACTCTTTAAACCCTTCATCTTAAGATGTGTTTCATTCTCAACTGCAGCTTTAAACTTCTTAAAAGTGTTAAAGACATCGGATTTATTCTTTAAAAAATAAACTCATACCTTCCGTGTAGAGTCATCAATGAATGTAACATAGTAGCGGGAACCTCCAATTGAAGAGACCTTTGTAGATCCGTAGACATCTGAATGAATCAACTCCAGCTTCTCACTCTTTGGTGATTGTCTTGTCTTCACAAAGGTTTACCTTCTTTTGTTTGCCAAGAACACATGGCTCACAAAAGCTCAACTTTGAATTCTTCAAATCAAGAATTTTGCCCTTTGAAGACAGCATCTTCATTCCTTTCTCACTTATGTGCCCAAGCCTTTGGTGCCACAAAGTAGAGACCCTGGTATCTTCAACTACTACGTTTGCTCCATCTGCAGACACTTCAACCATGTACAGTGTACCATGCTTCTGTCCACGAGCAATGACCAGCTTTCCCTTTGTCACCTTCCATTGTTTGTTGCCAAAACTCACGTTATGGCCCTCCTCATCAAGTTGTCCTACTGAGATCAACATCTTCTTCAGGTCTAGAATATACTGCACATCTTTCAGCTTTCAGGTTGTATCCAAGGTGGTACTGAGGACAACATCCCCAATACCCGTGATCTCCAGGGATTTGTCATCCGCCAAACGAACTCTACCACTGTAGGCCCTGAAATTTTGCATCAATTCTCTGCAATGACAGACATGAAACGACGCACCTGAAGCCATGATCAAAGACTCGATTGAATTCTCAACGCTGCAAATTAGAGCATCTTCATAATCCTCTGCCACGTTCACCTCCTTCTTGCCTTTGTCTGCAGAGGCTTTTGGGACTAATTTCTGAAGTGTTCATTCTCCTTGCAATTCCAACCATTGATGTTCTTCTTGTTCTTGGATTGACCTCTCTTCTACGACTTTGATCTCCATCTCCTGTTACCTCCTTTATTGGATTTATGCCCCTGTCTTCAGTACTCAACAAGTTGTTGGAGCTATCCCCCGTACTCTTTCTCCGGATATCATCACCAAGGATCAAATCACGAATACCTTCAAAGGTAAGTTTAGTGGTTCCAGCGGAACTACTAACCGTTGTGATTGTATTAGACCAACTATCGGGCAGAGATGATAACAAAAGTAATGCTTGAACTTCTTTAATCTCAACCGAACCTAACCTGGATATAATTGAATTAAACTCGTTGATGTGATCTATCACGGCTGCACCTTCTTTCATCCTTGTGTTCACCAACTGTCTGATTAAGAAAACCTTGTTGGCCGCTGAGGGTTTCTCATACATGTTGGATAACGCCTTAAGCAGTCCAAATGTTGTCTTCTCGTTGAGAATGTTGTAAGCAACGTTTTTCGCCAACGACAACCTCACCACACCAAGAGCCTATCGATCCAGCAAGTTCCACTCCGCTTCCGCCATCGATTCTGGTTTGTTCTCAGACAAGGGTAGATGAAGCTTCTTCTGGTAGAGATAATCTTCGATCTGCATCTTCCAGAAAGCGAAATCTTGACCATCAAATTTATCGATCTCAACCTTCCCTTCGTCAGCCATAGCTCTGATACCACTTGTTACGATTAAGGTTAAGCAAAATGATAAATTAAAGAACTAGAACACAAGAATTTACGTGGTTCAAACAATCGGGGTGATTGTGCTAGTCCACGGTGAACGCACGAGAGAGAGCAGTGTATTATTATGTCGGTGCGTCAGAGATTACAAGTACATAAGAGTCGTTTAAATAGGTCTTATAAAACCTAATCACAAATTAGAGCCGCAGGCCCGGAAAAATAAAGCCCGTACTAATTTTTCCCGCATACCCGGTGTGGTACCCTCCTGTACCCGGTCAGGTATCTGTCCAGAAAGCCTTTCACTCACGCTACCTGGTCTGGTAATCAGGCGGGTATCCTCCCCTGGTTCAGACTTCAACATACCCGGTCGGGTAAACCATATATACCCGACCGGGTATCACTTCGAGAGAGTTGCCCGGGTAAATTCATCCTCATACCCGATCAGGTAACCCATTGTACCGGTCGGGTAACTGCTCTAGCATTCAGAACAAGGCTCCATCTTCAACACATATTTGACCATCTTTTGACTAGGAGATACAAATATGATCCTGACTAAATTGTATGGGAGGTAGGGAGTTTTAAATAGGCACCGAAATTGTTTTTATTTTATTTTAATTGTTTGACATAAAAACCAAATTGTCATTGTCATCGTCATCAATCAAATACTTGGAATGATTAAAAAGCTGAAGTTAATACTGAGAGTTTGATTGAGTAAGAATAAATTGCAGTAACGTGGTAAATACTGCAGAAATGGATAAACGTATAATTAATTACTGGTAGAAAAGAGGACATAAAAAGTAAAAACATTACGTTTTTTTCGTTTTTTTAATTTGGTATATATATATATATCTGTAATCATTTTTTTAAAATAATATATCTGTAATCATTAAAAACTGAAAAATAGAGCAAGTTAAAATAAACAGAATATATAAGGAATTATTCATTACACAGTAGAACATCATTCCATGTTACATGTGTTATCGAAATGATTCTTTTTTTTTTTAATTAATGACCCCCATGTTGTTATCAGATCAACATGCAACAGAATATGTACTTGATTAAATACAAATATATGGTTATATAATCATAATGAATAATAATGATTACAGTGCTCTTTTTTACTTTAATTTGGGATTCAAAACTTGAATTAGTAGACTAAACATGTTGTCCTACCCTTCAGTATGAGACAATGGTTATACGGAGTATATACCTTATAGGGAGTATACGATAGTATAATGTTACAAAAAACAGATCAAATTAGATTAAAAAATAGAGAACCAATTGAAAAAAGATCGAGGTCTTGGAACCCAATTAAAAAATAGAGAACCAATTGAAAAAAGATCGAGGTCTTGGAAGCCAATCATTTAGAGACCATTTCATAATGCTAAAACTTGCTAAATCGACTGATAATACTGTTGAAATTTATGAAGTCCTACCTGAAATGCCTGCATTGGCTGATTCTGTTGAAATTTATGAAGTTCTAGCCGAAGTGGCTTCATTGGCTGATTCTGCTGATTTATGAAAAAATCATATTTAAAATATATTTTACTAAAAAAAATAAAGAAAAAATCATATGAAAAATATATTTTACTAAAAAATAAAGAAAAAATCATATGAAAAATAGCTAAAATACCCTCTATAGTAAATTCAGTCAATACAGTTAGAAAAACAACTTCAGTTTTACTTTCTCTTATTATTATACAATTCGGGGCGCGAAATCAAATTTTACGTGTTTGGTGTAAATATTGGCTGATAAGCCAAAATACAGGGTTACCAAACGAGCTGAATCATTTGATTGAACACCAACACTATTTAAAATGAATTATAGGCAATTTTGTAACACTGAAATTGGTTGAATTGACCGATTCTGCTGAAATTTATGAAGTGCTGGCTGAAGTAGCTGGATTGATTGATTCTGCTGATTTATGAAAAAATTACCCAAAATTTATAGTTTGAATCATTTTGAACATCCAAATTTAATTGAATTTAATTACCCAAAATAACATATTACCAACCATTTGATTGAACACCAACACTATTTAAAATGAATTAGAGGCAATTTTGTAACACTGAAATTGGCTGAATTGACCGATTCTGCTGAAATTTATGAAGTGCTGACTGAAGTAGCTGGATTGATTGATTCTGCTGATTTATGAAAAAATTATATTTAAAATATTTTTATTAAAATATATTTACTACAACCTTAAAACCTTATATTTTAGCTAAAATGACCTTCTACAGTAATTTCAGTCAATACAGCCAGTAAAGTAACTACGACCTTATATTTTCCTATTACGTAGTATTACATAGTTTAATGTGCGAAGTCAAAAGTTAAGCCCACAAACACCAAATGGGCTCTTAAACTCCTCCTTTTTAAAATTAATTGTTCATTACACCAAAGTGTGTATGTGAGGAATTGTTCATAACACTAAGGGTCCTATGGGTCACGGGACCTATATACACACTATTCATATACTTTACTTTGACTACATTTTATTTATTAATGTATATGAATTATTTTTTTGAAAAATATTGTTAAATTCGTCTCATTACTAAATTTTATAATTTGATTTTTATTTTATTTTTACTAATACAGAATTAAATATAATGACAGTTAAAGTTGTGTGTTGGCAAAAATGAAATGTTGACTGTTGCAACCAAAAGAGACCGGAGGAAGTATGTATTTTACAAAATTTACCTATATATGAAATGTATATAAAAATCATATGCCACTTCATAAATATATTGCCAAGTAGAGAAGTAGTAGCATGTACGTCACTTAAAGCCTTCTCATTTGTGAGGTGTAGGGTTCGACTCCCACTAAGGCCTTTTATTTAACAAAACTCCATCAACGTAATTCCATTCAGACCTCAACCACCTCTTATTAAATCATTTTTTTTTTCAATTAGTTATAAAATATCTTTGAATGTTAAGATTAAATTAAAAAATATTATGTATTTATGGATGTTAGTTTTTTGAAATTTTACGATTAAGGATGAAAATATATTTCGGTAGTGTATCCATATTGAAAGAAATTCACAGTACTGAGAGTAGTTGTGTGTGAGGTGCAGGGTTCGACTCGTGCTAAGGCCTTTTATTTTAAAACTCCAAATGATGTCCTTTTTGTTCAACTTTTTAAACCCCATCCAACCGCAGACCACAACAAATCTATTGCCATCAGCCCATCAACGTAATTCCCTTCCGACCTCAACCACCGCTTATTAATTTTTTTTATTACATATAAAATTTCTTCGAATTTGCAATGGAGTCAAAGATTCATTATTTTTTGGCTTGAGATTATGATGGAATAAAGCAAAATGGCTCACAGAACTGTCTGCGCTTCTTTGTTATGGAGCAGCAGTCAGTCCATGCAATCTTGGACGCGATTTTCACTATGGGTCATCCGGAAACATTCTCTCTGTGCTTTAGTACAGGGGTAAGACTGCGTACATCCGACCCCCCCTTACCCCACCGTAGGTGGGAGGGAGCCTTTGCGGCACTGGGGTAAATGAAAATGAAAATGATATAAAATTTCTTCGAATGTTAAGATTAAATTAAAAAAAATTATGTATTTATGAATGTTATTTTTTTGAAATGATTAAGGATGAAAAGATATTTCGGTAGTGTACCCATATTGAAAGAAATTCGGAGTATCGAGAGTAGTTAAGATATTAATTCAAATGATTCGCCTTTAGTAAATAAAAAAGAATTGGATCTAGTACTTGCTACAAGTGAAACTAATTTGGCCTATAATCTACATGAACAACATGCTGATTACATCCTAATTTTCAAGACAAGGTACATCGTAGTTACCGTAAAAAAGGACCATTTAGACCCGGGGATCATGGTTTCTCTATTAAAGTAATTGACGGCAGAAAACGTAGATTTGTTTCAAGTTGGTTTGATGAGCATAAATAGTTGGAATACAGTATTGCCAAAGATGGTGCATTTTGTTTACCTTGTTATTTGTTTAGGAATGAGTGGGAAGTTAGTGGTAATCATTTTTTGGGAATAGAATTTTCAGCATGGAATAAAAAAGATGGGGCTCCGTTCCTATTAAAACTTCCAACTTTCCTTTTTTTTGTTCGTTCCAATTAAAACTTTCACTTTCCCTTTTTAGTAAAGAATTTGTGGTTCACAACATTTCTTACACATTTATCTCTCTTCTGCACAACTCTCCACTACACAATACTCACTATCTTAAATTGTGTGTCAAATCTATTTGGAAGATAAAATAGGAACGGAGTGAGTATGTTTTATGTACATGTTTGTGGACCTATATATTATACGGAGTAGAATATTTCCAACAAATGAAACCTAGGAGAGAACTTTTGTAGAATTGTTTAATGACTTTCATATGTACTTTTTTTCTTTATATCATCTTAATGTTTTGATGATGCGTTATGGTTATTAATATTTTTCTTTAATTTTATACTAATGAGAGTTACAATAGTTTAGGGATTCCGTGACTCTGATTTTCTAGGTCCGGCTATGATCTTAATTGACGTTTGCTTATTTCATCTCTATATATGATATTGTGTCTTTGAGAAAGAAAAAAAGCCCATTTTATATTAAAGAAACGTATGTTTCACCATATGCGTGTTATACAGTTATACATTCACAATATATACTCTTTTCATTTAGAATTTTCTCTTTTCTTAAATAATTGTTTCATGAGTAGGCAAGACCGAATGTTCTCTTGTTCAATTTTGACATTATTCATTACGCAGTATCTTATAATTTAAGCAGCGCAAATAAAGCTTATTAAAAAATGAACATCATAACTATTCGAAAAGTAAATATTAAAATTACCAAAAATGCAAAGCAGAAGTTCTGCAATTCGAAAAGTGTTTTCATAACTACGGAGTATTTATTACGGAGTATTTATTACTCCCTCCGTTCCTAAATAAACTTTCAATTTTCCTTTTTCGTCTGTTCCAATTAAAACTTTCATTTTCCTTTTTTAGTAAAGAATTTGTGGTTCACAACATTTCTTACACATTTCTATCTCCTCTGCACAACTCTCCACCACACAATACTCACTATCTTAAACTGTGTGCCAAAACTATTTGGAAGTTTTAATAGGAATAGAGGTAGTATTTATAAAAGGATATTAGCCCAAAAAACCAAGGGTCTTTTATAAAAAAATGGTTTAATTAATGTTTAAAGAGTACAATAAAATCGCCTAGCTATCCGTAGCTCCCGGCCAGCTACCTAGCTGGTTTAATTTTAACGTACTGATTTAGGTGCGCTATGTATCTCAGCTCTTGCAGCTATGGCCGTCCTATTGTTCCATTTCTCACCTACAAACTCTCTGCCCTTTGTTCTAAGAAGCTTTCAGAATCAATTCAGTTGTGTCCTCTGATCATAAGATGATGAGTGTGATGTGCATGGAATCTCAGTTTAGGAAGAAAAAAAAAAACGATGTGATCGAAAGAAGCACGGAAGTGATAAGAGGGGTTTGGATCTGTGCAGTGCCTAAGATGTGTGATTGTGTGGGGTGACATTTTGATAAATACTTTTGACTAGCTAGATCTTAGTATAATGTTTAGTTCTTTCAGAGATATCTGATGTGGACTTTAACACTGTGTTACACGTCTCTAATGTAATATGAAGTTGAATTAGTGCAATCTCGCCGAATCCCGGTGCAATACAAAGCTTGTTTTAATGTAACAATATAAAATTTAAATCCTAATACAATACAAAGCTTGTTTTAGAGCATTGTGAATTCAACGATTGAGGTTTATTCTCATTTCACACTTTATGAAATGAGTCAAAAAGTGCATTAGGTTCTGGTTCTCTTTGAACAAATTTTAAAAATGAAAATTGAAACTAAGTGCATGTTTGGTATACATAAGTCTCTATCTTCTAGCTTTTGTAATGTCAAAATGTCTCCAAAAGCTTCTAGTTGTGTGTTTGGCATGACAATTTTTAAAAGCTTTTAAAAAAATTAAAGATCTTTTTTGAGATGCTACCACCGTCCAAAACATACTCTTTACCGACGGGATTTTACTCCTATAGCGAAAAGATATTTAAATGGTCCCGAAAAACTAATACATTTGGGACCATATAAAATGTAGTCGTTATTAGTATACGTGCGACTATAATTGATGTCCGTTGCAAATTGTTCGTCGCAAATTGTCCGTCGCAAAAAGTCATTTTTTTGTAGTGTTTTATAGAGGGAGTAGCATCCACAAAAGTCCGTGACTTTTAGTACTATCATTCGTTCTTTAATTCTTGCAACACTTTGACTTTCACGTTTGCCAACACACAACTTTGACTATAATTATATTTAATTATGTATTAGTAATTATTATAAAAAGTTGATATTTTGGAAATTCACATTGATATGAATTCAATAACATTTTATACGAAATAATTTTATTATGTATACTAGTAGAAAATCGTGGTCAAAGTAAGGTTTGTGAATAGTGCAAAAGTCACAATGTTGCAAGAATTAAAGAACGGAGGAAGTATTAATTAGTCCTAACAACATGTATACCAAACAGAACTAAATCAAACAGTCAATTTTTTACCAAACAACTATCACCTTTTCTTTTTAAGATCTTTTAAATTACTAGAAGTAAACAGTTACTAAAAAGTTCACTAAAAAATCTTTTCGACTAGTTGTGCCAAACATACCCTAATGGTTAACACCAGCTAGTGAACAAAAATTAAATATAGTAAATTAAATATGAACTTGAACTGACAAAATTCCCCCGATATGTCAAACATGAAATCCTAATCATTTTAACCACTCATGTTATGGGAGAATTTTACAAATAAGCAGTGACGGATCCAGAGATTTGTGAGAGTGGGAGCACATTAGACACTAAATTTAGTTTATAATAAAAACTTCGAGCCCGAAGAGGGGACACAAGTTTTTACCTTAAGTGCTACTAGTGAATTTTCGGGCCCAAAGCGGGGGCACGTGCCCCACCTAGCCCCCCCTTAGGTCCTCCACTGCAAATAAGACCAAATCATACCAAGTTTCTAAAATTAGGACTTTCATCTAGCGCAACGTATGACAAAAGTGAACATGTTTTGACTATTATACCCCTTATTTAAAATCAGATCAACAAACATGGAGAACCAGATCGACAAAAATAAAAATTTGACAAACAACGAAAACAATTGCAGACTCAACGGCGAAAACAATAACAACCTAGATTCTTTTCCATAACCTCCGGCCGAATTGCAATTGGAAAGGGCAACCAAGAAGCCGTCTATGAAGAAAGTTGATTATGAAGAAAGTCGACAAAGAACATCGAAGCGGTAAAGAAGAACAAACGTTGAAGAGAGAAAATATCAAAGATAGAGAATTGTTCTTTCATCTTATCAAGTAATCTATTCATTATTTTTTATTCAATTGAATCATGCTCGTAAATATTGTCTACAAATGAAGAACAATTAGTATTCGTATTGGGAACAATTGTTCTTCAGAGCTTCGAAATCACAATTGAAAAGGATGACAATAACGCAAGCCGGTTACGAAGAAAATGAATGAAGAATATTTAGGTGGTAAAGAAGACCAAATGGGGAAGAGAAAGAAAAAGCCAGAGGAGGAGAATGTTTGATGTTGATATGTTGCAGGAAGAACAGAGAAGACACCACAGATCAGTAGATTACTACTCTAGTTTCACCACCACCCCCCAAGCAATAAAGGTTATAAATTTATTACTGTTGATAAGCTTTGATGTGAATATGTCTTTTGCAATTTTGTCTTTTGACTTTCATTCATTTTACAATTCTTTAACATGAGATAGTGCCTAAATGAAATGTTGGAAATGAAATGTTTTGGTGATGAGTAAATTGGGTGTTGGAAATGAAATATTTTGGATGGTAATAGACTATTCCTAAAAGCAATCACAAGTATTGCTATAACAATATTAATGCTCCACCTAATTCCATCAATCCAAGGTCACGCTTTGCCTCTTCTCTACAGGAAGATGAGTATGTAAAGCATAAATTTAATAGTTTTGTGCATCTCGGACATGTAAAAAGGCATACAAATTAATATTATTTTCATGTTCCAGGATGAATTGTGGGCCGATTGCTATAAATTTTACAGAGTTAAAATGTTTGATAGAGAAACTACTGAGATTTTGACATGGAGTTGTACTGACAAAAGATGACAACAAAACTAGTTTTGTATGCATCAACAAATTAAAAATAGCTTTACTAAATGATACTTGTCATATGTATTGTAAATATGATACATTTGTGGTGGTTAATATGTAGTTTTACACCCTTCAATTTGTATTGACATGACCTGTGTTTCACGTTTGACCGTATGTATATGAATAAAATATACTATTGTAATTGATCCTTTTATATTATGACTAACATTATTGTCTATTTTAGTCCAAAATGTAGACATTAAATTCTACTTAATGTCTTTTGCTTCAATGTCACTAATCTAGCCCCATATTGATAATTATAAAACTTATATTTGGGGTTGGAGTAATAACATCCCAACTCATGCCAAATTTTCAATTTAATGGAGCCATAACTTGGTCCCATTGAGATCATAATGTATTGCTACTCTCCAAGTTCTTAAGTGTATGAGTCATGAAAAACTAAACTGTTGTGATTCATGTTGTAAGGGTTGTGAATATTTATTATCAACATATGGACCATAATGTAATCTTTTAGAGTTCATAAAAATTATGAAGTTCAAATTCAATTATAAAATAAAATCGATATTTACCCTTCATCTGTGTAAATTGTTCATAAGTTAGTTGTTATATATTAATACACTTCATTGTGTAGCATAAAGAATTCCTCATACTTGAATTTCTTGGGAAAGTGTTAAAGTTTGAGCAATATTATACCTAAGTGTATGAGTCGTGAAAAACTAAACTGTGGTGATTCATGTTGTAAGGGTTGTGAATATTTATTATCAACATATGGACCATAACGTAATCTTTTAGAGTTCATAAAAATTATGAAGTTCAAATTCGATTATAAAATAAAATCGATATTTACCCTTCATCTGTGTAAATTGTTCATAAGTTAGTAGTTATATATTAATACACTTCATTGTGTAGCATAAAGAATTCCTCATACTTGAATTTCTTAGGAAAGTGTTAAAGTTTGAGCAATATTATACCTAAGTGAGACATTAATCATACAATATAGCTCGAGCCAATAAATAGACAATGTGGAGACAATAAATATTTAGAGAAATAGTTGATCTTTGGAAATTAAATGTACACAATAATAATAAATATGAAAATAACATATTTAAAGATCAATAAATTATATGATGGTAAAACTTATTGATAACCACATCTATGAATGACTTATTCTTTAAATCTTGTTCATTGAAGATCAATAAAGTATAATGACAAATGATAAATACATATGAGAATAAACATTTGTGAAGTACAATAATTCATACAAAATAGAAAATGAGGAACTGAAAAAATATACGTTAAGGCCTAGAAACCGGTATAGGATTCCTGCAAGATTTGTTGTTGTGACCACCTTTCTTGCACCGAGAACAACGCTTAAAGATAGAAATTCACTGGTTAAGGGCATGCTCTTCTTTTTTAGTCCATCGCATGGGTGTGTCAAACAAGTAGGTGATTTACATAGAATTGGTCTAATATGAGTTGGAATGTCCTCGTCTAACTAAGAATACATAAAGCAAAACTCTCTACTATATGCTGTGAACCCCCACATGTATGAAGTATAATAATACTAATTAATTAGATACAGTCACATGATAAGCCTTGATGGAGATCGACACTCGCAATCCCATGAACATAAATCAAATGCTAAGGTTGAAAAGCGCAATGAACAAAGTTTCTCAAGGTTTTCTAAGTAATTTCAAACTCATGTGGAGTAGCAGGCTTGACCTAAAAATGAGTACGCCAAAAGAACAATTAGTAAATAAAGTCTATTATGAAAAATTTAAAACAGTTCAAAAATAATAAATTTAAAAGGGTAATTATTTTACCAACGTCACAAAGGACTCAACATGAATGGTACGATGCGTGGCCTCAAAATGCCCAGATAGAATATATAGTTTTATTCTTTTGCCAGCTTCCTATGAGTGAAAAAGTAAACTGTCAACACTTAATGCATGAAATAAAAAGAAAGTGATAGGATACCTATAAAGCTTCTTATTGTGCTCCACATTTCTTGCAATATTGTGAACACCATTGCCACTATCAAGAAGCAAATTATGTGACTGAAGGTATACGGTGCGGCATGTAGGCCGGTGGCATTGGTAGCACGTTATGGACTACATATAATTTAATTAGGAAGGTGGCGGTCAAATTAAGTAGGGACTACTATGGTACGCCACCCACACTATAAATAGTAACTGACTCACGAGTGAAATTAAATCCTTGATATCCAATCGTATCACGATTATCCTCGACTCGTACGAACTGCTCTGGATGAAACTCACAACATGAGCATGTTTTATCCTTGAGATTAAAAGTAAAACTTCCAGATGTTTTGTCCACCACCTCAAACTCAAATTGAGTAGCCTTCTTAACCTAAAACAGCATACATAACATTACAAGTAAGTACAAAATGAATGTAGAGTGTGAAAGTAATACACTACTACAATAATCACATATCACGTCATACATATGACGTCGGTTTTTTAGAAACCGTCGTCATTAAGAATTGAAAGAGCATTTACGTCAGTTGTTAAAAGAACCGACATTGTAGATCATTTTTTTAAAATTAATTATTTGTTGAACGGCGGTTCCGGAAATAACAGTCCTTGTAGGTGGCTCGTTTTTTTATTTATATTTTTACCTGTACGTCCGTTTATTAGGAACCGTCTTAGAAGGACCATTCTAATTTAATTATTCCCACGCCGGTGGGATGTTTTTATTTTTAAAAATTGGCAGCCCCTTCTGACCCGCAAAATTAATGCGGCGTAGATAGCGCTGCGGCAAAACCCTTCTAATAAGTCGGCCGGCTCATCTTCTTCTTGACACTCTCTGCGAAAACCTCCTCTGTGAAGCGGTCTCTGTGCTAGTCTCCGGCGAAAACAGTCTATGTGCTTATCTCTTCTGCGAAAACTTCTTGACACAAACCTCCTCAGCGGGTAAGATTTTTTTCTGCGCTCAATTTTTCGATCTGGCATCTTCCTCTTAGACGTTGCGATAATTAGGGTAATCGCTTTACGTGTAGCCGCTCCAGCCCCGCAATTTCTTCATATGCGTTATTTTCTCCCACCTATTGTTATGTGATTGAACTTCTTCAGTACTTTTTATTGTACTTTAAGAATAAAATTTCCAAAATTTAGGTTTATGTTTGAGATTGTGATGGCACATATAAAGGGTATCAGGAAATTTCCCTTTTGCTTGTAAGTCATTTATGTATTTCAATTGTTTATAGATATATTTGTTCATATTATTGTCTTAAAATTTGAGGGCTTGGTGCTCCCATCTGTTATGTTATTGTGTCGGAGAAGCCAAAGTTATCGTCATTTGGCTGCTTCACTGTTTTTTCATTTGTTTATTTATTGATTAGTTATTAGTCTAACCTAGTTTTGGGATGAAACGTAAACAATATATAGTTTATATATGTATAAACTTTTTTTGTAGCTTCTCAGGTTGGCAGGAAATTATATGTGACTCTAGGTAGGAGCTCTAAGGTTCAACCACTTTCATGTTTATAATTCTTCTATTTGGTAGTGACATTAATATTCTTAGAGTTTAATGATGTTTGTTGGTGGTTTGAAAGTACAACTTTCTTTTATATAACTTGTTTTCAGTGTATCAAAATGAATTTTTACAGAAAAAATGCCTGCTGCGCTGCCTTGCAGACAAAACATCTCTACCGCCAAATTTTTAGAAGAAATACAAGGTTTTTTATATGATTACAGACTTCTTTTATGTGCTTTGCAGATTAAAAAACAATGCTTCCAATTCTTAACATTTTATAGAGTATCGAATATTGTTTATAGAGCTGGTGTTACAGAGGTAAACTATAGTTTTTTTTCTCGGGAGCAAACTCTTATTCTTTTAGTAGATAGCACAACATTGCAAGTTTGATTTCGCGTAAGCTTCTAGTGACCAGAATATTCATTTACATGTTTGAGTAACCATTGCAGCTCACAAATATAATCTTAATTATAATCTTGATGTGGTGATTTGTCAAGAATCAAGGAAAGCGATGACACTATTTATATGAAATTATATTATGACTGGTAGAACACAAGTGTACATCGATCCTAGTACATTAGAAGTTATAATTCGCAGGTTAATAATTAGATGCCCTTTCTTTAGACTATATTTTCCTTTACTCATTTTTTTTCTTTTCTTTTTTTTTTCTTTTCTTTTCTTGTAGAGTAGTTTGATCATGAAATTTTTAAGTGGATAAGGAAGCTGAATAAAAGATTAGATGGTTGCAGCTCCATTGGCCGGACTCCATTACAAGTTGAGTAACCCCGTTTGAAAAAGAAATTTCCAGGAAGCAGCTTACCTCGTGGAAAAAAAAACCCGAACATTAAGTTTTTCCCTTGGATTGCAAGTTTTTTTGCTGGACTTTAGGTTTTTCCCCTGGACTTCAAATACTATACAATCTCATGTTTACCTTCTATTTGACATTCGATCTCATTTATTACATGCACTAGTTCGTTGGTGCTTATTTGCTTATTACATGGATGAACTTCTAATTCAGTTATATTTTATGATATATTTTTAAAATTTCTAGTAACCAATAATTTTAACTACAATAATATTTCTCAAGTACCCACTACCCACAAATGTTATATGTTTGATTTTCTGATTATGCTTTTTAACTGTCAAGTGTGTCAAGGAATTCCTGTATCTATATATCTAATTTGGGTAGGAGATGAAGCTTCAATTTTGAATTTATTGACATCATTTTGTACTTTTCAATGAATCTTATTCATTTATCTTCTAAGTAGCAAAGAAGGACTTCAAAAAATAAAATAAAAATGATTAAAGATTTTCTTATAATAGTGAATTCTCTTGTTTTATTAATTTGGCCTAATTTGTTGCCTTGGCTCATCAAACACAGGTTTTGATACATTATCGTTTAATACCTGATAGGGAGCAGGCCGGGGGCAGCCGGTCAGCGGGCAGATGCGACCGAAGGAGAGCCGGGCCCCAGGCCCTTGATAGTATACCGGAGGCGGGGACGGGCCTGAGCCCACCCTCGTGGGCTGGCTATTTCAGTGGCTTTAATTAATTAGGAGTTTCCTAATTAATATGTTTCCTATTTATTTCCTATTTATTATGTTTCCTATTTCAAGTTAGTTTCCAATTTATTATGTTTCCTATTTCATGTTAGTTTCCTAGTATGATTTAATTAGGAGTTCTACCTTAATTAGAACTAGTAGGCTATTTATACCCTTAATAGGGTAATTCGTACTATGCTGAATTATTAAATAAAGTCGGTGTTTTAACTTTAAGCTTGGGCAACGGTTGCTTCCGTTGATTGTTATTTTCCTGCTCTCATCAATACCTTAAATGGTTCCTTCTTTGCTAGTGTTGCTGATAATATTATGACATTGCCCATATATACAGCCGAAAGCAGTGAGTTCTTTTCCAACTAAGTATGATTTTTTTCTACAAACTGCATTCATTTCCATCTATAGGTAAGGTTGTTCAGCTCAACTGATCTTGGAACTTATGATTTCAGAGTTCAAAACTGCAAAACAGTTTTTTTTTCTACAAAATTGCATGCATTCAAATGATCTAATAATAATACATATTACTCGTCACCTCTACCTTGCTTCATCTGATCGGTGATCTTGTTTTGTTGATTTGTTGGTTAATTTCTTTTGCAGCAAAAAGTTAATGTACTGTTATTTGAGTGCCTTTATTCTAAATGTTTCTGATATATATTGTGATGATTTTCTGGTAAACAAAATCACTCTTTCTCTTTGGCTTGCAGGGGTTGATAAGTCTTATATTTGAAAAGGAAAAAGTTTGTATATCAAGGTTTCTCTTATTGTCTTAGTTTCAAGAGGTCAGGCCATTCAAAGAAGCAGTGGCACTGTGGCAGTATGACTCAATGACATGTATTTGATCAATACGATGTAATGAAGTTATACTATTTGTGATCGATTTGTATGTAGTTAATTTGATCATCTTCCCATTGTTATCAAACAAGATGTAATGATATAGTTATAATTTGTTCCAAGGTTACTTTAAAAGAATGTAAAATATTTGAATTATATTGTTTTTAACGTTGGTTAGCATTAGAAAACCAACACAATGAAATCTTTTTTTTTTGTTTTGCTGAAGGGTTGTAACGGCGGTTATCAATCAAAACAGTCGTAGTAAAGTGTTCTAGAAGACTATTTCACGTCGGTTACTATTGAAAACCGACGTAAAAGGTCATTTAATTATTATTTTTTAAAATCGTTTACGTCGGTTATATAACAAACTGACGTTGTAGAGTCTCTTTTACGACAGTTTGAAAACCGACGTAATAGATTCCTTCCTATAACGTCTCCTACTTAGACGACCCTACCAAAACCGACGTAAAATGTGCAAAATAACCGACGTGATATGTGATTATTGTAGTAGTGATAGAAGAACAAAAATGTCATTCAGGATATACGCTTTCCTAGATGCATTTGCATACCGGAGTTTGATGATATCAACAACTATATTTGGCGTGACTTGATGGTGGGAGGCCTTGTTTGACATCAAGAGAGCATGTATGACCAAAACCAAACTTTGAAAACAACAAACATTAAATAGATAGTAAGTTACCAGTAAATAGACAATAAGTTCATATAATAGCACAATAGCAGAGCATGTAACATAAACGCTATATATATATAGTCCACACTAATTCCAATGATGAAATATATCGAGAGGCTATCAAGAAACTCTACGATGAGGCGGCATATGTGATCACACCATCATAGCATTTGGTTACGAAGGTCATAATATTGGAGAAGGATGTTTGTTCCGTGATCGGATCAACGCCAGAGATGTAAATTAGACGGTTTGGAAATTCTCGAAATCGGAAAGATGGTTGAGCCAGTGGTAACAGTCCTGAGTCACCAATGAGCGATGCTAAAACAAACGTAGAAGACTTGTAGGGCATAAGATATGCAATCAGGTGGCAGTGATGAAGGAGTTGGGGAAGTTTTTATTTCTTCTAAAATATGGAGTCCTAAAGAGAATAATACTAAAACTCAATAGAGATTGCAATAAGAATAATAATAAAGTTCTACCATGTGATTTGTATGAATAATAATAATACGTATAACAGAACATAGATGTTGAATGGTGAAACCTCCTTCATTGTCTAAAGTTTCAAAGTTTCAAATTTAAACAGCAAACATATGTTTAAAGCAATAGGCTGCATCCCAACTTTGAAAGATTTATAATAGAAAGCAGGATAAGTGGAGTCGGGTCAATTCTTAAAAAGGAATTCAACGAATTAGAAATTGTTTTTGACCCTGAATATAAATCACAAATTATTTTTAACCAAGGATCTTATAAAAGTAGAAAATTTAAAGGGTTTTGTTCAAAAATATTACTAAAATAAAACACATTTACAAATATATGATTAATAGTTAGGTTACTGCAATGTAGTGTCATGATGATTTAAGTTTAAAAAATAAAAATAAGTTACTATGATTGTCACTACTACATTTTCGAGTCTAATGTAACAGAAAAATTGTAACATTTGTTTAAAATGTTAGAAGAAAATGATCTATTGTAACAACTTTAAGTGTGTCGTTACATTTACTCAATAATAGTTACATTTAATCCGACCTAATGTAACACTTGTATAACTACGCAAACATTGTTACATTAGTTTAAATAGTGTTACATTTACTGAAACTTAATGTAACACTTCGAAACCTATCTAAAAAAAGTAGCGGCAAACCAGTTTCCCAAAATTTAGGTTTCCACACTTTTATTAAATTATTTGTAAACCCCCAAAATTAAAACCAAAGGTTTCAAATTAGAAATAAAATGAAAACCTTAACAAAGCCAAATAAAGCAATACTCCGTATAAGTTGCTTCCCCTTCAATGAGAGAGTTTTTCTCTAAGAAGCTTCCAAGAGGTTTATTTCATTTCCTCTCCTCTATCATCAACATATTTACATTTCTTAGTGTCATAATAAAAGAATTGTTTCCTTTACACAAATATTTGTATAGGTATGTATGCATGCATATTTAAACCTTGAATAAGAATTTGAGATTATTCCCATATCCTTTGCTCAAATTTTTATTTGTTCTTAGGAACTTTGATTGACCAAAAGTATGCTTCATAGTTTATGTTCATCATTGTTAAGCTTGTGTGTTAATTACTTATCATACATTTAGCATTATACTGCATAGTTCAGATGTGAATATGAGTTCCCATACTCAGTTGTGTTGCTCAAATCCTTATAAATAATTGCAGTATAGTAATGATTTCGGAAACAGTCTCTCTGTTCTTTAGTACAAGGGTAAGATTGATTGCGTACATCCGACCCCCCTACCACGGATCATTCAGAAACAGTCTCTTTGTTCTTTAGTACAGAGGTAAGATTGCGTACATCTGACCCCCTTACCCCACCATAGGTGGGATCCTTTGTGGCACTCGGGTAATAATGATGATGATAGTAATGATTTCTTTTTCAAAAGAATATTTAGATGAGTCTTATTCTAAAAAAAAATGAATTGGTTATATATAAGTATATAACATGGGTAGTTAATTATTTGAAATGTTTGTTTTACAAGTGAGGGACTCGCTTGAACATGAAATGGAATCAAATCATGAATGATGCATACCCATGATTTGTCACTTGAGTTTCTCCTAGTAGTAGTGATAAACAATCTTTTGCTTTGTGAACATAATGTTTAACATTTTACTACTTATCAAACTCATGTTTTCGTCAAAGAGCTCTTAACATAGCTACTTTGGTTACATTGGAAATTGATGGATCTTTAACTTTTGAATGCTTTTGTACAATTTAAGTTGCTTGGTTTGTAATGTAATGGATTTGGGGTTGAGGTCAACATTTGTTTCACTTTTGTATGTAATTACAATTAAATTGGCCGGTAGGTACATTCATGGCTATAGGTGTGTGAATACATCCGGGCTGCATGTGTGCAAATATATAAACCGTTACATTACATAATTAATCAGGGCTAATGTATTTTCAAAACCGTTACCCTTGTGCATGTTTAAACTGTTACATTTGTACACAATCTGTTGTAACATTTATGACATTGTTGTGAGGACCATTACAATTGGTCATAAATTTTGTTACGAGCTGTTACATTAGAGCAAATGCAACGCGAGCGAATGTAACGACGAGAAACTATTACAATAAGTCAAATGTAACAGTTTTTTGGACCAAAGGTCACGAATTCTGCTGTTACAAAAGACCCGAAAATGTCGTAGTGATTGGTCACATTTTTGTATATGATCTTTATTTTAGTCATAAATATGTAATCATTTCAAATTTTAAATTGAGAATTTTAGAAGTATTTACTTTATACATACTACAATCCATCTAATTTTTATTCATGTAAAGTACTTTCTACTTTATGTATTTGAATGAACACCTTAATGAGTATTGACTTGCCTATAATGATTACTATCTTTTGAAGATTCATTTTGTAAAGGGATAAGGCTCAAATTGGACACTATGGTTTCATCAGAATCTCATATTGGACATTAAGGTTTCAAATGGACCAAATTAGACACTATGGTTTCATATGTATCTCATATTGGACACTAAAGTTTCATAATTCAACATAAGTGAGTGTCCAATTTGATCTTTATCCAATATAAGTGAGTGTCCAAAAGCTATGAATTATGAAACTTTAGTGTCCAATATGAGATATATATGAAACCATCGTGTCTAATTTGGTCCATTTGAAACCTTAGTGTCCAATATGAGATTCTGATGAAACCATAGTGTCCAATTTGAGCCTTATCCCTTTTGTAAACGAACGAAATTCTCAGCTTTTTTCTTCAGCAAATCTTATATTTGAGCATATGAAACCACAATATTTGACACAACAATGAGATTTGCACAAAAAAATATAATGAGTGTAATGAGAATCGGTTAATCATGCATGCCTTCACAAGACCCCAAAATTCTTCATAGAGAGACAAAATCAGGTGAGAAGTGTCCCTTAAAATGAGAAGTGAGAAGTAATCTCAACCCTTGGATTTGCATGTGATCTTGCAACGCAGTAAACTGATAGACTGAATATAGAAACTTATAACCAATAAATCATAACTTATAAAGCTCTCCATCATAATTACGAAAATGTCACCGCGTCCAAAAAATTTCAAGGTTTCCAGGCTTATTTTCTGTGGTGGCATTTTCGTAATTATTTTCGAGGGGGTCTATAAGTTATGATTTAGTAGTTAAAAGTTCGTGTTTTTAGTCTATAAGTTAAACTTCACAGTTCTCAGCCTAATGACACTTCTCACCTGATCCGCTCCCTATATATATATATATATATATATATATATATATATATATATATATATATATATATATATATATCATTCTAATCCTAACAAAAAAAAACATTTTTCATTCTCTTCAATGGAGGACCTAGGGGGGTTCTGGAGGGTCAAATGCCCGGCTTCTGACCCCGAAATTTAGTAATAGGACTTACGCCAAAAAATTGTGCCCCTGTCCGAACAAAAAACAATTTGATATGAATGATTCCATACAATAGATATGTGGTTTATATAGTCACTACAATTTCTTTGAAAAGTGGTATTGATGATTTTTTGCTAAGTATAAATAACATTTGTTCAAAATTAGTGATCAAAGATATGACAAAGCTTCTAATTTGTCGGATCAACTTAATAAATTGAACATTTTTTTCTTGAACAAAAACTCATACATGAAAAAATATCCTAATCCGCGATAAATAAGTGTCAGCCACGACAGACCCTTTGACTTTTGTATTGCAAGATCTTGATAAAAGTTAGATTTGTAAAATTATATTATTAAATAAAGTTGTATTGAAGGATGGACTAATAACAAACTTGAATTATACTTCATTTTTAGCACAATAGTACTACGTATTATATTTCAAACCGTTACCAAAAATATTGTGGCACAATGTGTAGCGTTCAACATGATCTTAGTTCAAAACTGAAATCTTGACCATTTTATAGTATGAAAGATGAAAATTCTAATGTAAAATAAAAAATGGTGCAAGGATGATTCATTTCTAATCCAAATTGTGCTTTTCTATTTTTTTATCGTAAATTATGCTTTTCTGTTAGAAATTAAGATATTATTATTGTTTAGAATTATCATAAAGAGTTCAAAACTGGACATCTAATCCACAAATGTTCAGCGCTTGATCTGAAACCGCCATTGAATATATATTTTCAGTGAAAACTAATAATCTGAATGGATCAGACAAAATAGACCAAGGGTATGCCCGACCCGTTCCTTCCATGCGACAGTGCCCCGCTTTGGAAAATTTCTGGTTCTGTCACTGATTCCCTCTATCCGGGAGTATGTATATCTTCATACCGTCATTCTTATTACAACAAAAAATGTTCTTCTTTTTCAATGTATCCTCCATCGAGTCCAATATAATATCGTTTCATATAGCTTTTCATTAACAATAATTTTAGGAATCAATAAAATTCATGAATTAACACAAAAATGGAATGTATATTAACGATAATATCTCCACACTTGGTGCATGTGTGAGGGTTTGCACATATGAGAAGAATAGAAGAGTGCCAAGGAGAAGTGCAGAGCGAAGAAAAAAAGCAAGGAAGAAAGTGACAAGAATATGTGTGCTAAATTTAATGGATTGTGAAACCCAAAAGGGTTTGTTTAGATTTTAATTTGGGTGGAAAGAGTGGTTCATTAATGTAGAGTACAATTTCATTAAAATCAATTCAAATCCCTTAAATAAGTAAATAATGAAAATTCATTAAATATTTGAGAACACCTAGATTTCAATATATTTCATAGTAATCTAAATCAAGGACACTCATCCATGTGGAATTTTAAATTTCATTAAAATCAATGTTGGGGAAATCCTCTTAAAGTTCCCCTTGGCCTCTTATAGGAACTCTTTTTCATAATATCTTGTATTGATTATTACTTCCAATGCATGGTGTGATACTTTGGCCATGTTTGTTTTTCAGCGGTTTGGTCCTACCCGCTGCATTTTGCAGCATTTCATAGTTCAAATTTTCAACGGTTTAGTGTTGCCGCTATTATCCAAACAGGCACTTTAAACTTGTTGTGAACTAATATGTACATAAAAAATTCTAGGCAAGATAGATGAGAGCCTTAAGATACCGGTCGTCTGCATGACACCAAAGCCAAGCTCACAGCATATTAGTTCACAAATGTGTGAGTTCATTTTATTCACAAATCTCGAGACTCGATATCTTTATGAGAAAGGATCATCTCATTTCATCGACGAGAGCGAGTGGCGGAGTTGCTTTGTTCAAAGAAGTTTATGTGAACAACAAAAAATTCAAATACGTAAAGATTCAAAATATTGTACTTGTTTTATATAGTACTACCTCCGTCTCGTTATGATGGTCTCATTTTACCTTATCGGTCCGTCCCATTAAGATTGTCTCATACCAAATTTGGTAAAGTTTGTGTGGCTCTAAATAATTCTTACTTTATTCTTACTTTATCAATTCAATATCAACCACATAAACCACTTTTTATTGATTTGGGTGTCACTCCCTTTTGTCCCATTGTTAGCGGGACGGAGGGAGTAAGATCGAGGTATATTTTACTTTTTAGACTGTTTAGATGATTTATTATTCTGAAATAAATACATAAGATCGTATATATAAATATATAATCTTTATATCCAATAATACTATGGTTAGAAACATATGCTAAGAGAATTTATATGTTCCAAATTAATGTGCTATATGATATTAAGACCCCTTAAATTTGGAGATTTAATATTTTAAAAGAAGTGGCTCTTAGTAAGAGTAAAAATAATGCAGAATTCAAAAAATAAAACACTGTTTTTAATTCGTTAGACAGAAATAATTACTATTATGCTTGAGAATACAAGTAAAATTTAGAATGGCAGTAAAGTATTGGTATTTAGGGAATGAAAAATATTTATCCCGTTTTTAAATTTTTTTACTTATTCTACTCGCATTTTAGAATTTTTTTTCTTTCTTTTAATCAATGATGACATTTGACCTATCAGTAGACCAAAAAAGATAATCTTTAACATTAGTTTTGCAAGGTTTTTTTTTAAGATTTTGAAATGAATACACAAATCCACATTATCAGCCCAAGTTTTTGTTATTTACAAAAGTACTCCATTTACTACATACGGAGTACTTCGTATTATTTTACTCTACTTACAAATATCGGTACTTTTTTTATTACTGACTTACAAATATCGACATAAAATTAAAATTTTTTTAAAAAAAAGTACCCACATTTTCAACCTTGACTTTACCGCAAATACAATTCTCTGACTCTAGGGTGGCCTCAGGCAAACAAAAGGGAAGACAATTTGTCAGTGAGACAAATATGAACAATTAAATGGATAGAGACCTGTGAAGGCAAATGCATGCCTTCTTTCCCAATTCTTCTTACTTTACTGCCAAATTTGTGTAAACTGTTTCACTTTTGTGCATTGATTTTCAACCTCTCAGATGATAAAAAGAGGAAAAGCAGACCATAGTAAAGAATTATTGATGGGACCTATGTGAGAATCCATCAAAGAAGCCTGCTTTTCAGTAAAAATCATTGGCAATATATATCAGAATTAGAATGAAAAAAAAAGTACTATATTAGATTACAATTTCTCTGTCAGGGTTACAATTATCATGGAGTATACATACCACATCTTCTCTTCTCAAAGCATCAGAAACAACAACAAAAATAAAAGGTCAAAAAATGAGAAAAAACTCCAAAAACCCTCAAAGAAAGAATGATTATTTTCACCATCTTCTTTCACATTCTCTTCCTATATCTAAATCTCAATCCTAGCCAAAAAGGGAAAAGGAAAAAAAACAAAGAAATCCTGAAACACAATAACTGTCAATTACCCACTTGGCAGCCTTTTTAACCAGCTCAGTTAATCCTGCAAAACAGTGATGATATTTTTAATTAATATCCAATCTTTAATCCATGTTGAGAAGCCTTCAGTACAAAAACTAAAGACATGTTTGGTAGGTGTTATTTGGCTGAAATGGCTGAATTTCCCCAAATGAGTGATTTTTGGTATCACCCATTTCAACCAAATACTCCGTAAGAAATTATGCTGTTACCAAACGGAGCCTACTAGGGGAAGACTAAAATGTTTACCTAACTATAGCAGAGGAAAAATGATTGCCAAGTGGAGTCCAAATGGGGCAACCATAGTGGGAGATGTTAAAAGCTGCTATAATGTTTCCTACTTCAAATGTTATTTGTAGTAACTGGAAATAAATGGGATGTTGTCATTAGAGCTGTGTTTGGTTAGCCATCAAAAGTAATCTTGAATATCTACACCTGAGATTAGAGAAAAATAAAGCAAGTGATTAGGAGAGTTCATTAAAATGGAATCTTCATCACTCCCGAGGAAAAGAATAAAGAGACCCAAACAGTGCTGACTCTCTTTTTGTTAGTGGGCTGCATAAATACTCTGTCCCCCCTGAATACCATTTTGTTGTTTCTTCAAATTTGTTCAAAATATATTTGGATTTAATAAAAATGACTATATCCTAGGAGTATATTCAATAACTAAGATACTAGGATTACAAATTTTAGCAGAGATTCCTTCCAAGAATCTCTACCACCAAAGACAAACTATGATTTTTATGTTGTTTATATACCAATTTTAGTCCCAAGATTTTGATGTATTTAAGACTTAGTGTCACAAGGACACTAAGACCTCGTTTGAAATGATTTGGTTGTTGAAATTATATTACTGGAAATTGGGTAAATGGGAATTGAATTACAAGAAAATTATATAGGCAGAAATTCATCAAATTCCTAGGAATGTGACAAAATCCAAAGCATATTTAGAATTTGTAATTCCTTCAATTTGACGAATTGTGGTTTATATGGAAGCTCGAATTCCCTTATTCCCCGAACAAGAAGTCATTCCAAACAAGGCCTTAACTGTACTAGGAAAATTGGGTGAGAACTTACCAAAAATTGAGGATTAATATCCTTCCCATCCTATCCTCAAAAGAAGCAGATTTCTGTATAACCATGTGAGTAAGGCAACAGTTCCTCTACTTCAATCCTTGTGTTTGAACAACTCATGCTTTTCCTTAAACGGGCCGGGATGGACTCCACCTCAGCAGAAAACAAACTGGATACGGGCCGGTGATCCGAGAATCTTGATTCTCCGCGGGAATATGACAATTGCTGAAGACCACCTCCGTACCACAAGATCCGGTCACACCTTCAAACATGAAAATAGATTACTTAATAAGTTAAGTCATTGCATTCACCACCTTGGTATTTTCTGCAAATTCAGATATATTTTTCAATGATGGTTATGAAATGGTTATTCGGCTGAAACAGTTGAATTTACTGAAAGGAAAGGTAATGTGTTCGGTAAAATCGGTTTCATCAAAATGAGCAAGCCAAAGGCTACTAAATCTTGCGTATAAGCCGAATAGGCTCATTAAAGCTACCAAACTGAGCCTTAGTTACAGAAAATCCGTTACCAGGCAGGCGTTCGACGCTTCTCCTTTGGATGCATATCATCTCCAGCATATCTGTCAGAATTGCGTGAATATTTATACGTTGGCGGGAAATATATTTTTCCTTCTTTCCAGCCAGCAAAGACCCGGCCTCGTGTTTGTTCTATCCGGAGCTACAAAGAACACTACAGATGGTAAATATTTGTGGATAACAAACTGACATAGGCCTATCATGGTTAAAAAAATATTGCTTGTGAATACTAGTAAAATTACCTGATCTTTCTCTAACAAAGCTCTCCAATTTTGCATCTCAACTAGTGCTTTAGCAGACCGGAAAGAAAGTGCAATTCGGTAGTTCAGATCACCCAGCCAAATGACACGGCTAAATACATATATGAGGAACTCATCAGATAATAGAAACAATATACTGAGTAGAAGAAACAAGTAGGGCCTGTTTGGTAAGGGTTATTTAACTGAAATAGCTTATATTGATGCCTAAACGCTTAGATTTACGGTGTCTGACTTTGCACCCAGCTTAAGACTATAAAAAAAGCTTATATTGATTAATCTATTGTTTTTTATGAAAGGTTAAGCGTTTAGTAACACCTACGTCAGCCAAATAAGCAACTCAAAAGCTACTTATTCCACATATGAGTACAATAATCCACATTTGACTACCAAACAGAGCCTTAATGATTTTTAGACGTTAGGACCAAAAAGCTCTTACTCATGCTCAAGGATGGTTTCTGGGGTTTTTTCAGCACTCATGCCATTCACGGGAGGAAACCTTGTTTTCTTTATGATTTCCATAACATCAGAGTTTCTGCGCAACTCATCGCCTTCTTTCTGACCCGACGTTAAGTGTGTGCACACAAAGCAAAAGCTTGTTTGGTGCAATGACATGCTGACCGAAATTGATCCCTGAAGAAACTTATGTTAGTCATTGATAGAATCTATATACAATTATACGACAAATTAAATTTCACGCTTCAGAAACATATATCAGTCCCACATCAAAATACTAAAGAGGATTTTATAAGGATTTGTGTGGGACTGATATAAAATCCCACGCTTCAGAAACATATATCAGTCCCATGGATCAATTGTTTTAAGGTGGGGGTGAGGCCATGGCCAAACTTAGAGATACAATAGTTATTAGTTACTAGTCTAGGTATATTTGCATTTATTCTATATTGAATTGTTTGTTCCACATTTGTTAAATATGAAGACTACTTCTCTTATCAAGTCTTAATATACTAAGATCCTATCATTTACAAGGATACTCAAAAAATGATAAATAAAAAGAACAATAGTACATAGTATAATTTATGTCTTAATAATACCTTATTTCCAAGGTAGCCCATCAGTCCTCTGCCAACACATGAAACTTTCATATTCCGAACATGTTCCCTGAGTTCACTACGAACCCAAACTGTGAGAAAAATCCCAACCATTTGTTTACTTGCAACCAAACAGTACCTTGAGTTATTCCTTGGCATTCTATACCCCTCTTCCATTGGTACACACCCTCCTCCTCCGTTAACAGAGGGTGAAAACAGCACAGTACTGGGTGAATCCCCGGGCCCACAATCATCGTCTGATGAGCCCCATCGTGAGAAGTCACTGGGCCTTTGTCCCCATGAGTAGTCACTTTGCCTATGAGCAGAGGAGTAGTCACTAGGCCTATGAGCAGAGGAGTAGTCACTAGGCCTATGACCCGAGTAGTCACTTTGCCTATGAGCAGAGGAGTAGTCACTGGGCCTTTGACTAGAGGATGAGGAGTCACTGGGACGGTGACCAAATATCACACGGTCACAAACACTGTAGCGTCTGTCCAAGCGGGGCATTGAGGTATCGTGTTCCGTCCTCCAGCAATGTGGTGTTTGGAAAGAACGCCGTGGATAGAAAGATGATGCCTTGTGTTTGGTTGACCCCTCAAAATCAGCATTCCATTCTGCGATTGGGTTGGGAAGGGGGGATGGGGTGTACGACCCTCCACTGCTCTGGCTGTTGTTAAGAGTCTTCTGGATCAAAGATAGCCATTTTTTGGCAGGACCGTTGTCTTCGGCCCCCAAAATATTGCCAGCGTTTAGTGGAACTATTTCTTGAAATCTGGATACAATAGTAATAGTTCAAATATCAAATGATTATTGTTTTAGAAAAGTATACACATATTAAGGAGCTTAACATAAAGATTCTTCAAGCATTTTATGAAGAAAAAGTGAATATTGTAGAATTTGGAAGTTGGTAGATGATATGCATTGAAATGCCACGTAGTTCGGAATTAGGGAGTAATAAAGAAAAAATTGAAGAAGTCATACCCAAGAACATAAATATCAGCTGGAGGTGCAGAATGAAGCCAATCATCAAGAATCAAGTCACTTGATGGAGATTTGCCTCCCACATTCCAAGTAGCCACAAACACGCTGGAAAGTTGAAGAAAAACAATTACATTATTTCATATGATTATAACTAATAAATGGAAGATGCCAGATTCTTGAATGGAGAACTAAATCCAAGAACAAACCTATGATTCTGGACGTTTATGACCTGAGGATGATGATCAACGTCATCTCTCCTCTGTCGAGGCTTTTCCGCACCCCGGCTTGATTTTTCTGCATATTCAAAAGGGTACACTTGAGTTAATTTAAAAACAAATTAGGTAAAATTCCCTAATAAAAAATGTCACTTTACCAGTTCTACTCTTCTTGAATGTCCATGGCTCTCTCTCAGAAAAGCTATTTCTCCACTCATCACAACCTACAGAAGGGAAAAAAATGATTCTTTCATTTCAGTACCATCAAAATTGCCACTCATGGCAGAGTAGAAAAATAAGAAAATAATAATTTTTTCATCTCTCACGCGCAAGAACCCATCTAAAAGTTTCTTTTGACCAAAACATCACAGTGATGATCAATTTCACTTCATAAGTTGGCTTCCATTTCAAAACCAGAAGACAAAATAGCTTAAATGGAGTAAAAATATCTATCACAGATAGCGAAATACACAGAAAGACAAAAGATTAGATTCTGCAGCTTCATTAACCACTACCCCCCAAAAAAACCATTGTAGTCCTAGTAATAAAAAACAATAATAGCAAAAATAGAGGGGGTAAGATGAAGAAGTGTCCAAGCAAATCTAAGGAGAAGTAGAAGATCAGAAGCACACCTGCTCCATTAACAACTTCATCAGTCTGCAATGCATCAGTTTTTCCCTTGATGTTGAACCACTTTCTGACCAATTTCTTTGACCAAGAAAGCTTCACCAATCAGTGAGAACACAAGTCAGCAAAAAACACAAAAACTGATTACCAGGGAAAAAAGAAACAAGATTAACATTAGCATTTCCCAAGGAAATTACTAATCAAAGCAGAGAACTAAGGATGGTTAATAATCCATAGAAAAATTAATAAAAAGGAAAGAAAATAACCTTGCTTTTCTTGAAATTTTCATCTCTCATTGTTTCGCTGCTCCTTCATGTACTACTCTGCTTCTACAACTCAACCTCCCAAATTTCTTAACTTTCCCAAAGATGGCGGCTTTTTTACTTTTCTTCAATTCTTACGAAGAAAAAAGATCACAGATTGACCGTTTACAAGTGTTTCCAATCTCTGGCAACTCCCAAACACCAAGACCTAAATACCCATTTCTCCTCCAAGAATCACTCTTCACTGACATTCTTTATTGGTGAAATCAATAAACATAAAATAGTGCATCGTACAGGTAAACAAAGGCTCAGAAACACAGTGGACCAAGAAATGAGACAAATATGACACTTAAGGCAAAGCACAAGACAGTGTAGTCTAAAATAGAGAGAGAGTGTGTGGGCTGAGGAGGGGAGCTTTCTCTTCTTTCAATTCAATTCTCATAAACAGCAAAGTATATAATAAAACAGAATAAAGTGACCTCAAATCTCTCCCTCCTCATTGCTTTGCTTTTTTGCTCACCAAAACCCAAGGCTCGCCGGCCCATTCAGCCGGGCAACGGGCAGGTTGTTTTCTTAGACTATAAAGCGACCTAGTCAGCTGCCCAAAGGTCAGCAAAAGTGCAAGATTGTGGAGATCTGGAATGTGGTATACTAATCCAATGTCATCTTTTTTCCTTTTTATTACTGCACAAAAATTTATTTGCCATTTGGTCCAAGTTAGGGAGTAAAAAGCAAAAAAAGTATATGCGAAATAAAGCTAAAGGAGGAATGTGTGTTCTTATTTTAGCAGCAATAATAGTTGTACTATTCTCATCTCTGCATTGGGTTTTGTCCCTGGGAATGTATTCTTAATTGTGCACCATAACCTTTCCTTTTGCATTTCTCTTTTTCAATTCAATGAAAATTACATTCTGTATGTGCTTTTAGAATTTAGAGCCATTTAATGTAGAAATTCAGGATTGTTTTGAGTTTATAAAAAATTGTTTTTTATAATTAGTGGGACTTGGTGTATGCCTCAGGCGGCTACTATATTTTAATTGGATATTTTAATGTTCTTTTTCCTTCCAAACCAAATAAGTTCACTATATCTCAATCAGTTGTAGCTTTGGATATGTTGAGATGGCACAACATCAAGGGCAGAGCACTCTTATCAATAATGATATCATCACCAAATGATGAAAAAAAATTGTGACTGAAAAACTAAGTAGATAAGTAAATGCACACAAAAAGTCTCCAATAGTGCCCAAAACCTACCCCAAGTTCATTTTTGTGAACTAATAATAGTGTTGCATAGGAATCAAATAATTTGCGCTCATTTTGGGATTCGAATTTGTATAAGACTATTCAAATTCGAAAAGTTCAAATAAAAATAAGAATATTAAATTTGATTCAAATATATATATATATATATATATTAAATTTGATTCAAATAATACATATATGAAATATGTATTATCAAATACAAATATGAATATCAACATATTCGGTTCGAATGTAAATCAAATATACGAAGTATTCATTAACAATCGTTAGAATAGCGTAATAAGAATAATAGTAATAATGATATTATACCAACTTTTAGAGCTAGTTATACGCACAAAGTGTAGCTATACATTTACGCATACATATTCCAAACTCATTTATAATAAACGAGTAGTATCATAGGAAGAGTAATAATCTTACTTCAATCTGAACTCGTGAATATTTAGTGTTAGGTTGTTGACAAATCAAAGTGTAGCTCATAGATACATTTACATATACATATTCCAAACTCATTTATAATAAACGAGTAGTATCATAGGAAGAGTCTAATAATCTTACTGAACTCGTGAATATTTAGAGGGTGTTTGGAGCCCCAAAAATGGGCTTATAAGCCTGAAAATAAAAAAATACAGCCAAACACAAGGCTTTTGGGTTGTTTGGGTTGAATTATCTTATCAGCTGAAAAAGCAACTCGAGAGCTACTTTTTGAGCTGCGAAATATTTACTTACTGTTGCAAATTGTGAATACTCCTTTACCCCTTATTTTTAGCTTCATTGCTTCGTTACTTGAGAAGTACAGAGTAGCTGTTTTCATCATGTTGTCTGCGAATATGAATTTTCGGTAGTGGATGGTATTTTATGTTTCATTTTTATTTTAAATTAAATGCATGTCCATTTGTTAATGTACTTTAGAGAAAGTATATTTATTAAATTAATTTACACATATTAATTACAAAAATAATACTAACGTCGCTCATTCAAAAATACGCATTTTTTAGAACGTAGTTGTATAAAAAATCGACGTAAGAGTAAGAATGAAATTTCCAAAGTAATCAATTATTTAAATAGGCTTATAATTAGCTAATCAAGCAAAAGTAGTTCATTAGTAAAATTAACACCCATATATTTAACACAAATAAGTTAATACCCCTTATAGTAATTTTATACACAATCAGCCATTTTAGCCAATATATTACCAAACACTTTCACTTCACCAAATTAAGTCTTTTCAGACTTTTCAGCTATTCCGGCCAATGCAGCTGTCACCAAACAGGCTCTTAGTGTTGGGTTGTTGCCAAATCCAACAAAGAACTATTATTCGACTTATTTTTGTAAATGTATATTTTTATAGATTGGGCACCCTGAATCCTAAATCAAAATTTTTACTACCTCGTATCTTTTTTCTTGAAATAATTAATTTAACCACCTTTGTGTAATACAGTGTATCAAACAATATGTATTACCGTAGTATTTGGTAAAATTGGTTTTGATCTTTTTTGTTTTTTGAATTATGACAATGTAAAAATTAAGTATCACAAACTAGAGGTGTAAATGAGCCAAGCCGCTCGCAAGTTGCTTGTGGATCGCTCGGGAAATGCTCGACTCGAGTTCGGTCATATTCAGCTCAACTCGAGTTTGGCTCGACTCGAATAGTAAACAAACTCAATTCAAGTCTATTTATTTTGGACTCGTGACTCGCGAGCCGGTTCGCGAGCCACTGTGTCATATTTTATATATAATACTCCGTAATTATATATGTAAATATTATACATATGCTTTTTTTGGAATATGTATTCTGATTTAGGACTATTGCATTTTCAATACGTATCACGAAGTATATTATAATAGTAATAATTACAAAAATAATAACATGTATGTAGTATTACTATTATAACCATAATCTATAATAAGTATAATATGTACCTGTAATATTTATTGACAGTAAAATAAAAAATAAAAATGTCAAGAAAGGAGATATAAACTAAAAATGAGAATGGATAAGTACACATATTATATTTTTAGCTTGAGCTCGAACATCTTACTCGACTTCAAACCTATAAAAATAATTAGCAACCGAGTTGGAACAGAGCTCGAACTGAGCTTGAGTTGAGCTCGGCTAGAATTCGAGCCCGAATTATTTAACACGGCCAAGCTCGAGATCGAGCTAATGAACTCTTATCAAGTTCAAGCTCAAACGTACCCATGTTCGGAATCGGCTCGTTTGCATTCCTATCACAAACTAAAGAAATGGCCAAATTAAATAAGAAACTTGTGTGGAGTCCACATATTTTCTGGTTGGAAGCCTTTGAAAGTCCGCATACAAAATACCGTGAGTCAAACAAAAGCTATAAATTATCAAATAAAGCTTTAATTTGTAGAAGATCTTAACTTTGGCATAAACTTTGATTTGTTTTTATTTTATTTCAAAAGTTCACTCATTTATTGGACTAGAAAACGTTATTTTGGAAATCCTATAAATCCTTACACATTGATAAGACTATAAGAGTATAAGAGACTATTGAATCCTTCGTAGATTCAACCGAGAGAACTTGATGAGAGGCGAGGTTGAGTATTTGTAACACAATGAAATCTGTAAGATGCAAACACAGTGTTGAGGTTGGGAGGGAAGGAGTACAAGTTGCTTGGTAATAACTATGAACTTTATTACTTTACTTTAATTGTTTGACTTTGGCACCATTAAGTATTAGCAATCTATTTTGACAATATGTATGTATCAATGTAAGTTTAAAATCATATGTAAAATATTGATTATTATAACTGACTCAAAAGTAAAAATTAATATTGATTAAACATGGGAGTGGGCAAGGATATTGATTAAATGAGCTATAGAAAAGTCATCAATTTGTAATCTAATATTAAAACTTCTATTCTCAAGATATATGAACTCATCATCCGTCCAAAAATAATTCACAAAATTCTTAAGATATACGAAGTATTTAAGAGGTTTATTCAAAAATATTACAGAAATGAAATTTATTTATAAAAATATAACTAATACAGTAATTACTATACTATAATCTTATAATCACTTACATGTAGGAATTGAACATAAATTACTATGACCAAACTATTAATGTAGTCACTACAGGTAGGAATGTAGGATGTCACATTTTCATAAATAACATTTATTTTTGTCATATATATGTACGTATTTTTTTCATGATTTAAATATAATGGAATGGTAAAACAATGACTTCTATCAATCCAATGAATGATAGGTCATAGGTACACCCCTCATTTTATGGGTATGCACTGTATCGCTCATCAATTTTTTTTATTGAAACCGTGAGAACATAAATTATGAACGTATATCACAAGTTCACCACCCCAATGATTTAGTTCAAAGTTAATTATATGATCCTAATTATACCTGATTAATAAATGTGAGAGTATGCCAGAATCATTTGACCGTACAATAATTGATCTTGATCAAATTTACGGGGTGTCTTTTGGAAGTAATTAGACGTTAACGATTAAAACAAAGATTTAAATTAAACTACCTCCATCCCCGCCTAAACTTTTTATTTGCCTCTATCGGATGTCCTAACAATGGGACTTCATTTAGTTTATATTTTAAGAAATACTTGGTATTTTAAATGATAAATTTATCATCAAATATTAATATTAAAAGAAATACTTTATAATATCACAGTTGTCACCAATGACTTCACTATGTTATATACTCATCAATACAATTTTTCAAAATATACTTGAATTTTCTTATTTAATTCTTGGTTAAATAGTTATATTAATGTTCAATGAGAAGCTTATGTGGGAACAAAGGTGGATGTTTTTAATTGAACTAAAATTTTATTGTTTGGTTTCATCTGCTCTGTTTAAATCTCATATGATTTGATTCGATCTGAACTCGTCTGGTCTGACATGATAGATGTCTGGTTTATATGTATCTCATAACTATCGATGTCTGAGTCTGTTTAAGTCTGATCTGGTCTAGTTTGTTTTATTTAAGACTAATATGGTCTGAATTGAAATCAATCCAAGTAAAAACATTCGTAGTAGTAACTTTAATCATATTGACTTATGTTTATTTTTTACATTTAACTGATCATCATCTTATACTTAGCGTAAAAATAGTTACTCCGTATATTTTTGTAAACAAATTTTATTTCGTCAATATTTTTGAAAAAACTTCTTTTTTTTTAACAAAAAAATGAAGGGGAAGTTATTTTGTAGTGTATGTTTGTGTGTGAGTAAATATATATATCCATGTCCGTGTATGTGTGTCAGTGGTAATATAATTGGTTGTTGTGGAGTATATGATCATTTTTTTAATTTGCTTAGAATCAGAATTATAAGTATGTAAATAATTTTAATTTTCCTATAAAAAGAATTGTTTTAATGTAAATTATACAGTATAATCTCTTACCTACACCAATGTATATGGGGCTACGACTTCTACGATATACCTTTGACCATTATGAGTTTGATGAGATTGATGTGTTTAATTTCTGATTCATTATTGGGTGGATGTGGATCACATAAAATCCTCACTCACCAGTGTAGGAACAACCGAACAAATATTAATCACATTACTCCTACTGTACTTCTTTTAAGAGTTATCCTAACCGTACACATTTTTGTGTACATTTTTTATATATTCACCGGTCTCACGTAGATAGAGTTGTCTGTTCACAGACAATTGTGTAGAAATTTCTATGAACAAACAATTGTGTGTGTGACAAATGACGAATATACAAAAAATGTACACAAAAATGTGTACACCAAGCATTTTTCTTCTTTTGATTAATTCACAGGCATCTAAATAAATTAAAGTTTTTCCAATGATGGGAGGATGAGGGTTTGGTCCATTTTCCTCACGCCTCGTTGACTCCATAGCCAAACATGGAAGCGACACACATAAATTTCTCGAATTAATCCACCATGCCCTCTTCAGGAAAAATACAAATGCCATTTATATCAAGTGATGTGATTTTAGACAAACGTCAATTTTGTCCAAAACTTTTTTATTGCTTAGTAAATTATTATCTTCGCTTTATTCATGAGTTAATTAAATTATGTTTCAAACTTTACTCATAGCCACTACATTTAATGGCATTTAGTAACATTAGTCTTTAGACTATAAGTCTTAGCTGATCAATCTGATTTTTTATGGAATATATACTTTTTTTATCTCAGATTGAGTAGATTATATAAAAGTAAGACTGGGAGCACCTTCTAAATTTCTAAAGTTGACTATTTTAATTTTTTCATTCTCATTTTTTCTTACTTTAGGAATAAAGTATATTTTAAGTTTTTATTCAATTGCTTCAACAAAACACAAGCAATAATTATAGTAGATTAAGTTAATTTTAGTCTTATGAAACATGTCCATAGCATTATACTTCCTCAATATCTAAAAGACATCGATCAGCTTCAACTTTTTATTTACTACAGAAGAAAACGTACGCAAGTTTTAACTAAATATACTCCCTCCGTCCGGCAGGCCGTCCCGCAAAGAACTTCCCGCTTTCCTTTTTAGCAGTCCCAAAAAGAAATTCTCCTTTCCTTAAATGTGAAGTTATCTACATCAAAACAGTGTCAAACAATGCAAAACAGTGTCGAACAGTGCCAAACAGTGTCAAAATGGTAAAATTTACCTCCTACTAAGTTTATTTCCTTAATATGTGTAGGTTAAACCGAGAAGTTCTTTGCGGGAGGAAGAGAGTATATACAAACCTGCTTGTAATATAATGTAACAACTTTTAGTCTTATCAATATTGAAGTTTGTCTCTCAAAAAAATCAATATTGAAGTTTGACTAATGATACCTTTTTATGAAAAATTTATGATGTGAAGGTAGTATATTGTAATATTAAAAAAATATAATTTTAAAAGATGTCTTGAAAGACATTAATCATACAGGGTAAAAGCTTTGTTCAAATTAAAACAGTTAAATTCGACAAACTTTTTAATGACACAAAAACACTGAAGTATTTAATGTTGTTCATAATTACATAAACTATTCTTAATTAACACTGACAACAATTATTAGAATTGAAGTTTTGTATTCGAGTCTTACTGAAACTAATGTTTTACTCCGTAGTATGTTTGTGGTCAGCTTTCAAGCATTATTTGTGTTGAATCTTTTAAGTATAGGGGCGGTGATCTGATTAGCTTTTATTTATTTTTTTCAAACAAAAGAATATTGGAATTTAAACTATTCGAACCTAGAAAATATATTTATTTATAGATGGTGTAAATGAAGAACATAAACCTTCCCATTTTCAAAGGATGTGACATCCAAATGCCAAACAAATTAAAGATGAACTTACCCGCACGGGTAGTTCAGTTGGTCGAGTGGTGGAAGATTTGGAACAATGGACCAAGGTTCGAATCCCCGCAGCGATCGGGTGAAGGTCACATAACCTGAAATAAGGCTGAGTTTCTGGTGCGCACGGGTGTATGGGCCTACTGCCATTCTGCTGACTGAGTCACCGTGACTAACCTCCCTACTATCCTGTCGGGTCGGGGTGAGGGACTTCTGGGGTAGGAGATTCCACAACAACAACAACAACAACATCCAAGCCTTAGTCCCAAAAGATATTGGGGTCGGCTAACATGAATCGATACATGATATCACAACCAAAAGGAAAAGAAGGAATAAAGATAAAAAGATAAGCTATTATGAAAAGATAATATAAAAAAGATGAATATATATAAAAATGATAAAATAAAAAGGCTGCAAATAATGCATATATATATATATAAGGATAAAAAAAACTAGGAAAAAAAAGATGAGGGAAAAAGATTATCAAGATCACTCCTTCACGTGAATACCCGCACTCCACTTAGTTCTCTCCAAAGTCATGCCCTCATCCAACCCCAGAAGAAGCATATCACTTCGAACTCCCCTAACCCACGTCTGTTTGGGTCTTCCTCTCCCTCTCTTCCCTGCCTCTTCTCCACACATCTCAACTCGCCTAACAGGTGCATCACTCGGTCTTCTACGCACATGACCAAACCACCGTAGGCGCGACTCCCGCATCTTGTCTTCAATAGGTGCTACTCCCACCCTTTGTCTGATTGTCTCATTCCTCATGCGGTCCTTCCTAGTATGCCCACACATCCAACACAACATGCGCATCTCTGCCACACTCATCTTTTGAATGTGACATTGTTTCACCGCCCAACACTCTACGCCATACAGTAATGCAGGCCTAATTGTTGTCCTATAAAATTTACCCTTCAGTCTAGTCGGCATACCTCGGTCACATAGAAATCCTGACGCACTCTTCCACTTCATCCTCCCTGTTCTGATTCTATGGGATACATCTCCATCTAACTCACCGTCCTTCTGAATTATGGAGCTCAAGTAACGGAACATATCGTTGACTGGTATCTCCTTACCATCCAGAGTAATTCCGCTATTACCATTACTTCTACCTCCACCAAACTTGCACTCCATGTACTCTGTCTTGCTCCGACTTTGTTTGAAACCCTTATTCTCCAATGTTTGTCGCCATACTTCCAACTTTGCTTTAAGACCTCATTGCGTCTCATCAATCAATACAATATCGTCGGCAAACATCATGCACCACGGTATATCGTCTTGAATTGACTTCGTAAGTTCATCCATGACTATGGCAAATAAGAAAGGACTCAAGGCCGATCCTTGGTGCACTCCGATAGTAATAGGGAACTCTTCAGTCCTCCCTACACTAGTACGAACACTTGTAGTACAATCCTCATACATATCCATGATGATGCTGATATACTTGCGTGATATGCCTTTCCTAGTTAAGGCCCACCAAAGAACTTCTCGAGGTACCCTATCATATGCCTTTTCTAAGTCAATGAACACCAAATGCAGATCCTTATGAGCATCTCTATACTTCTCCATAAGTTGACGAAGAAGGTGAATAGCCTCAGTTGTTGAGCGACCAGGCATAAAACCGAATTGATTCTCTGAAATCTTCACAGTCCTTCGAAGTCTTTTGTAACACCCCGGCCTCGCAGGACCCGAGGTAGCTACTCTAGACCAATAGTACTGTCCTCACAAACCACCACGAGCCTTTACCGCGCACTTTGTCCTCACTCATGCGCGCCCTGAGAAACTTCCCAGGGGGTCACCCATCCCAAGACTACTCTCGTGCAAACACGCTTAACTTTGGAGTTCTTGGGTGATGAGCTCCTTTAAAAGGAGATGCACCTCTGTTGGTATGAGTAGTACTATTAATCCATTTAAATTAAATCTCAAGTATTACAATCACCTCCACTTAGGAACGCAACGTCCTCGTTGCGCCCAAACACCAATCTCAATCATATCCCAGAATCTTTTCCCCTACTAAGTGCCCGCCCGATATCCAACGGATCAGCACACCGTCGCAGGGTTGCTCTGATACCATTTGTAACACCCCGGTCTCGCAGGACCCGAGGTAGCTACTCTAGACCAATAGTACTGTCCTCACAAACCACCACGAGCCTTTACCGCGCACTTTGTCCTCACTCATGCGCGCCCTGAGAAACTTCCCAGGGGGTCACCCATCCCAAGACTACTCTCGTGCAAGCACGCTTAACTTTGGAGTTCTTGGGTGATGAGCTCCTTTAAAAGGAGATGCACCTCTATTGGTATGAGTAGTACTATTAATCCATTTAAATTAAATCTCAAGTATTACATCTTTGCTCAATCACTCGCTCCCAAAGTTTCATGGTGTGACTCATAAGCTTAATCCCTCGATAGTTGGCACATTCTTGTACATCACCTTTATTCTTAAATAAAGGGATAAGAGTACTCTTCCTCCAACTCGTTGGCATCTTGTTGTTTCTCCAAATCATGTTGAAGAAACTTGTTAACCACTCGACGCCTCTCTCTCCCAAACTTCTCCAAGCCTCGATCGGTATGCCATCTGGCCCCATTGCTCTTTTCCGTCCCATCTTCCTCAGAGCTTCTTTAACTTCCGTTGTTTGGATCCTTCTCACAAAATCACGGTTAACCATACAATCTGGTATGGACAAATCGCCGATATCTTGCGTTTTGTTCCCGTTGAATAGTGTATCAAAGTATGACCTCCACCCCTCTTTTATCTCTCCGTCGTCCATTAATATCCTCTGATCAACATCCTTCACACACTTAACTTTTGCAATATCTTGAGTTCTGCGATCACGAAGACGAGCAAGTCTATAAATATCTAGTTCTCCTTCCTTAGAGTCCAACTTTTCATACAACTCTTTGTTCACTTTCCCTCGTGCTTCCCTTACGGCTTTCTTTGCTTGTCTTTTAGCCTCCCTGTATGCTTCTATGTTCTCATCACTCCCATTTGTCCCCAACTTTTTGTAGCAATCTCTTTTGTTCCTTATGACTTGTTTCACCTCATCATTCCACCAAGATGTGTCCTTTTTAGGTGGCCGACATCCTTTAGATTCTCCAAGTACCTCCTTTGCCACTTTGTTAATGGTCAACTCCATTGATAACCACACATCATCCACCTGTGTTTCATTATCAATACGCCATACATCTTCACCGACCATTTTGTGTGTAAAGCTTTGTTGAAGATCTCCCTCTAGCCTCCACCACTTTATCTTTGGCTCCACTTGTTGTTTAACTTGTCTTCTATGGTTCTTACCTCGAAAGTCAAGCACAAGCATCCTATGCTGAGTGACAACACTCTCACCTGGAATAACCCTACAATCAGTGTAGCTAGTTCTCCCAGTGGTCCGTACTAAGAAGTAGTCAATTTGGGTACTATTAGCTCCACTTTTATAGGTTACAAGGTGAGAGTCTCTTTTCTTAAACCAAGTGTTCATTATAGCCAACTCATACGTCAAGGAAAAATCCAAAATGTTCTTTCCCGCCTCATTCCTAGTGCCAAAACCATGTCCGCCATGAATATTCTCAAAGCCATCACGACTCGAGCCCACATGCCCATTGAGGTCACCTCCTATGATCAACTTCTCTCCCCTTGGCACTCGTCGCACCACGTCTTCAAGATCTTCCCAGAACTGATGAGTTGTAGATGCATCCAATCCCACTTGTGGTGCATAGGCACTTACCACAGACACAATCTCACCTCTTATCACCAATTTAATGCTCATGATGCGATCGTTCTTCCTGAAGACTTCTACCACATCCTCAACATAGTCACGCGCCACAATAATGCCTACCCCATTTCTAGTCTTATCTCTCCCCGAATACCACAACTTAAAACCTCCGGGATTAATCTCGCGTGCTTTCTGTCCAACCCATTTAGTTTCTTGCACACACATAATGCTGATATTCCTTCTGCTCATAACCTCGACTACCTCGGAAGATTTCCCTGTAAGAGACCCAACATTCCATGTCCCAAAACGCAATCTAGCATTCCACCTTCTGTTCTTAGCCCCATCTCGGACCCCACCATGTCCTTGCATATTTGACATCATCCCCGGGCAATGGGGTGACGCGCCGCTTCTGGGCGGCGACCTAGCAACCTTAACATTCTTATCACCACACCCAGGTCTATCAAGTGTAGCGCGCCCTTGCATATTTGACACCCCCCCAGGCGGAGGGATGACGCGTCACTTACGGGTGACGACCTAGCATTAGCGATTTTCATATTTTGATTCATGTCATGTGATGTGACTAGGTGATACTGTTGGCCGTCACACGCCTACCACAGCACCCTCCTCCTTTATCCTGGCTTGGGACAGGCATGATACCAAAAAAATGATATCATGGCGGAGTTGGGTAGGAGATTCCACCTTTGGAACAATTCAAGATGAACTTTATTACTACGTATAATATAATCCCGCGCTATTTCGGTAAAAGGTGTCTTCTTTCTTCCATTGTATTTCACCATTCGTTCGTTCGAGCTTCGAAGATCATATGAGCTATATTGCGTGCTATGTGTGGTTGCCTAGATTAGATGTTTCAATGATGTTTTGGTAGTTTGCAGTATGACCGTTGACATATATATTGTTCACATATTATACAAATTTTAATGAGCAACAGCATGTTTGGTAAGTGTAATTCCTTATCTTTTAGTTTTTATACATCATGTTATTTAAAAAATTTATAAAAGCTTTTAGTTGAGTGTTTGGAATGACAATTTTTAATAGGGGTGGACATAAAGATCGAACCGGACCGGTATCGAACTGGCCCATAAAGGTACCTGATGGGATTACAAGACTAAGCGCAGAGCCTAATCGGCCCAAGTTCTGAAGTTGGACCTTTGGGTCCAAGTCCACGACTTGAGCCCAAGCCCAAGTTTGGACCCGCCTACTAGCCTAGCCGGGAGCCTGTCAGCCGGGAAGAATAACAGTCAAGCAATTAATGCGCTATCTAAGTATGTATTTAATTCCATATTAATGTTTTAATTAATTAATTATTATTATTTGTTGGTCCTGGTTAAATAGTGAAACAGTCTAGGAGCCGGAGGGGGTGAATAGACTATTCTGATTTTATAATCTTCTCGCGACACAAAGATCTGTCTCACAAAGTTGGTTTTGTTCTCAACAGAACAGACCTACAGCGGATGGTAGTTCTGGTCGGGTTGCCTCACAAAAACACACTAAGGCAGAAATGTCTTTTTGTTATCTCTAAGAGCAAGATCTACTGACCACAAAGTTCAAGCTCTTTAGAAAAAAACATATAAGAACTAAATACAAGAAGTGAGAGCAGTAAGTAAATGACATCATAATTTTTATAGTGGTTCAAGGAACAACTCATTCCTCTAGTCCACATTGTTCCACTAAGGAAGTAAAAACTCGTTACAACACTTAGACCCCAACACTTAAGAAGCTTTCTGCATCTTCTTCAAGTCTAGTCCTTTGTCACTCGGGATGCACTTCCTTGCTTCTGATAACTGGCCTTTTCTGTGAGCTTCCTTAAAGTATATATCCCCACTTCACTCTAGATACTTTGGCGCCCTTCTTTAACAAGAAGATAACTTTGAATGAGTTCAAAGATTTTCCTCCAACGTAACTTCCTATAAGGTATGTAGATGAGGATTTCGAAGTGGTTGAAGAACTAGGACGAACAGTGGCGGACCCAAAAGTTTTCTAAAATGGGGGCACTGTCGCATGAATGAGAAGGGGTCATTTTAGATCAGGTGTACCAACCGTTCAACTAAGGACTTCAGCGGTTGTAACGGAGATTGGCATAGAGCTCCATGCCAATGAGAAGCCGTTATCACGTTTCTTCTGGCACAAATTCAAAATACAATAACATAATTTCATAGTCATTTGAGTGTAAAAATTGAGCATGAATATTATAATAAAATTACTATTATAGTCACTATATTTACAATGTCGCATTTTTATAAACTACTATCAATTTAGTCATAACTATGTATGCAGTTATTTATGAAAAATGCCATTTATCATAAATTGTGTTCCATCTTTAAAGATGGAGCTTGAATACCTGTAATACGTAATACATAGTACAGGAGTAATTATTTGGTATGGTCCGTGTTTTAGTATTTATTCACGGGTGAGTGGAGCGTACTTCCAAGTGGAATAATAAAGAAGAAAGAACAGAAGGAATTTGGGTTGTTGGGGCGTGGCCCATTGGCCTTGAGCTGCTGGGGCATGGCCCATTGGCCCTGGGCAGCTGGGTGATAAATTTTTTTAAGTATCAAGCCAAGTTGCCCCATAAAAAACTCCCACAACACTCATCTTCTTTGTTCCTCAAAAGTTGTAACACAGAGGAGTCGCTGGAAAACAACAAAGCCACCTACTGCCCTAGGCCTCTGCCCTTACATATACTCTGACCGTCGAAGCAGGGAGCACCGCCCCCTGTCCCCCCTCACAGATCCGCCTCTCAGGATGAACTCGTGTTGAGAGATGGATGTAGGATTTGAAATATTGTCTTCCAAGCTCTCGTATGAAATTCTAGGTTAAATTTCAAGTTCGTAGTTATCATGTTCTTCGAAGTGTATCTTATATGCTGGTAGAGGTCTTTCTGTTGGACAGTAGAAGATATCTTTATTAAATGCATGTACTGTAGACTTTGTCGGTCAGTTCCCACATTCTTGTCAACTTACTATTTCGGGAGGTATTAAATATTGTTTTCCTGAATTCTTTGGTCAATCATACGTCTTTATTATCTGAACGGGGTGGGTTGCATTAAATGAACATTTAATGTGTTGCACGGTACTTCTTCCGTTAAAAGGCTTCTATCTGTCAGAGTATATCACATTACTTTAACGGATATCTCAAAGGGTTTCTGATCAAGTCTGATGAGGGAGCACTTCTGGTGCGCTTCCGTTGTAGTAGCTCAACTTGCGATTCTGTCAGGGAGCAGTTCTATTCAGAGTTGAGTGTTCCCAACACAAAGTCAAGGTAAGTTCTGTCTTATGGGAGATAGAACATCTCAGTTCTCACAGCCGATTATCCTAATAATTACAATAAAATTTCTACCACAATTAGTCTATAGGGGTGCTCCAAATTCCTAAATTTTGCAGCAACATCAAAATCTAATAACAATTTATTCCTAACATTATTGATAGCGGTTACGATTTCTAAACCCCTATAAAAGGCAATTGTAATTCAAATGAACGACGAGCAATTTTTGACTATCAAACTCTTTAGCTACTTTCCTTATTCATCTTATTTTCTCGATTCTTTCTAGAGTGTTCTTTCATAGTTTCCCCGAAAAGCCTACGAGCGTCCATTTTTCGATCAATATTGGTGCTTTCATTGAGAGCTTGAGCATAATCAAGGAAAATCCTCCCAAAAATCTAGAAATTCATCACGATTTGTAATCATCAAAGCAAAGATTTCTCTGAAAAGTTCAAAAAATGGAGAATCTGGAATTTCAGATCTGGATTTTCCTTATCTGAGCGGGAGACGCCGATGCTGTCATCACCATCCATGTTGTGCCATGCGCCATCAGCTGAAGGCCTAATGGAACTCTCCTCCCCGTTTCAACATCTCCCTGTTGTAGAGTCACCGTCATACGCCGCGAGCTGAAGTTTCTCGATGTTGCTCTAGATTAGCAAGCCATGGGCATCAAGTAGACTCTGAATATCCTTGTGTTGGACGGAGCATTTAGTCCATCTCAAATCCGGCGACTCAGGGAATCCACCATTAATGGCCACATTAGAGCTCTGAGATCGGAGCAATGAACGACCTCAGTACGAGTAGCGCCACTTCCCTCACAACACTGTCCGCCTCAGTCCAAATCGCTTCGCCACCGCGTCGGTCACCCTTATGCATCCACCATCCGTTATGGCAGCTCAGTGATCTCTGTTCGCCATAAATAGCGATTTTCGCTCCAACGGCGGAGTAACAGATGGCCGACTGAGTTCTCTTCATTTACAGAGCTTGTGACCTCCGACTCTTATGGTCGTCCCGACTGATGACTCCCTCAGTTCTAACAGATCCAACCAAAGCCATGATCAAGCTGCAACGACGGAAGGAAGATCCTAACCTTTTCGATGGCAGCATGGACAATATCTCCTCCCCTCTTTGGAAACTCACTGTTTAAGCAATATTTTGATAAGCTAAAACTAATTAAAATGTAAATTGTATATTGATCGGGACTCGTACAAGAATAATAAGAAAAATGACAAGTATGAAAATGAGAGTGCAATTGGATTCACTCCCATTTATATGAGAGGTAATTAATACTCTCGTGACCATTTTGTCCGTTAATGGTGGTTTGGTCCGACGACATGGTCCGTTGTGACGATTTCAAATCTGTCATAAAGGTCGATCAACTGTAATTAATCCCCTCCTTAATTACATTAAAGAGCCTAATTGTAATACTTGAGATTTAATTTAAATGGATTAATAGTACTACTCATACTAACAAGGTGCATCTCCTTTTTAGGGAGCTCATTAGCCAAGAACTCCAAAGTTAAGCGTACTTGCATGGGAGTAGTCTTGGGATGGGTGACCCCCTAGGAAGTTTCTCAGGCGCACACGAGTGAGGACAACGTGCGCGGAAAATGCTAGTGGCGGTTTGTGAGGACAGTACTAGAGGTCAGAAGTAACTACCTCGGACCTGCGGGGCCGGGGTGTTACAAATGGTATCAGAGCAACCCTGCGACAGTGTGCTGATCCGTTGGATATCGGGCGTGCCCTTAGCAGGGGAAAATATTCTGGGATATGATTGAGATTGGTTTATGGGCGCAACGAGGACGTTGCGTTCCTAAGTGGGGGTGATTGTAATACTTGAGATTTAATTTAAATGGATTAATAGTACTACTCATACTAACAAGGTGTATCTCCTTTTAAGGGACCTCATTAGCCAAGAACTCCAAAGTTAAGCATGCTTGCATGGGAGTAGTCTTGGATGGGTGACCCCCTGGGAAGTTTCTCAGGGCGCGCACGAGTGATGACAACGTGCGCTGAAAAGGCTAGTGGCGGTTTGTGAGGACAGTACTAGAGGTCAGAAGTAACTACCTCAGGCCTGCGGGGCCGGGGTGTTACACTAATGATACAAAAACGTTACAATAATCATCATTAAGTATTGTGAATGTACCATTAACTCATGCGGTCAATTCTCTTAAATGCAGCATAAACAGTCAAATTGTTGCTCTAACAACTACCCCCTTTCGATAAGTTGACACATATGATGCACATGTTGAACCGTTAAGCAGCAATTTGTCAAAGTTTTGAAAGAGCTTATACTTCGCATCTTGGTTCATTGCGCTTGTTGACTCATCTTTGACTTGTCGTGACGTATTGATCAACGCGTTGGATGAAACGCTTCTGTCTTTCTTGCCAATAACTCCGGATTGAATCCGTCTTCTTGACTAAAACAATGAAGGATGAAAGCTGAAGTCTTATATTTTTTTGCTCCCAAACTGTGCTCCAAGATTGTGTTGATGGCTACATGACAACAAATTTTTGTTGTAATGATCTTGGAGCATATATTTCTGTTGTGTATTCTGTATAGTTTTGGTCAAAACATTTGTGGAGAGTCAATGATGTTTATACTCATGTTTAGCGCACATGAAAATCTCACTTCTTCCTTTAAGTTTCTGTAAGCCTCGTCAATTGTGTCTTGACGTTTCTGTAAGTCTTTGTTTGATATATGATGGGATTATGTCATCATCAATTGTTGTCTATACTTGTGTAAAAACGATTCGTCAAGGCGGACCATTGGCTAGAATCCAACATCCCTCCGATGCTTAAGTTAGTAAACAATCGTTAGATAAGTTTAAACATAATATGGTGATTCAAAATGGAAGAGTTTTAGGTATATATACCGAATTCAAACTTCTGGGAACTGGTTTACCGTCTATTGATTCCAGTCTATATGCCCATGTCCGATAACTTTGATGATCTTGTATGGTCCTTCCTAGTCACCTTTCTTGATTTTTTTTGTTTGGACGTTCTTCAGAAACAACTCTGCAAAGTTGTCTGTGGACAAACAACTTGTCTGCGGGGACAGACAAGTGTACAAAAAAAGTGTACACATGTACATATAGCAAAACTGAATCTGATCTTAATCGCTAGAAGTTGTCCATCATAATGACAAACATGTTCTCTTAATCATTAGGTGGAAAATCAATAACCTCACTCATTAAAACTTAGCAAACCAAAAGTCATTGAAAGTTTGAAACCACAATATTTACCTCTACCACACGTGATGGACAAGGGTGCGGCCCGTTATTAGTCACATTCTATTGTACGTTGATTCTCCCGATGAGGAGGACACTTCTCAACGTCTCTTTTTCTTGATGTCCACTCTAAGGACAATTTAACTCAAAAATCTTCTATCACCATGGGCCGAAATCATGGTAGGTGGACCTTAGGAATAATTAGTAGGAAACGCCACCCCATTTGGATACTCATGCTATTATTATCATTATCATTATCATGATCATCATCATCATCATCATCATCATCATTATCATTATCATTATCATTATCATTATCATTATCATTATCATTATCATTATCATTATCATTATCATTATCATTATCATTATCATTATCATCATCATCATCATCATCATCATCATCATCATCATCATTATTCTTATTATTATTATTGTAATTATTGTTATTATTGTTATTGTTATTATTGTTATCGTTATTATTATTATTATTGTTATTATTATTGTTGTTATTGTTGTTATTGTTATTGTTGTTATTGTTATTATTGTTATTATTATTATTGTTATTATTATTATTATTATTATTATTATTAGTATTATTAGTATTATTATTATTATTGTTGGGATAATGGGCCAGGTCCAATACTATCGACCCAATATGCCTGGGCTCGGGCGCGAACCAGGCCCAGCACACGGTCCGACTAGATAATATGGTCCTTGGATTGATTAGTTTAACTCTGGGCCCGACCAGCCCATTGGCCTGGGATCAGGCTTCTTGTTTTAGTTGTTTAATTGGGCCAAGCCCATTAGTATTCAAGAAACCTCTTGTAAGCGCCTATAAATAGGCCGCCCCTCTTGTTGTATTGGATAAGTCACTTTTACTGTACTGAATTGCTGCCGAATTTTCTACTCAACACATTTTCTACCAACATTGGTGCTTTCATTGAGAGCCGAGTTGTTCTCTCAGTTTTCGGTAGAATCTTTGAGGAGGAAAATGGCAGGATCATCAAGGCAAGAGCGAGTTTCCGTTCACACCGAGCATTCAGAACAACCCAATGGCCATCGTGTGAGAAGCCAGGTGGTGAGACCGATAGGAGATCTCCGGAGCCATTTGTCGGGCTCAGGGGACCTGAGGGGCTCGCTAAGCCGTAGTCATGACAGACAATCCCTTCGTGATCGGATTGGAGGTCGCCGTCGTCGGGCTCCGCGCACGAACCGACTTGACGCTGGAGTGCGGGCGCTACAGGAGGCCACGCGTGCCATTGGGGCTTTGGCTCAGAATTTCCTGGGGATGATGCCGCAGAGAGCTAATCATGAAACTCCGAGGCACGCCGCCCCTGAAGACATCGAGACTTCCTCTGGGAGATATGAAGGGCGACATACTAGTTTGGACGAATCACGAAGGGAATCCTTGCCCCGGAGGGAGCATATGTCCCGACGGGTCGAGCAGCCTCGACGACCCGAAAGAGGAGGGCCCCACCGAGACTCGTCACTGGAGGGCGGGGATGACTTCTCTCATCACCCCCGTCGTCTGAGCGGTCGAACCGGTTCCATAGAAGGCCCCCGTGGTGGCCGTCGGCCTCACGCGCGTGAAAGAGTCGCAGAATCCTATGTGCGGGTCCAGCCCCGTGCTGGACGCGTGCCAGAGGAACCGGCGCCGGAAGCTGTGGAGGATCTCAGACTAAGGTTGGACGAGCTAAGGAGGAGGGTTGTTGGGGGAGAGTCATACGTGGCCGACCTCCATATCCCGGAGCCCTTCACTCGTGCCATAATGGAGGCTCCGTTGCCAAGGGGCTACAAACCTTGCAATGTGGATACTTACAAGGGCACTTCAGACCCGCAACACCACATATCACGTTACCTGTCATACATGGTCATGATGGGGTACGAAGATGCCATACGATGCAGAGGATTCGCGGCTACTCTAGATGGCCCGGCTCGTGAATGGTATGACACACTGCCCGATGGGAGCATCGGGAACTTCAGGGAGTTGGCTAGGCACTTCCTCTTGAGGTTCGCCGGCTCACGAGATGTGAAGAAGAATTTCAGCCACCTGTTTAGCCTGAAGCAAGGAAAGAAAGAGGCCCTGTCCACTTTCCTGGCAAGATGGAGGGTCGAGTCGGTCAAGGTTCAGGGCCTTGACGACAGGACCGGAGTGGCAATGCTGACAAATTCTATCCGATCAGGAGAACTTTACAAGGATTTTGTTAGGAATCCACCCGCTTTATACGAGGAAGCCCTGAGGCGGGCTGACCGTCAGGCTGAGGCAGAGGACGCTGAACAGAGGAAAAGAGATGAAGAGGATGGAAAGAAAGAAGATACGAAGGACAGGGGAAGACGTGGTGACCCAGATGATGAAGATGCCGATAGGAAATCTGGCGGAAAGGGCGGCCGGTTCAAAGGTAAGAAGAATAAGAACAAGGGAAGGACGGACGTCCCGAACGGTCCGCTCCTACCTACCAAACTTCTGACACCTTTGGCTCAACCGGTCGGGACGGTCCTCGACTATGCCGAGGAGCAGGGTTTGGTTTCCTTCCCAGAGGAATGTGACGTGGTCACTGCCAAACGCAACACCGACCAGTACTGCAGGTTTCACCGAAATTTCGGGCATGATACGGACGAATGCATCGTTCTCCGCAGACAAATCGAGGCACTTATCAAACAAGGATATTTGGGCCAATTTGTAGGAAAACCGGGAAATGCCCAGAAAGGGAGGAACCTGACATGGAGGCGTTCCGATCAAGCCACCACGTCCAAGGAGAAACAGCCCCTTGACCAACCTCCAAAGAAGCGCGAGCTCGGGGCTCTGTCCGAGGATGACGAGTGCGACCTAGGGGAGGGAGCCCGGAAGCATCACAGATGCTCCTACATCGTGGGCGGCCCCCAAGGAGGGGACACGTCAGGCGAAAGGAAACGATGGGCTCGATCCTTGTACGTCGGGGAAATTACCCGGGTACCTGCAGGAAAGAAGATGAGAAGAGATCCGATCTACTTCACTGATGATGACCTACCACCCATGCCACCACCGCATAGGGACGCCTTAATGATTAAGGTGGAGATCAACAATACAATCATTCATCGAGTTCTAGTAGACAATGGAAGCTCGGTGAACGTAATGTATTACGACACATTCCAAGGCCTTGGTCTGAGCGGGGCGGATCTGAGTCCGGTAAGAACACCTTTATCCGGATTTACCGGGGACTCAATCGAATCGGAAGGCAGTGTGGTGTTGCCTGTGATGGTGGGTTCAGAACCCTGTGTAGCAAAGTTGAACCTGGAGTTCATTGTCGTACGTTTAACCTGTCCGCACAAAATCATCATGGGAAGACCCGCGTTGGAGGACTTGAGATGCATTATCTCTCAGGAGCATTTATGTATGAAGTTCCCCACCCCGAACGGGGTCGGGATAGCTCGGGGAGATCAAAGGATGGCCCGGAGTTGTTACATGAAGGCGTGCAAACAACTCGGACAAAAGGACCTCAGGGTCCACACTATCAACAGCAAAGCCATGAAGTATGAGGATGGCCAGCTCCGCGCTGAACCCACCTCCGAGGTTGAAGAAGTTCATATCGATCCCGGGCACCCGGAGCGAAAGATCAAAATCGGGTTGGGGCTCCCAGCCGGGATGAGAGAGAAGATCATCCAAGTGTTGGTCACATTCAGTGTGATCTTCGCATGGGGCCCTGAGGATATGCCGGGGTTGGACCGAAGTGTGGCCGTTCACAGGCTAGCGGTCGACCCGACGGTGAAGCCGATCCAGCAGAAGAGAAGACACCTCTCGGTGGAACGAAGGGATTTCGTGAAGAAGGAGGTGGCTATGCTCTTGGCTATTAAACACATCAAGGAAGTATTATACCCAGAATGGTTGGCAAACGTGGTCCTGGCACCGAAGCCCCCGACTTGGAGAATGTGCGTCGATTACACAGACCTTAACAGAGCATGCCCGATGGACCCCTTCCCTTTACCTAACATAGACCAGCTAGTTGACGGGACAGCCGGGTGTGAACTCCTCAGCTTCATGGACGCATTCCGGGGGTATCATCAGATATCCATGCATGAAGATGATGCGGAGAAAACCTCCTTCATCACACCGGAGGGGATCTTTTGCTATCTAGTCATGGCTTTCGGCTTGAAGAACTCCGGGGCGACGTACACGAGAATGGTTGCAAAAGTGTTTCGAACAGTGCTAGGAAGGAACATGGAAGCGTATGTAGACGATATGATCGTCAAGAGCGTACGAGCGACAGACCATGCCGACGACTTAGCCGAAATTTTCGGGATCATGAGGGCAGTCCGGCTGCGCCTGAACCCAAAAAAGTGCATGTTTGCTGTCCAGGGCGGAATATTTTTGGGGTACATGGTCACCCGGAGAGGGATAGAGCCGAACCCCGAAAAGGTGAGAGCAATCCTTGACATGGAACCTCCGAGGTCGGTGAAGGAAGTGCAGGTTCTCACTGGGCGGCTGGCATCACTTGGGCGTTTCATGTCAAAATCTGCGGAGAAGTCCCTACCTTTTTTCCGGGTTCTCAAGAAACAAAGTGGATTTGCGTGGACGGATGATTGCCAGCGGGCATTCGAGGACCTAAAGAAGTATCTTCTCTCTGAACCGTTGTTGAGCAAGCCGAGGAAAGGAGAAACACTGGTATTGTATTTGGGAGTGTCGCAGGGCGCGATCAGCTCCGTGCTGGTCCGTGAGGAAGGCGGGATTCAGAACCCCGTATACTACGTAAGTAAAACCTTACAGAATGCGGAGCTGCGGTACACCCCGCTCGAGAAGACCATCTATGCCGCTTACATCACGGCGAAGAAGTTGACCCATTACTTTCAAGCACACCCGATCAGAATCCTGTCGGATCAACCCCTGGGCGCAGCATTGAGAACCCCGGGAACGACGCGGGTCGTGAAGTGGTCGATGCTTCTCAGTCAGTACGAGGTCGAATTTCAGCCCCGATCATCCATCAAAGGGCAGGCACTTGCGGATTTCATTGTGGAATGCACGGCGAGGGAAGTTACGGAAAGACAAAGAGATAGTGAAGAACAGTGGTGGACCCTAGCGACCGATGGATCGTCCGGGACGAAAGGTTGCGGGGGCGGGATCGTCTTGATCTCGCCTGAAGGGTTTCGAGCGTACTACGCTTACCGGTACCTGTTCAAAGTGTCCAATAATGAAGTTGAGTATGAAGCCCTGTTGTCGGGGCTACGGATAGCTGCGGCCATGCGAGCGGAATGCATAACGGTGAAGTGTGATTCTCGATTAGTCATATCCCAGGTGAAGGGCGATTTCGAGGCAAAGGAAGAAAGGATGGCGAAGTACAGGGATGCTGTTCGGGAATTACTCGGATTGTTTAGGCGAGCTGAGCTGGTTTGTGTGCCGCGGAGCCAGAACGGGGATGCCGACCTCTTATCACGTTTGTCCCAAGGAGTACCCGAACACATATCCAAGATTGCACGGGTTGAAGAAATGATAACTTCAAGCATAACAGCTTCCCCTTCGGTAACCGTCCTTCCTCTACAAGAAGTAAATTGGAGCTGGGTGGATGATTTGTTACGTTACATAGCTGACGGGACCTTACCCGAAAAGGAACAGGAAGCGAAGCTCGTCCAGCGACGGGCCCCGAGCTATGTCGTCCTGGACGGTAAGCTGTATAAACGGTCTTACAACGGAGCATTGTTGAAGTGTCTACGACCACACGAAGCCGAGATGATTGTCGCGGAGCTCCATGGCGGTGTTTGTTCGGCCCATCAAGGTGCATGCACCTTGGCCAGGAAAGTTGTCCTCCAAGGGTATTTCTGGCCCACAATTATGAAGGATTGTGCCGATTACGCAAGGAGGTGCGACACATGCCAAAAGTTTCAGAAGAGCCCCGGAAGGCCGGCGACGATGTACACGCCTGTTAGCACTGCTCTACCATTCACTCGATGGGGTATAGATTTGGTTGGTCCCTTACCAAATGGGTCCGGAAATAGAAGGTTTGTCATCGTGGCCGTGGATTACTTCACGAAATGGGTGGAAGCAGAGCCGCTCGCCAGCATAACACATCTGCAATGCAAAAAGTTTATATGGAAGAATATCTTTTGTCGATTTGGAGTTCCTTTGCAAATTATTTCCGATAATGGAAGGCAGTTCGATTGCGAACCATTCAAGCAATTCTGCGCCGAATGGGGCGTGGAGTCAAGCCGGGTGTCCGTTTGCTATCCCCAGGCGAACGGGCAAGTGGAGAATACCAATCGCACGATTGTAGATGGCCTCCAAAAGAAATTGGAAGCTCTCGGGACAGTGTGGGTTGAAGAGCTGAGTAACGTGTTGTGGACATTCCGAACTACCCCCAGGTAGGCGACAGGCGAAACCCCTTTCGCTCTATGCTATGGCTTTGAGGCAAGGGCCCCGTTTGAGGCGGTGATTCCCAGTCGTCGGGTGGAGGAATTCGAGCCAACCAGCAACGAGGAGAGGCTCAGAGCTGAACTCCACCTCATAGAAGAAAGAAGAGACCGGGCATTCATCAGGGCTGAGAATTACCGTAGGCAAGTGAAGGCATACCAAGATAGCAGGGCCGTGCCACGGAGCTTTGACGTGGGAGATTACGTGCTAAGGCGGAGAAAGGCAAGCAAACCCACGGAAGGGGGGAAGCTTTCCATCAAGTGGGAAGGCCCCTATGTCGTCGAAGGCGTGATTGGACCAGGGACTTACAAATTGAAGACTACGAAGGGAAAACTCATTGAACGTGCATGGAACGCGGAGCATTTACTTAAGTTTTATCAGTAGTGATGTTTAATAATTAATCCTTCCATTGCTTTAACACGGTTGCTTTAATAAAAGTTCGTTTGTTGTTCTCTATTTATCATTGAATTGACTGAGGTCCGACCTCACTTGGGAATGAACGGGCAGGGGCAAAAAAAAAAAAAAAACAAAACAAAAAAAAGAAGACAAAAACAAAAAAAAAAAAAAAAAAAAAATCACGCCCTGCTCTCGGTGTTTAGTCCATCACTGCTAGATCCTCGGAAAAGGAAATGATCAAACTATTTTCCAAGTCAAGGACTAGCTACTCGGTCAGGGCGACCGTTAGACCGGCCCTCGGGTCGAAAAGGTAAGCGAGAGATTGCGCCCCGAGCCGCTCTCGTACATCCGTTGTCCGACGTTGCTGTCTAAACAGCCCGTCCACTCATTTGATCTAATCGACGGTACACCAACTATATGACCGGCCCTGGGCCGAAGATATGCAAGAAGTCATACTCCGAGTCCTTCTCGCAAGTCCGTTGTCTGACGTTGCTAGGCTTAATAGCATGTGTACTCGTTTACTATGATCAATGGTGCGGGTCCGTTCTGGTCTGACCTTGAGGGCCTTGCCCTTATGTTTGGCTGACTTCCGTTCGACTCTCAGAAAAGGAAATCAGATTTTCTTAAGTATGAAACAAGTTGTACAAGTCAAGGTGCAGGACCGGCCTCCGGGCCGGAGGTATGCGGGGAGTCGTGCTCCGACCCCTTCTCGCACATCCGTCGTCTGACCACGGCCAAACAGCTTGCTCACCAGTTGGTCCTAGACCGATGGTGTGCGGGTCAGCCTCGCCTTACCAAGCGGGGCGCGGTCAAGGTTGGCCCAGCCGACCTTCCGCCCCTCGTGGTTTAGGTGGGGAGCCAGATTCCCGACTAGTTCCCCAAGTGGTCTCGAATAAAAAATGGTTAAATGAATGGAAAAGATGAACCATGACACGAGTGCAAAGTTGCGCAAAGAGGAAAGCTTATATGGCTAAGTGTGAGAATAAATAAAAACACAAGTGCGGAATGTCCAACAAAAATGAGAATAAAGACGACAATATAAGAGATCCATATGTACGATCTAAGGATCAGGCATGTTCTCAGGAACACCATTGAGGATAGTCTCAAAATCAAAGCCATGAACGGCATCTTCCAAGTCATCTGGAATATCCAAGTGCAAAAGGGACAAATCGTTCGCTTGCTCGTTGGCCCCGTCAGGATCTGGCATGATTTCGGGCAAACCAAATTTTTCGGGATCAAAGTCGGGATAGAACTCTGCCAGCCTATTGTACAACGTGGTCTGCATGTCGTATCGGCCACACCTGAAGGACATGAGAATTTCCTTATCCCGCCAAAGTTGACCCTCCTCGGTTTTCAACCATGCTTGGACCTGCTCTGAGCGGTGAGCCTCCAGCTTCGAAGCGATGATTTTTGAAAATTCCGGGGATGTTTGAAATGCCGCAACTGCCTGACGCCCCGCATCCGTGAACGATGCTTGCAGTCGATCATACTTCGATTGTAGGAAGTCATATTTTGACTGGAGCTCGGACAGAGCAGCTGTTGCTTCGTCCGCCCGACGCTGAACGGCAACCGAGTGACGGTGAGCCTCGTCAGCCTGGTGCTGAAGCTCATCGCGACGACGACCTATTGTTTGAAGCGCGACGGCTGTGTCCATCAGCCCCTGCAGGAGACGTAGAATTAGTGAGGATTATAGTGACAATGATAATAAAAAAGGAAGAGTGAAACGTCAAATTACGGCATACCGCGCTGTGAGATTTGATAGAGCGCGCCATATCCAAAATCGATGAAGCACTGAGGGTAGGAGCTGGTTGGTTAACAAGAGGGGCCCCGTGTTGTTTTTCCACGATGAAGGGAATGACTTCAGTCCTCGAAGGCCGGAACCTGGCGTCCTCCTCTGCGGCCAGAGCAGCGAGCCTGCCCCGCATACCAGCAACCCCTGCAAGAAATAAACAGAGTAAAATGGATTAGTACCGGTTGAACTATTTCTCCGCTCCCGAATCAAAGAGGAGGATTCACACCTTTCTTCTTCTTACCGGCTTGTTCCCCATGAGGTGGGGGAACCCCGCTCTTCACCCCGACGTCTACCTCGGGCATGGTGGCGTCGGCCATGCCCCTACTTGCAACGGGTACCACGGACTGGGGGGCAACACCCTGCCCGCTCTTCACCCCGGCGTCTACCTCGGGCATGGTGGCGTCGGACACGCTCCTACTTGCATCAGGTACCACGGACTGGGGGGCAACACCCTGCGCCGTAACTAGGCCTGCTTGAAAAAAAAAGAAGAAGAAGGAATAAATAATAAAAATAAACAAGAGGGTGGTGGAGTTATTTCAGCCGGGTCTTTCTCCTCTTGAGTTAGAGTGGAGTTCACACCTTTTCCGTCCATGGCAACCTGCTCTTCACGGAACGGGGAGGCCCCGCGCTTCTCCCCAAGATTGGGCGGACATAAATTTGCACCAGGCGCAGGAGGTGGGAGCATGGTCCCTAATGACACATTGGGGGCAGCAACTTCGTGTCTGTTGCCTGCCACATCTGAAAATATTAGCAAATTAAGGGATGATCTCATATGGCATCTGTGACCTGCTGGGACAGAAGATTTACCTGTATACGAATTAATCGGGAAAGGGCCCTCTTGGAGCAAGGCCTCGACCTTCTCCTCAAGGTCAGGGGTGAGAGAGGCAGGCTTGTACTCGCGCATTGAAATACCCCAGGTGGACGTGACGGGGAGCGAGCGGGGAGCGGATGCCCATACCCATTTATTCGACCACTTCCTAGGTGGATCTGGATACTGATCAAAAAGCTTGCGGTGCGGTAATTGGCAAAGTGACACGAACCCGCCGTCATCTGTCTTATTGTTAGGGCGGTTCCACCTAAAGCATGCACGGAACAACGGTATGGATGGCCGGATACCAACGCCACTACAATGTGCGACAAAAGCAGCCGTAAACATATGTGCGGTTGGGGTCATCTGGCACGGCGATACCCCGATATGGGCAAGGAGTGCCACCAAGAATGGACATAAAGGCACCCGCATGCCCCGCGCGATAGATGCAATGTGAACCCCGAAGAACGAATCTGGAGGAGGGCTGGTGAGGCTACTCTCGGGATCTGGCAACATGAGGGTGCAATTGCTATCGACCAAACTTTTCGCCAACTTCAAATCTGCCTCCGTACTGGTGGAACGCAAACGTTCCCTCCAAGCGTTAGGATCTTCGACGCTATCCGATTCGCCATTTGATTTGGGGGAGCTATCCGACTGTGAGGCAATGTCCACTACAGGGGTGACGTTGTTGGAGGATGGCACAGACTGGTCATGTGGCCCCCCCGGAGCAGGCCGGAGATGTCCCTTAACGATCACAATCCGCGTAGCGGGTCTGTCCAACCGCGAGGAGGTGGTGACCTTTTCATGCATCGAAAAATTATCGGAGACCCCTTGATTTTTCCCTGATGCCCCGAATTCGAGTTGAGACGTTGCATTCACCCCGCTGGCTTGAATTTGTTTAACAGAGCCTCCACGCACGGACTCTTTCCCCACCTCGCCACGATGGGCTCGTGCAACCAAGTTCCCAGACTGTGGCAGTGCGTCCGCCTCGCCCGGGGGGTCTCGCATAGATGATATTTGACCCGCTGGAGGTTTCTGGGATTGTTTGACAGACGGACGACGTTCACGGGTGGAGAGGGCACTATGATGAGCTCCGTGTCGTGAACTGTGTTGAGAACCTGTGCGTAGGCTTGGAACAGGCGGCGATGATGACTTTGAATCGCTGGGTTTTTTCCGACCGCCTGGGCTACGAGATCGCGACGGCGAACAACGTCGTGAATGACCCTCCCTCCGGCGCGACGGAGAAGGGGAGCCGCTGCGTTTCCTTCGCCGACTGGGGATGGAGCGACGCGGCGATGCCGTGGCTGCGGCTGGAACGGCTGAAGCTGAGGGGACCTGCATGGATGAATTGCGCGTGGATGATCGAGGGTGTTAAGGCTAGGCCACACTCGGATTCAAGGAAACTAAAAGAATATGGAAAGAAGAAAAAAAGGAAGGAAATTATTAATTGGAATAGCTCCGGGTTATTTTAGGAAGCTGGCCTGGGGTTTCTGTGACAAAACGCGAAGGCTTGGACGAGATTCCAACCCTGACTGCGGGGTTCTTTATTGGTCGGGTGTGCGGCTAAAGCCCATGTATATCCGTCGCATGGTCAATATACGGCTACAGAAAAACAAGGCTCGTATTTTGGAATTTCAGGCCCAAATTATTGAAGCTGATGGGAAACGTTGCATACCGTCGGGCCGGGGGCGACTCCGCCCCCCCGGACCCCCAGGCCAGGGGGCGCATCGCCCCCCTGGACCCCCGTCCTTTCGCAAGCAGTAGGGAGCAAAGCAAAGGGGCCGATCAAGGCCTGCAAAGTATGGCCCCCCTACGGGCCAACGATTACGTTGACGAGCACCCCAGACTGCTACAATGGAGGTGCGACTAGCCAGCCGATCCGATAGACGAACCGATCGTTGATCAACTTGACTACTCCCTTCTAGCCGAGTCTGCTACTCGACTAGGGGAGTGGGGGACTCGTGTTGGGATAATGGGCCAGGTCCAATACTATCGACCCAATATGCCTGGGCTCGGGCGCGAACCAGGCCCAACACACGGTCCGACTAGATAATATGGTCCTTGGATTGATTAGTTTAACTCTGGGCCCGACCAGCCCATTGGCCTGGGATCAGGCTTCTTGTTTTAGTTGTTTAATTGGGCCAAGCCCATTAGTATTCAAGAAACCTCTTGTAAGCGCCTATAAATAGGCCGCCCCTCTTGTTGTATTGGATAAGTCACTTTTACTGTACTGAATTGCTGCCGAATTTTCTACTCAACACATTTTCTACCAACAATTATTATTATCATCATCATCATCATTATTATTATTGCTATTATTATTATTTTGTTACGTAGTATTATTATGATTAAGTGAGATGTGGTGAGGTTTTAATTTCTTCAATTGTGTCAAGAGTCATCTGCATGAAACTTGATGTATTGGGTGAGAATTAAAACAAAATCAAACTACCCCACAAAATTGGAAAAAAATAAACTCAGATTTATGTCTTTTTGTTGTAAAACCCACGAAATGACAAATGTGAATTGTTCATCCTTGTCATCATCCTTGTAAACAGGACACTAAGCTTCTTTCCATCCTTGTAATCATAGATAGACAGATGACTAGGTTTAATAGTGCCAGCAAAATATGTAGAAGTAGTCTTTGACGATTCATCACCAAGTCCAGCTAGTATAAATATGGCTTAATCAAACCTTTGTAATGTAATTTAGAAACTCAGAAAATATTTAAATTAAGAAGAAATAACAAATTAGAGCTTTTATTAATATATCTATCTCTTAAGTTTAGTCTTGATCTTCTTCATTTCACAACACGTTATCAACACGAATCAGCTCAAACTCTTCAAGAGATCATCTTCCTGCAGATATGGATCACTCAAATGATAAAAAGATACGTCTGATAGACAGCGCCACAACGCACACAATTCTGAGAAATAAAATATATTTTTCTCAAATGACTTTAGTTGAAGCTAAAGTCAATACAATATCAGGTGTTGCGAAGCTCATTGAAGGCTCTGGAAAAGCATATGTGATGCTCCCTAACGGGACCAAAATAATTATAAATGATGATTTATACTCCACCAAATCACGGAGGAATTTATTAAGTTTTAAAGATATGCGTCAAAATGGTTATCACATAGAAACCGTGAATGAAAACCAAAAGGAATATCTTTGTCTAACGATAACTAAATCTGGCACTAAATGTATTTGTGAAAAAATGCCAGCATATTCCTGAGAACCATATTTCACTCATATTAGTCCATTCGAAATAAATTTGGTTTCTAACACAAAGATAGATGATCAGAAAACATTCATGTTGTGGCATGACCATTTAGGTCACCCAAGCCAAGTAATGATGCATAAAATCATCAAGACTTCACTTGGACACCCATTAAAGAATATCAGGGTTCCATTATCAATTGATTTTCCTTGTAAGGCCTGTTCTCTTGGCAAAATGATCACCAGGCCTTCTATGAACAAAATTGCAACTAAATCACCTGCATTTTTAGAGAGGATTCAAGGAGATATATGTGGGCCGATAGCCCCACCATGTGGACCATTTCGATATTTTATGGTGTTGATTGATGCTTCAACACGTTGGTCACATGTCAATCTATTATCGACTAGAAATTTAGCATTTGCTAAATTCCTTGCTCAAATCATATGATTAAGAGCTCATTTTCCGGATCATTCTATAAAAAGAATCCGACTTGATAATGCAAGAGAATTTACATCCCAATCATTTAACGACTATTGTATGTCGATCGGGATTGCTGTGGAGTACCCTGTTGCTCATGTCCATACACAAAATGGTCTTGCTGAATCTTTGATTAAACGATTACAATTAATCGCCAGACCATTATTAATGAAGTGTAATTTACCTTTATCAGCTTGGGGACATGCTATTTTACATGCAGCAAATTTAGTTCGGCTTAGACCAACTGCATATCATGAATATTCCTCAATGCAATTAGTTAGTGGACAAGAGCCAAACTTAGCACACATTAAGATATTTGGTTGTGTTGTTTATGTTCCAGTTGCTCCACCTCATCGTACAAAAATGGGTCCTCAAAGAAGGTTGGGAATTTATGTTGGATTTGAATCTCTCTCAATAATCAAATATCTTGAACCGATGACTGGTGACTTATTCACCGCACGGTTCGCTGTCTGTCATTTCAATGAGACAGTATTCCCAACCTTAGGGGGGGAAACTAATAAATCGGACCCAAGTACGAAAGAAATAACATGGAATGCAACAGGATTATCACACCTTGATTTTAGATCAAATATATGTGAGCAAGAGGTGCAAAAGATAATCCATTTACAAAATGTTGCAAATCAGTTGCCTGATGCATTCACATATACAAAGAAAGTGACAAAGTCACATATTCCTGCTATGAATGTTCCTGCCAGAATCGAAATTCCAACAGAGAATTTTGAAAAATCTCTTGCAAATGATTCTTCTATACGCAAAAAGCGTGGCAGGCCATTTGGATCAAAAGATATAAAACCAAGAAAAACTAAAAGGCATGAATTGATCTGTGATGCCAAAGATGTTCATCCTTCTGAACAAGCTATAAGAACATGAACAATTTGAAAATACTGGCATAGAAAATGATATCGACAAAACAAACATCTCATATGACGATCCAACTTCCTTAAACGAGGAAGATATTCCAGATAACGATTGAAATGTTGATAATTATGAAAATTCAATAAACTACGTTTCTAGTGGAATGCAATGTAATCGAAAAGATATTGATATTAATGAGATATTTGTCTATGCCATTGCCACAAATGTTATGAATGAAAATAATGACAATGAGCCAACATCAATTGAAGAATGTCGGAAACGACACGATTGGCCAAAATGGAATGAAGCTATTCAGGCCGATTAAAAATCACTTGAAAAATGTGATGTTTTTGGACCGATAGTCCCTACGCCAAAAGGCATAAAACCAGTGGACTTTAAATTGGTATTTTTGTGTAAATGCAATGAGAAAAATGAAATCATAAGATATAAAGCCCGACTTGTTGCCCAAGAGTTTTCTCAAATGCCGGGAATTGATTGTGAAGAGATCTATTCTCCAGTAGTTGATGCAACTACATTAAGGTTTCTCATTGGCATGTCTGTTTTTGAAAGGCTGCAAATGCGCCTAATGGATGTAGTAACTGCATATTTATACGGTTCACTCGATACAGACATTTATATGAAAGTTCCCAGAGGATTTAAAATGTCTGAAGCTTATAGCTCGAAACCTCGAGAAATGTTTTCCATTAAACTACAGAAGTCATTGTATGGACTAAAACAATCTGGACGAATGTGGTATAATCGTCTCAGTGAATATCTTCTAAAATAAGGATATAAGAATGATCCAATTAGTCCATGTGTTTTCATTCGCCGATCAAATTCAGGATTCGTCATAATTGCAGTATATGTTGATGACTTAAACATTATTGGAACTCCCGATGAAATTGAAAATACTGCAAAATATCTTATGAAAGAATTTGAAATGAAAGATCTCGAGAGAACCAAATTTTGTCTCGGACTTCAAATTGAGCATTTGAAGAATGGAATTTTCATCCACCAATCCAATTACACCGAGAAAGTGTTGAAGAGATTCTATATGGACAAAGCTCATCCTTTGACTTCACCAATGGTCATTCAATCTCTCAACATACATGATGATCCATTCCGTCCCCGAGAAGACAATGAAGAAATACTCGGTCCCGAAGTACCCTTCCTGAGTGGTATTGGAGCGTTGATGTATTTAGCTAATAATACTAGACCAGATATTGCATTTTCTGTAAATTTATTAGCTAGGTACAGCTCATGTCCAACAAGGCGTCATTGGAACGGGATCAAACACATATTCCGTTATCTCCGCGGTACAACTGATCTCGGTCTATTCTACCACAAAGATGAAAAAGCCGCTTTAATCGGATATGCAGACGCTGGATATTTATCAGATCCTGAAAAGGGTAAATCACAAACCGGGTACGTATTTACTTATGGTAATACTGCAATCTCATGGAGATCTATGAAGCAGACATTGACAACTACATCATCAAATCATTCGGAGTTAATTGCACTATATGAAACCGGAAGAGAATGTGTGTGGCTGCGGTCTATGATTCAACACATCCAAAATGAATGCGGTATGAAGCCTATTACTTGTCACCCGAATTTGATCTACGAAGACAACACTGCGTGCATAACTCAGATTAAAGAAGGTTACATCAAAGGGGACAGAACAAAACACATATCACCAAAGTCTTCTCTACTCACGATCTTGAGAAAGAAGGGACAATCAACATTCAACAAATCAAATCCAGTGAAAATCCGGCCAATCTGTTCACCAAATCTTTACCCCCAAAGAAGTTCATAGAACTTGTGCAGAAAATCGGCATGCGCCGCCTTCAAAATTTATGTTAATTTCAGGGGGAGTATTTGAATGCACTGCACTCTTTTTTCCTTCATCAGATTTTTATCCCACTAGGGTTTTCCTGATAAGGTTTTTAACGAGACAATACGTCCAAATACAATGACATTATAAGTCATAATTTTACCCCTTAATTTTCACATTAATCTTCACAATAAATTTTTAAATACAAATAACTATTCTCAAGGATGAACAATTCAAGGGGAATATTGTAAAACCGAGGAAATGACAAGTGTGAATTGTTCATCCTTGTCACCATCCTGACATTCTTGTAAACAAGACACTAAGCTTCTTTCCATCCTTGTAATCATAGATAGGCAGATGGCTAGATTTAATAGTGTCAGCAAAATATGTAGAAGTAGTCTTTGATGATTCATCATCAAGCCCAACTAGTATAAATATGGCTTGATCAAACCTTTGTAATGTAACTTAGAAACTCAGAAAATCTTTATATTAAGAAGAAATAATGTAGAGCTTTTATTAATATATCCCTCTCTTAAGTTTAGTATTGATCTTCTTCATTTCACAACACTTTTTAAGTTTTTATTAGTTGCAAGTGGGCTGATTTTCAGCCTAAACTAATAATTTTGTCCAATCCATCCGGCCCAATAGCTCCAAGATACCGAAAAGTTGAGTAAATTGGGAGTATTACAAACGGCCTTAACAGAGAGTGAAAATGGAGATTTCTTCAGCCTGCGACATCGACGAGACGACGAACCGAACGCCAAGGAAGAACTAAGAAGGAACGCCGGCTCGCAGACCGCGGACCCCCTACCGCAGACGCCTGCCTCCCTGCCTCTTCGGCCTGGTACAGTAGTGTGCCGTGCTTACAGTCATCGAGCGGAGTCAGCTTCAGGCTTCACCGCTTCAGACTTCAGCCTTCAAGGCTTCAGGTACTCCTTCAATCCTCCGACCTCCCTCCATATTGATTAATATGATTAGTTCATTATTTGATTACTTTATTATTTGATTTGATTTCATTCATCTTTGTTTAATGTTTATATAGGAATAGTTGATAAATAATCAGTTGATTTGTTGGCTGTTGAGTGTTAATAAATGTTTTTTTCATATTCTTAATTGTTGGTTGTTATCTATTGAGTATTGATGTTATAAATTATTGAGTTAGAGAAAATATAAGTTGACCCCCATTGTCCTCATTACTGCCCCACCTCCAAGGCTCCAAAGATGGAGACATGCACATTAAGATTGAGACCATAGCTAGGTTTGGTCCACAATGCAAGCTTAGGTTTGAGGTTCCAATTAGGAATCAAATGCTTCTCAAATAGCTTAATGCTAAATTTAGCACATTTGGACCTTTCTAAACTTTGGACTAAAGAATCATATGGTTCATGAAAACCCGAATGTGCAATTTAAGAGGGGGTTAACTAGGTGAGTAGGTGAAGTCTAAAAATGTGGGGTTTAAGTAAATTTTTTATTTCCTTTCAAGAAAAAGTAAAATTTGTTATTTTGTTATTTTGAAATTGTGATTCTACTATGTTTATGTAAGGAATTTAAGTCTTTTATTTATTATAAAGATCTTGAAATATGATTTTTATGCATGTTAGTTTAGAAGGTATTTAGGAAGAAAATATTTGATCTTATTTTAAAACTTTTTCGATGTATTGATAATATTTTGAGAAATTTCTAAAAACAATATGTAGTCTTCTTTCCAATTTGATACCACCCTTTTAGACGCGATTCGATAAAAGTTATTTCATCCTTGCAAATTGATCGATAGCGCCCTGAATGTGTGCAAACTGCGATGCAGAATCGGCGTAGCGTTGCAAACTGTGAGCCCATCCTCCATCGTATACCACCCCCTTTGTAAGCCCTGCCTCTGTTTTATTTCAAAAGTACTCCTCTTCTGTTTTCTGAGTTATTTTCTTCTCTTGGTCCAAGATGGCAGTTCCAGTTGGAGGATCTATTCTATTTTGTTGGGATTGAAGAAAAATACTTGAAGCTGTATAGAGTTATTAACACTTTCATTTAAGAAATTTTTATTTTTGGCAGGTTTACTAGTTGTGTGCCCATGATTCTAAGTTTTGTTCTAAGTTTCTAACTGTTTTAATGTTACATGAACCCATTTTTTACCTATCCGCTATGCTTCAACTATTTACAACAAGGCTATCTGCTATGCTTCCACTATTTACAACAAGGCTATCCGCTATGCTTCCACTATTTACAATAAGGCTATCCGCTATGCTTCCACTATTTACAACAAGGCTATCCACTATATTTAAATCATTTTATTGTATTCAAAGCGTTTAAGAAATCTAACAGTACATTTTAATTTAATACGGAGCATATATTTGAATGGTTATATAAGTGCACTCACAATTTCAAAATGAAATCCTTATTGAATTTTTTTGTAAAATGAAATCCTTACAGTATTTTTGTGTCTTGAACTATCTTTTTTTATTGAGTTATCCACAATCATAAATTCTGCTTTTTTGAGTATTTTATTTTTTCTTACAAATAGATTGGATATTAAGAATCAGTTTTGTAGATTTATTTTAAACTACATATTTTGCCTAATTGCTGCTTCTTTATACAGTAAATGGATGTGCGATTGAACAAGAATAATAGATACTCTGTATTGTTTTTTTATTATAGTATACTCAATGAAGGGAGATACTAAATCTTGTACTTTAGTAACTACGTAGTATACAAATTCAGATAAACATGTGAACTTTTAAACTTACTGATTTGTGGTACTCTAAACTGCGAAAACGATCTACTAAAATAATTTTCCTTTCTCAAAACACTGTAATCAGTGGCGGGCTAAGGAATTCCGGGTTGGGGGGGGGGGGGGTGTTAGCGTAAACAAATACATACACACATATATATATATATATACATATATATATATATATTAAAATTTTGGAGTAAATATACCTAAATTCTTTTGGGGCCAGCGTCTCCCCCACTTGCCCCACCTTTATGTCTGCTGCTGAATGTAATTATTATAAGGAATGCCAAAATGAGACAGCCACATTTGAACTGAAATGCAGCTTCGTAGAAAGAAAAAAGTACAACGGGCAAATAAAACTCAGGCACACCGCACACCCCTTTTTCATGAAAAATACTGTTCTAGATTTCTGACCATGGACCTTCACCCGTTCACTGGTTATACTTTTTAGGTAAAAAAATACATACAAATACATACGTAGTATAATTTAAAATTTTGGAGTAAATATACCTAAAATTTTTGGGGGCCCGGCATCCCCCACTTGCCCCCCCTTTATGTCTGCTGCTGAATGTAATCTTTATAAGGAATGCCAAAATGAGAGTCACATTTAAACTGAAATGCGGCTTCGTAGAAAGAAAAAAGTAAAACTGGCAAATAAAACTCAGGCACACCCCTTTGTCATGAAAAATACTATTCTAGGTTTCTAACCATGGACCTTCACCCGTTCACTGGTTATACTTTTTTACATAAAGATCACGTCTTCATACCATCATTTTTTAGTTAATTGAAAATTGAAAATAAAGTAAATTTCGCTAACTGAAAAAGAAAGTTTGACATACTTGTATACTACGTTGGCAGTAATATTATAGTCAAACAATTAATATATTTTATCACAATGAACATAAATGGGAAAAAGTAACTAGTCGTACAAATGGGCTTGCGCTCTGGCCTTTTAATCTGCAGGGGTAAAACATTTGACCATGGAGACTTCTGAGTCTTGGACCTTGAACGTTAGTAGGTGTACAACTTCAGACCCTGAAAATCGAGAATCTCCTATCTGTAATCTCTTCAGAGAGGGGAGGCTAAAGGACAAATATTTGATTCTTTTGAATTTTTTCGAGGAACACTCTGCATTATCCTCGTGGAATCAGATAATTATTGCTGTAAAGAAGAAGAAAGTTTGAAATATTGAGCTGTGTTTTTTAGGGGGACATTTCAGCATTTATTCATATATGATTCCTATATCTTGGAAATAGATTTCTTTCTCTCTTGTCAATTCTTTAACTTTTCAATACCATAGAAGTATTCCACTGGTATGCATTTGCACGATTCTATTGTTGGAACTTGCACTCCAAGAAACACTTTACTATTATATTATCATAGTTTTTCATTTTTTAAAGGTCATGAAGAGGGCTATACCATTTGGAGAGCAAGTGGATATCTCGTCAGATGATTCTGATGTTGATGATGTGAAACCAGATCTTGATATTGACCATGTAATCAACACCAAATTTGTCATTCAGCAACCATTGAATGAATTTTCAGAAGGTATTTTAGTTGTTTTTGTGTGTTGTTGTATTGTTTTGTATACTGCATTATGTTCTTTCTTATTGCATTTATTTGCAGCATAACCTCTAATCAATGCTTGCTTTGGTTTTCATTTGAAGAAAATTGATAAATACTATTTTTCATTTAAATACAGAGGGATTATTTTTATCTCTTTGGCCATGAGTTTTTTTAGTCTGTAATTCTGCATTATATGGAGGTATACCATTTTACAGGAGAAAGGTGTCATTTTTTATGAAGGTATGATAAACACTATTGAGCTTTCATTTAATTTTAACTTTGCTCGTTAAAGTTCATGTCCTTTTAGTTACCGATTTACCATTTCACATACATAGATTTTAGAGGGGCTAGTCTCTATTTTGCGGGAAGTTCTAGGGTAATTAGAAGCTCCCCAATTTGTTAGTTACCATCCAATGTAACTTGTTTTCTAGCAAACACTCATCTGTGACTTGTACACAGAATACATATCTAGCAGTTTTCCCATCTTCTTTTAATCGGATAGATTCATGATAAAAATGAGACAAAAGTGCTCTAGTTCAGACAAAAAATAACATTTTTTGGTTATATTAGAACCAACTGGTACCAAGAGCACCAACTGGTAATTCTTCATGGTACATTTATGTTCTTTATTCCACTTATCCCCGCAATTAAAACACAGACCCCTTCTACTTCTGTCTTGTAGTTCAGTCTGGTATAACTGTTGACCATTCAGTCTGTCCTTGTTTCCCTGGGTTGCTTCATTTTTGCCGTTGCTTTAAACTTTTTCATCCGGTAGGACTCGAGTTGTCTAGATGTTGTTTTTATTTCCTTCAATCCAGGGTATATATATCTGGAATTAGTTCCCCGACGTTCTTTCCACCTTCGCTTGTCTTCCTCCTCAGAACTTCTTAACCTTAGTGCTGCATTTTTTTCTTCCAGTTAAAGTGCCCTGTCCATGAGCGCGGTCAGACTCTGAGCAGCCTGAGCTGGTATAATTTGAGTTCAGCTTTGATTTCAGCCTTCAGGCCATTCATGAAAATACCTTTAAGCATTTCAATGTCAGTAGTTCTATTGGGGGCTACTACCAGTTCAAATTTGTCCCAATACTCTCCGACCCTGTCTGTTTCACGCTAAGCATGGGACTAAAAGCGTATATTATATTATACGCATATATATGCTAGACTAAACTACTTATACACATATATGCATATACTTGTACGCGTATTGTGTCGAACTTTCATGGACAGAATAGAACTTTGAACCGTTCTGTTTATCTATATTACTCGTAGATTTCTAGCAACTTTTATCGAATAGCTACAAACTTTTTCTTTACTTTTTTTTTGAGTCAGAGCTAGTAGTTACTAAAAAGCTATTTTTTTATCTTTCTAGTGCCAAACATGCACTTAAGCTATACTGGTACATACACTTAAGCTATAAACTGGTACATACATGGAAATCTTTATAGCACTTGGTGCATGTTTGGCTGGTTCAAGTTTCTGAGTTTTAGCTATACTGGTACTAGAGATGTCAATGGGGCGGGGTTGGGGTGGGGGTTCACTCCCCCATCCCCGCCTCGTGTCTAAAAAATTGCCCCCACCCCCGCCCCATCCCCCACTACTATTCGACCCGCCCCATCCCGCTAGACCCATGGGTACCCAACGGGGAAATATTCATAAAAATTAACATTATTTTAGACCCAGACAATTTTTCAAAAATCAAACAACACTTCTAGTATGTAGGCAAAAAATCTATTAGTTTTTAAGTGTGAGTATAATCTTACATCCCATTTCAAATCTAGAACACATTATACACATTTTGATTTAGTCATTATGTTAAACACTTTATTACCATTGATTAGCTCCATAATATTTTTCTTAAACCCTTCATTCAATCAATCATGTTCATTTGACAACATCTAGGACGACCTATGGCCACCACATTTTTATGAGCTTTGACTTACAATCATAAAGATGACATTCATAAGAAAAGAATTAATGCACTATAATAGTAAAAGAAGAAAACATTCACACTGTGTCTGAGGCGTTTAAGCTAATATCACTTTATAATTTTCCCAAATTCATTTTACTTTATATGATCTTGATAACCAATTTTACAAGATAGCTAAGTTATTTAACAAGAATTAGATAGATCTATTAGACACCGGGCCACCATGCTATTTTAATTACTTCGTATTAGTAATTACTCCCTCCGTCCCGTTGTAATGTTCCCGGTTTGACCTACATACATATTAAAGAAATAAACTTACCAGGGGGTAAATTTTACTGTTTTGACACTGTTTGACGCTGTTTTGCACTGTTTGACCCTGTTTTGATGTAGGATAACTTTCCATTTAGGGAAATGGGAAGTTTCCAACGGGACATCCAAATAAAGAAAGCGGGAACATTCCAACGGGACGGAGGGAGTACATATTTATGACTAAAATGAACATTGTTTACAAAAATATGACTAGTGACTAGAGTAGTAATGAAATTATAGTAACCTAGTTACATTGTAGTAACTAATAGTCATATTTGTATAAAATAAATTTTATTTTAGTAATATTTTTGTAAAAAAATCTTATTATTATTAGTAGTATTATTGTGATTATTATTAATTATTAATATGTGTATATGTACGGGGGATGGGGCGGGGAAGGTGCGGGAGGTGCATAACCCATCACCCGCCCCATATTTAAGCGGGGAGGAAATTATACCCCCATCCCCATACCCGCCCCACCCCACCACCCGCCCCAACTCTCCCCCACGGGGCGGTTCCCCACGGGTCCCCACCCCCATTGCCATCCTTAACTGGTACATACATGGAAATCTTTATAGCACTTGGTGCATGTTTGGCTGGTTTAAGTTCCTGAGTTTTAGCTAGCTTTTACACTTTTTAAAGTCTCTAAAACCCTCCAACAAAGTATAGACTGATTACTAATCGATACAGATTACTAAAACAAAAAGCAACCTTCCCCCTCCAAACCCCCCTAAAAAAGTAACCACACTCCTTTAATTCAATGATGCACAAATGTTTAAATGGTAGCGCATGAATCTAAATTATCTTTGTGGTTTACGCAGATGAGCTGATAAGAACTTCCAGAATGTACCAAGAATACATGCAGAAGCTACCAGTCCCTTCACACCATGGCTCCGTCATCCCGTTCACATCATGGATGGGATTAGCTGCATCCCTTAAGAGGATGTACGGTCAGCCGTTGCATTACTTGACGAACATTCAGATGAAGCAATGGGACCAAGTAAGGATCGGAGCCCATGATGAAGATGTCCCTTTGGATACCATAGTCCATCCCTGCAAAGCGGAAGCCACCATCTGGGCCATCGAAGAGGTTAATAGATGTACCTGTTCACATATTTATTTGGCTAAACTCTGGCAAACCGATCCGCGGCATCACACTTTTGTTGATCCGATTGTTCCGAAGCTTCACACTTTGTCAAAGTAGTTGGCGGCTCTATTCCAGGCTTAAGTGAACTTTGAGTTGCTACATTACGGAAAACTACTACTCCCTCCGTCCCTTATAACTTTGTCAACTTTCTTTTTTTGGATGTCCTATTAACTTTGCCACTTTCCCTTTTAAGTAAAGAACTCGTGGTTTCAGTTAATTCTCTCTTCTCTGCACACACCTCAACCACCCAGTTTTTACATTATTAATCCCCGTACCGATCAAACTTGGCAAAGTTATTAGAGACGGAGGGAGTATGAATTACTTTACCTAGTTTATGCTCATTTGTGTACGTAGGCTTGTACTGATGTAGTCCAAGTGTCCAACATATGTGAGCAGTGATGCATATAACTTTATATTTATTATTTTGCAATCTTGTTTAGGTAGACCATTTAATTTGAGCATTCATCAAACATTCCAACAATATTTGAGTTTAACAACACATACAGTATGTCATATTCATAACACTTGCCACTTGGCTGTAACAAATAACGTACGAGGGAATTAAATAAGACTTAATAACAAACACAAATTTCAACAGAAGTAAATGTATTCTATGATTAATAATAGAGATACAAGTTTTAAATTATCAAAATATGAATTTCAATTCCTATTGTATCCTTTATCATCATATTTTAATAACCAACACAAATTTCTATTTTGCTGAGAAGTTGCGGCTCCCCTCAATAGGGTTTTTTCCGCCGCTTCTTTCAAGCATGTGATGTGGCTTGTTTATTTCCGGGTGGATCTGATTATTTTGATTCGGCCTGCCTTTGGTGTGATCATTTCCCAAGCATTCTAGGGGTTCTCTTCTCAGAGGTAAGTTTTTTCACTGTGCTCGGCAGTTTTGGTCTACCCTCTGTGGTAACTGGTAATGCTGGCAGGTTGCTTAGGCAGAATTTTGGAGTAGCATTGAAATCCCTCTAAGTGTTCTTATGATTCTTGGTGCAAAGCTTCCGCGTGGTGCAAGTCTAGTTCGGGGCTGGATGTGCGGATTCAAGGAGAACGTGATGTACAAGGAGAAGGATGAGGTAGAAGATGCAATATTGTCCGTTCGTCCTTCTCCGGAACCGCAGCCATGGAGGGATCAGGTGGTTAGGGTTTGGAAAATATGCTTCAAGTTTGGATCTGGCCGCATGCGATTTATTGCTCTGCTTTTCCTTCCAGTTTTACTTATGTCTGTTTAGACTTTTTACTATGTTTTGGCTTGCTTGTGATAGAGGTATTTTGGAGGTGCTTATGACCGTTATTTGCCTCAAATCTCTGGTATGTTCAGTGAAAAATTTCGCTCTATTTTGGGTAAATTTTTCTATGTCTGATCAAGGACTGATAGAACTCTTCGGCTACTTTGAGTTTATTGAAATGGTAGAGTACGGTGACCTCAAGGGTCATAAAGAACTCTATGTCGCTCTTTTGGTGGTTAGTGATTCGTGTTGCTTCTTTGGAGGTGACTATCTCAAAGTCCGATCATAGAGCTTTTCTTGAATCTAGATGGAATCAGTTAGAAGATAGTTGGTGCATCTCGAGCTTTTTGTTGATTGTAACTCCAAATTGTTGGTTAAATTAATAGTGTGGCATTTCTTTCAAAAAAAAAAACAAACACAAATTTCTATTTTATTGTACAAAAAAAAACTACTAGTTTTAGTCACCACAGGATTCGATTATGGTGTTGCCAATCTTTGACGATCAACTTCTTTTCTTACCGTTAATAGAACAAAGTTTTATCCTACTTTAGTATTACTTCTATGCTCAGAAAGAGCAAAGATAGAACATCATGATCTTTGAAAGGAAATATGTGCCCAAGATCAGTGACCAAAGCTTCAATATAATTGTTGCTCTCAAAATAATTTATATTGACTTCGTCCCACTCAAGTTTGTCAAATTGATGTTGGGTGTGAAGTCAAAATAATAAAAATTGTGCAGTTGAGTTTAGTGTAGAAGAAAGACAAATCAATGGAGCCACAAATTCATTGCTTTAAAATGAAAGTGATAAAATTTCACGACACACAAAAAAGAAAAGTTGTAAAGTCCAATGGGACGGATGGAGTAATATAAACAATGTGATTAGCTTGAATATAATTGGTGGAACTTTTTGAAATAATTGTTATAATGTAATCAATGTCATGAGCTTGCAGTTGATAAATCCATGCAGTAGAAGAAGAGCTGCGCTCATGATAACATGTTTATGGGGCTTCTTTGAGTCCTTAAATAGCTTTGCATAAGTGGCATATACGAGTAGGCTTGCTAGAGTAAAAAACATGAATGTTTTAGCTAGGGATGAGTATATGGATTTTCGATACGGTTTTGAACGGATTGGAATAATTCTTACGAAACAAAACCATCGGTTTGGATCGGTTTAGTTCTGTTTGGTTTCATTTTTTAATAACACATGAAGGTTTTATTGATTTTTTTAGTCTGGTTCGGTTTTTTTATGTATTTCTCGGTTTCGATTTGATTCTGTTTAATACGAATTGGAAGAAATACTACCAAACTCAAATCAAATTGCATATGGTCCGATTTTTGTTGGTTTAGTTTGATCCGATTAAACTTAACCAATATGTCCACCCCTAGTTTTACAATACACACATCATCACAAAGTTGTTCTTGTTAAAAGCACATTGTTAATATTAGTCTGGCTTAATTGAAAAGATGGATGTGAAACTTAGGGCATGAATTAGGTGCAATTCAGAATGTTTTGTGTCTTGAGAATGATAGGAAAATTGAATAGATAAATAAACCTCAACATCGCTAAATCGATAAAAGATTTTAACTAGACACAGAAAAAACGTTTTGTACTCGTTTGATTATTAGAGATTGAAGGAGAAATTTTGAAGTGTAGGCGTGCATGGGGGTTTGCTAATTGTGGATTAAGCAGTTAAAGCTTATACAAACAATGGTGCAATAAAGCAAAGAAAGAGTTCAGATGACACCATGCTTTATACCATATTAAGAATCTCTACTTCAGTACTTTAAAGGATCTTCTTTAGATGGCCGTGCTTAACTCTATGCGGATTTCGATGCATACGTCCCCTCGACCGTATACAATGATGGTTTACTTAGGTACTCCTCGACCTTTACACATGGTGTGTATCAAGTAGATTAATGAACATGCCCGTCTTCATGTGACCCAAACAAAGATGAATGTCAATTTTATTTGGGTACGCTACCTTACACGGACGGAGGTAGATGGAGGGCAACCGGGCCGCGGTGCACTCCAAAATTTAAAATTCTTTGTATTTTTAGTGTAAACGTTTACGTGTAAAAATTTATCTGAAAAAATTCTTTATACTGACTTACTCAAAATTTCAATCCTTGCTACGTCCCAAAATTTCAATCCTGGCTACGCCCCTTCTACCTTTTGTTGATTGGGTGCTTCTGAAACAACTCAACCGCAACTCTACTTCTGAAACGTCTTTCTCTTATTTTTTTTTGTACACATGACTCTTTGTACAAGATCAAATTATGTTACTCATATCCCTACAAAACTACAAATTTTGAACATTCTCACAAATCTATTGGCCATGCAAGTTGTTGGGGAGTAAAAGGATCAAGCTAATATGAGAGTAAACTACTTATTACTTTCAAGAATAGAAAGAAGAGACATACAAATTCTAACTAAATATTAAAAAAGCACCTCACATATATCTCAAAGATATTACACAACTCTTATTGGTTGTACGATGATGATCTAATATCTGATGTATTTGATGATAGAAAAGCTTTACAAGTTTTTGTATTTTGGGACCAAAACCGGGTAGGAGGAAGCTAGAAAAAGGTGCTAGAAAGCTCGGAGGAAGGTTCAATGGAGTGTGTGAGGAAGGTTTTTCCTTGATGTGAGGAATTGAAGCTTCCTTGACATGAGCTTTTGACTTCCATATCTTCCTAGAATTGAATTCTTCAATTTTTGCGATATTTCCAATGACATTTAAAACACTTGAAATGGAAGAGCATGAAAAAAGATATCATTAAATCAAATACTTGGCCTATTTTCTGTACTATAACGTTTTCAGAGTAAATAGAGCATATTTGGCATAAATAGAGTCTTAGATTTGAAATCCAGTACATTAGGTAACCGTCCTGTCATATTTTGAAAGTGAAGCCTGAATACGAGCTTTAGAACCCGATAAGAATTTTTGTAACGCGATAAGAAACGCTTGCAACGCAATAAATTACAACAAGATATGATCAAGTCAAATACTACGCACACGTGTTCAGGTCAACCCAACAATGTTTTTTAATTTATGAATAATATGTACCTATACTTTGTTGTGTGTTAGTTTGAAAACGAGGTTTAGAACTCAAGAACATATTTCCAACGAATTATAAAACGATTGAAACGGGACGAAATAAAGCAAGATATGATCAAATCACATACTACACGAGTTCGAAGTGAAATCAGAAATCTTTATGAATTTTAGGTTGATCTATACCTATTCTTTACTACATTGAAAATGAAGTCCGAACACTAGTTTAGAAGTCAAAATGATCTTTCCAACAAGATATAAACAACTTGAAATGGAAGAACATACAACAAGATATGATAAAATCAAAATACTTCGTTTTTATCTATAATATAGCGTTTTCATAGAATAGAGTCTTGGATTCAAAATTCGATTTATTAGGTAAGTAGCCATCACATAATATTTTGAAAAAAAAGTCTTGACTTTACTGGGAGGGCTTTACCATCCATGATCGATATGTGGGGTCACTTGCTTCATAGGTAGATTTCCTGGCCTCAAAGCCATTTATGAATTGAGAGAAAAATGGGGTGTGAGATGCCTCATAAGGCCCCATGACAAAGGATGAGTCATTTTCAAGTTTCAAAATGAAGTTGATAGAGCTAAAGTACTGAATGAAGGGCCGTATAACATTTTTGGGAAACTCTTAATGCTTAAGGAACTTGGAGATGATTTTTCGTTTGATGATGAAGAATTTTTAAAGGTACCGATTTGGGTTAAATTCCCTAATCTACCTTTAAAGCTTTGGAATGATGAGGCTATGAGCGAAATAGCATCCATGGTGAGTGTTCCACTAACTACGGACAAGGTTACCCAAGAAAAAACTAACCACCATTTTGCTAGAGTGCTAATCGAGGTGGATCTTTCGAAGCCACCAACGCTATCATTTCCTATACGGTTACCTTCCCGAAAGGTACTCAATCAAAGGATGGTTTATGAAACATTCCCGAATTTTTGTTTCCATCGTAAAGAATATGGGCATCACCCATTTATTTACAAAAAGCTAGCCGAGAAGGAACGGGGGATGAATGACAATGTTGTACATGATGAGGATATTGCAAGGGCGGGTGGGATGGAAACTCTAGCTCCTCTGGCTCAGGTGGACGCTGCTACCCCGGAATCAACTAAGCTGGCAGTTTTGGAGGCTGCTCCACCCGAACCACCTGCTGCTTTTGTTGAGGCTGCTTCGCTGGAACAAGGGGCTGCTACTCCGGCTGTCCTGGTAGCTGCTACGCCAATTGCTGCTGCACCACTTGCTGCTACGCCGGATTTGAAAACCAAGAAGGTCATTGATACACACCAGGCTTCCGCCTATGAGACTTGAGCAAAAGAAACTGTTAATGAGCAAATCTGTTTGCCAATTTCTAGGGAGGAGGACCCGACAGGGGCGAATCTAGCATTAACGTTCAGGTGGGGTCAAAATTTAATTAAATAACGTATATTAAAAAAAATGTCAAAATGTAGTACAATATAATAATATCTTAGAAGTCAAAATGTAAATTATAGAAATGTCAAAGAATAAATTGAATATTACAGAACCGACAATACAATTATCTTAAAAGTCATAGATATCGAACCGAAGTTTTATCGGTTACCCAAATGTTTAGTGCCAATTTTTAGGTTAGTTTCTCGGAAACAAGATAAACCGATTTTTTTACTCTAAAATCTATACTCTATGTAAAGAAAACTTATTTTCACCTACGAAATCCAATGTATTCAACTAATTAATTTTTCGATCAATATTCAAAAGCCCAATGAATTAAACTAATTAATTTTTAGGACAATATTCAAAAAGCTCAATCAATTGAACTAATTGTTTTTTCAGACTAATAAAGCCCAATTAGTTGGACTACTTAATTTTTGCATCCTAGTATTCAAAAGTTAAAATTCTGACTTGATTTGTGTAAGATAGCATGTTCCTGGACTTGGATGGAAAATACAAAAAAAATGATGCTCCAGCTAGGAATTGAACACATAACCTCTACATTGTCAATCATGCCTCTACCATCACACCAACGTAACTTTTGTTTACAATAGGACGTTTGTCCTAATTATACCATTTCTTCCCAGCACATATATAGTACGGAGTATATATATACTAGTAATTTCTTTTTTTTGAGGTGGGGCCTAGGCCCTCCCTGGCCCTATGCCAGATCCGCCCCTGGGACCCGAAGTTGCCTACTTCTGAGGAAGAGGACCCGCTTAGTTGGCTGCGGATACTACCAAGTTGAGATTAGTAGGGATTCTTTTTTCCCTCAGATTAGTGATTTTTGATTCTATTATTCAGGGGCCTGTCCCGATTTTTACAGAGTTAGTTGGTTGGGAGGGTTTTATCTAGGTTAGTTAATCCTAGCCTAGGTAGTGTGTTTCTGAGTGCTTTGACACATTCTAAAATGTTATTTTTGGGTGTTTAATTTAATTACCTTTCATCAAAAAAATTGAAAAAAAGTCCAGAAACGAGTTTAGAACCCGATAAGATCTTTCCAACGAGATAAAAAAATGCTTGCAACACTGTGACACTGCACCCAGATTACTTGGATTTAGAATCCTCAATTTAATTATTGTATTTGAAATTTCTTTCGGTATCATGCATGTCCCACGCCAAGATAAAGGATGAAGGTGTTGAGGTAGGCGCATGACGGCCAACATTATCACTTAGTCACATCACATGACATGAATCAAAATATGAATATCGCTACAGCTAGGTCGTCGCCCGTAAATGACGCGTCATTTCTCCGCCTGGGGGTGGTGTCAAATGAGCAAGGGCGCACTACACTTCATAGACCTGGGTGTGGTGACAAGAATGCTAAGGCTGCTAGGTCATCGTCAGAAGTGACGCACCACTCCGATGCCCGTGTATGGTGTCAAAAATGCAAGGGCGTGGTCGAGGTCGATGTGGTGTAAAGAAGAGAAGGCAGGGTGCCAGATTGCGTTTTGAGACATGGAATGTTGGCTCTCTTACGGGAAGATCATCCGAGATAGCCGAGGTTATGAAGAGGAGGAATATTCAGCATAATGTGCATGCAAGAAACTAAGTGGGATGGATATAAGGCACATGAGATTAATCCTGGAGGTTTTAAGCTGTGGTATACGGGGAGAGGGAGGAACGGAAATTGAATAGCCATTATGGTGGCACATGATATATTGAGGGTGTGGTTGAAGTGTTTTTAGGAAGAACGATCACATCATGATCATTAAGTTGACTATAGGAGATGAGATCGTGTTCATGGTAAGTGCTTATGCACCATAAGTGGGATTGAATGCATCTATCACTCAAATTTTTTGGAGGATCTTAAGGAAGTGGTGCAACGAGTGCCAAGGGGAGAAAAGCTTGTCATAGGAGGCGACCTCAACGGGTATGTGGGCCCAAGTCGTGATGGTTTTGAGAGTATCCACGGAGGACATGGTTTTCGCACTAGAAATGAAGCGAGGAAGAACATTCTGGATTTTGCCGCGACTTATGAGTTGGTTGTGATGAACACTTGGTTCAAGAAAAGTGACTCTCACCTTGTCACTTATAGAAGTGGAGCTAATAGTACTCATATTGACTACTTTTTAGTACATACGACTTGGAAAACTAGCTACCATGATTGTAAGGTTATCCCAAGTGAGAGTGTTGTCACCCAACATATATAGGATGCTTGTGCTTGATTTTCAAGGTAAAAAGAGGACGCAGATTAAGGTACAAGGGGAGCCAAAGATAAAATTATGGAGGCTCGAGGGAATTTTCCAACAAATTTTTGCACACAAAATGTTGGAGGAAGATGTATGGTCTATTGATAATGACACACATGCGGATGATGTGTGGTTATCAATGGAGTCCACCATTAACAAAGTGGCGAAGGAGATACTCGGAGAATCCAAAAGATGTCTGCCACTAAAAAAGGACTTCTTGGTGGAATGATGAGGTGAAACAAGCAATAAGGACCAAAAGGGAATGCTATAAGAAATTGGGCAAAAGTTGGAACGAAGAGAACATAGAGGAGTACAAGGAGGATGGATGAAGAGCAAAGAAAGCTATGAAGGAAGCCAGAGGAAACGTGAACAAGGAATTGTATGTAAATTGGACTCCAAGGAAGGAGAAAAAGACATCTACAGACTTGCTCCCTTTCGTGACCGTAGGTCTCAAGATATCGAAAAAGTTAAGTGTGTGAAGGATGTCGACCAAAGGGTACTAATGGAGGAGGAGTAATGGAGGATGATTAAATAAAAGAGAGATGGATGTCATACTTTGATACCTTGTTCAGCGGGAATAAAGTGCAAGGTATTGATGAACTTACTATAACAGAGTGTATGGTAAATCGTGACTTTGTGAGAAGGATTCAAATAACAAAAGTTAAAGAGGTTATGAGAAAAATGGGGCGGAAGAAAACAGTTGGCCCAGATGGCATACTGATCAAGGCTTGGAGAAATTTGGGAGAGAAAGGTATCGAGTGGCTAACACGTTTCTTTAACATGATTTGGAGAAACAACAAAATGCTAGTGAGTTGGCGAAAGAGTACTCTCATTTCTCTATTTAAAAATAAGGGTGATGTACAAGAATGTGCCAACTATCGAGGGATTAAGCTTATGAGTCACACTATGAAACTTTGGGAGCGAGTGGTTGAGCAAAGATTGTGTAAAAATGTGAAAATGTCGGAGAATCAATTTTGTTATATGCCTGGACGGTCAACAACTGAGGTCATTCACCTTCTTAGACAAGTTGTGGAAAAGAATAGAAACACAAAAATGATCAACATTTGGTGGTCATTGACTAAGAAAAGTCATATGATAGGGTATTACAAGTGTCCGCAGTAGTGTAGGGAGGACCGTAGAGTTCCCTATTACTATCGTAGTGCACCAATGATCTGCTCTGAGTCCTTTCTTATTTGTTATAGTCATGGATGAACATACGAAGTCAATTCAAGAAGATATATCATTGTGCATGATATTTGCCGACGATATTGTATTGATTGATGAGACGCAATCCGGTGTTAAGGCGAAGTTTGAAGTATGGTGACAAACATTGGAGACCAAGGGATTACTCTTGATGACAAGGAGATAACAGTGTGTGATATGTTCCGTTATTTGGGCTCCATAATTCAAAAGGATGATAAATTAGATGAAGATGTATGTCATGGAATCAGAGCTGGGTGGATGAAATGGAAGAGTGCATCAGGATTTCTATGCGATCGAGGTATGCCGACTAGACTCAAAGGTAAATTTTATCGAACAACAATAAGGCCTGCATTAATGTATGGCGTAGAGTGTTGGGCGGCAAAGCAATGCCACATTCAAAAGATGAGTGTGACAGAGATGCGTATGTTGCGTTGGATGTGTTGACATACCAGAAAAGACCGCTTGAGGAATGAGATAATCAGACAAAAGGTGGGAGTAACACCTATAGAAGATAAGATGCAAACGTCTCGTTTGCGGTGGTTTGAGCATGTGCGTAGAAGACCGAGTGATGCACCTGTTCCATGACTTGAGGGGTGGGGAGAAGAGACAGAGAAGAGAGGGAGAGGAGACTCAAACAGACTTAGATGAGAGGAATCAGAACTGATATGTATCTTCTTGGGTTGGATGTGTGTACGGCTTTAGAGAGAGCAAAGTGGAGGGCGCACATCCATGTGTACGATTGATGTCTTTTCTAAATTTCCTCTCTCTTTTCTTTTGTCATTTATCTTCTTTATCTTTTATATTCTTATGTTATTTTTATCTTCTAGCTTTTTTATGCTCTTTTATTTTTCTATCTTTTATCTTTCTTATATTCTTATGTTATTGTTATCTTATATTTATTTATCTTTATTTTATTTTATTTTTCATAGTCCCCCCCTCCTTGTCCGTCTCTCTGTTTGGCATCGATATCATAGATCGATTCATGTTAGTCGACCCAAATTCTTTTGGGATTAAGGTTTGGTTGTTGTATTTGAAATTTCTTTTATTAATGTTGCATAAGATGATTAAGGATTTAATCGATAAACAATTAATTGAATTGTTTATCGGACCCAGAATCTAGAGGGACTACTTAAAACATTTTTGAGTCATCTTATTAATTATCGGCGCCCAACATAATGGAAAGGAAGTTATATAAATTGGTTGGGCCGAACTAAGAATGATCGGGCATCACAAGTAATATTTTGAACTCTTCAATATGCTTGTAACTTAATTTGTTCTGGAAATTGAATTCTTCAATTCTCTGACGTCAGACATATTAGAAAAAACATCCCAATTATTGTCTGCACAACTCTAGCTTATCTCGTGTCACAACCTTTTTGGACTACTTTACTCCATCTTTATTAGATATATCTCTTCAAAACCTCCCTGGTTCACCATCTTCAGTCAGCAAAAGGTATGTAGATGATGTGTACCTTTTTGATGGTGTATGACCTCATTCAGATCTACGAATAACTGAACCAATTGAGAAGAATCACCATCATTTGTGCTCATGTCTTTCGTATGTACCTCTTCATTGAACAATACAAGCTTGACTAGAGACATGGTAAATTTACCACTTGGGGCTGAGTCGTTGGGAGTAGACTCTAATGTTTTCCAACTATCATGAAGAGAACTAGGACGTAGTAGAGATTGCACATTTCATCTCCAAGCTAAGTGGCATTTCAACACAAAATAATTAACCAACCAGACTCTGGAATTCACAGGTATTTCGACAACAAAATTTCCACTTTTGAGCTTCATATTGACAAGAGTGGAAATTTTGCTATTAAACATATTGACAAAATTTCACTGCTTATGTCTCATGAGTAGGGCCTTGTCCTGAGCATTCTTGGCCTCATACATATCTTCTAACTTCTTCCAAAGAGCATAATCTTTGATTTCTTGTGCAACATGATGGAAAACACTATGGTCAATCAGTTTCCATATTTGACCAATTGTTTTATTATTTAATTATTTAATTTTTGTCAACTCAATTTAGTTGGCCGGTTCAGGATTAATATCCTTTAACTCTATCTGATCAAAAAGCTCTTTACAGATGAGGAAATCTTGCATCTGAAGTTTCCATAATGTGTAATTCATACCCTTGAGCATAATCATGTCACCAGAAGATGAAGTTGACTAGTCAATGGTTATCTTCACCTTTTCAACAATTTTGATTTTCCATTTGAGAAAAATCGGAGGAGAATTTTAAAAAACGGGCAGCACCATTGCATCCATCCTGGAACCACAAATTGCAGGATAGACACTATGAGGGTTAAAATGTGATTTTCAAAAAAAAATTACAGATGCAAAGTATAATTTTTGAAAATCGAAGGACCAAACTGCATTAAAAAATATAACTTTAACTAGTGACGTGGCACTCATAAGTGGCTAACAGGATGATGACACGATGGCTGACACAGTGGTGTAACAGGCGGACGACGTGACTGACACACAGATTGTAACACCGACCCCGAACATATTTACTTTTAGTAATTTATGTAATAAACCTTGAAAGATGATTTATGAATTTGCGTAATTGTAAATTTTTATTATTTCTTTTACGTGAATAGTAAATTGCATGTGGGGCCCACAGCGGGAACGGGGACCGCCCGATAATTCCCGAACCACATATTATATTCATCTTGGTCTAGATAATATATATATGGTGGTGGATATTTTATTTGGGCCATAAGAAAGGCATGGAGTTGACCGGTCGGTCAAACGGGGCCCAATTACCGGTATCGGTAATTGAGCGGATAACAGCCCGAAATGAGTTTCGGAGGCTCCAAAATTAATGTTGGGGAATGTACATCTATTCTAAAGGCCCATAATTATTGGGAACGCGTGATATATTTTATTTGGTCCGTTAAAATAAAATATGATTAAAACGGGCCGAGAAATACAACTTTCGGGGCCGATTGTACACACCGGGACGTAATGGGATGACCTCCCACATAAGTGGGGGCCACCCCACGTTTTTATGGGTGCTGATTGACCCAAATTAATGGGAAGGGGACATCCAAAGATGGCATATTCGGACTTGTGATTGAGGGAGTGGTTGGAGGTACATGCACACCCATTTAGGGCCCTATCAACACCTCAACTTGGTGTTTGATTGAGGATAGGTGCCTCCCCCCTCATTTGAGCCATACGGATAACCCAAAGGAAGAGAGAAGCTCTAGGCATCACCTCTCAAAAAGGCTCAAGCGTGAAGGAAGCAAGAGAAGAGGAAATCCAAGGAGAAAAGTATAGTGTTTGAGGTAAGAACTCAATGAGTATTCTTGTAACTAGTTTATTCTTGTATGATTTTTTAGAAATCATATGGTGGATTAAACCATGAGTTCTACACATTTAAAAGTGTAGAATATTGTTATAAAGTGGTGTTAATTAACTTAGAAGAGTTGGTGAATTGATAGGAGTCGAAATCGCCGGAAACCGCCACATATAGGGAGCTGTTCGTAGTTGCAGACTACGAAAGCCGCCCGGCTTTTGCCCAGCAGACCAGTTTTACACCTCCAATCGGCCTAGAACGGGGATTGATCGAGGGGCTTAGCAAAGTCAACTATTTCAGCACTTCATAAGGTGAGGATGGCTGACTATATTGCTTATAATTAGTGAGTTAATTTCATAAGAATGCCTAAAGTAATTAGATGAGATTTTCATGGACTATTAAAGATTAATAATGTCTAAATGAAAATAAAAATGAATATGAGTAAGTGAAGCATGATATACAAATTTAGAATAATTGTGTATGATTATGTGAAATGAATGGAATGGCATGTTAATGAAATTACTAAGATGACATTGTGATAAAATATACTTTACTTCATGTATGAAATTCATGAATGGATTAAAGTGATATTTTTGATATTGAGATTAAACTATACTTGGATTGAGAAATCAATGGAAATGAAATGCAATATGGGAAATAGGAACTTGGCATGTTCTAGGGTTATCCAATTAGTATCAAAATACTAGTCGGGGAATTAATATAAATAAATGATGAAATAAATCCTAAGAGGTAGGATTGTGAATAGATATGCCTTAAGTAGTCTCAAGAGATACTTAAGGATGAATGGTATGAACACTAAGGAGTGATTAGGGGTAGGCCTAAAGGCCACCTCCGGGAATAGATTCTAGGCATAGGACTTGCTTGAGAATTTGATTATGAAAATAATTAGAGTTGGACTCTAGGATGACATGGAGATGTAGTTGGGCCGAGCCCATGCCATTTAATATGATTAGCATAGAAACGTAGTTGGCCCGAGCCCTTGCCATGTATATGTGACCTCCGTGGAAACGTAGTTGGGCCGAGCCCTTGCCACGAAGTTATGGTTGGTATGGAAACGTAGTTGGGTCGAGCCCTTGCCATACAAATTTTGATATGATACATCGAGTTAGAGGATTGTATAGAGATGGAGTTGGGCCGAGCCCATGCTATACAATAGGGGCTCGATGGGACCCCACGGGGTTATCGTGACTCGCGGTCACGGGGGAATGAGAACGGTGAATTCTAAATGAATATGGGCCTACGGGCCGACTACTTAACTTTATGTAAAGTAAGTACAGTTAAAGGTAAAAAGGGGTAACCGATGGTTATGGCCTATAATATAATAGTACCCTAAGTCGGGGGTCTTGGAAATTAAAACGTTGATTATACTTAGTATAGTTGCTATTGTACTTGTCAAATATTTCCAAGTACTGACCTCCCCTTCACGGGGGAGGCCACCTCACAGTTTCAGGTAGGACTTGAAGGTTGCTATCGGCGCCCGTTGCTTTAGGGACTTTCAAGGGAGAAGACGTGGTTCGTGTTAGTATATATGTCCTAGCGACAATCATTTCTTTAAAGACATATGTACTTGATCACATTTAGTTTTTATATTTGATATATACACGGTATTACACTTTATGAATGATTGTTTTCGATTGTCAATGTTTTATTCATAACTGTGTTCCCTTGGATTTATGTTGTCAATAAGTAAGTGGGATCTTATATGATATAACATAAGGTCCTAAAATAGCCCCAATCAATGATCATCAAGAATGGGATATTGATGATATACGATAAGATTGGTATGTGGACTGCATCATACTTTTAGAAAGTATAGTTGATCTCACGACTATGAGTTCCTGTAATTCATGATGGTCACATAGATATTTTAGAGAATATTGGCATACCCACCGAGAAACCATTTGATAAGTTCTATTCATGTGTCTATGGGATTATCGGCGTATAGAATAGTGTAATAGTCCTCCGACTTGAGGTCAATACGTACTACATGTGCGGAGTGATGTACTTTGACCATGACCAACGCTTGCACTCCAATCGGGGTAGATACGACATGTGTTGGGTGCATCACGAAGCACATGGAGTAGTAGTTGAGCCAAGAAAGGATTCATTCCTCATAATAGATTAAGAGAGAACATTCTACTTCTCATATCTAGATGGATCATAAAGTCATTGGCCAATGCAGAGATATATTCGTTTTGGATATCGAATATGATCGTTATGGATCATCTAGAAAGATTGAGAGATAGAGAATGAGTTATTGGGATAGACACTATATCATATTCTAGACTTAGTTGAATGTTCGCTGAATGAAAGGACCGTATCACTATGAGCTCTATATTACAGGGAATTTGTATAGTCCTCGCAAACGTCCTTATATATTAAGTTTGTCTGGAGAATCGTCTAGGGATTCGCTAAGACCTTAATTTGATTAGTGCTTAATATATAAGGCCCTATGGATCACACAACAAGTGATTATACCTTCCGATTGAATTGTTAGAAGGAATTAAATATTATTGATTGGATTAAATAATATTTAATTCGTAATACTGAAAATGAATTAAATATTAATTAGATTAAACATATTTAATTCATGAAGCTGAAGGAGAGTTCTATTTGATAGAATTAATTAAGTAAGATAAATTAGATTTATCATACTTAAATAAGATGTATTTATTATTAAATAAAGTAGATATTTTCTTTTGTAATTTGGAATTAAAAGAAAAGTAAATAAAATAAATATTAATATATAATAATTAGAAAGTGGCGTGCAGCCACATCTCAATTATTATTATTATTTTGTTTTGTTTTATCTACTTATTTAATTAATTAGGAGTATTGGTCCTAGTAGGATTAGAACTCATTAATTAGAAAGACTTTCATTGTGATTGGGAGACTAGTTTCGAACTAGTATAAATACATCCTTCTCCTTCATAATTTGCAGACCAGTTTTCAGATTCAGTATTACCAGTTTATTTCCCTGCGAAGAGATTTCCTAGCCTTTTTCTTAGGGAGATCTAACCGTTCTTTCGGAAAGGAGAAATCACGTGGATACCAAAGGTCAAGGAATATCACCGCTAGGCTGGAAGATCTGTAAGTTCTAACTCAGATCTGTCATTATTATCATATTCGTTATTTTTTTCATAATCAGGGAAGATCTGTTTGGGAAAATTTTAAACTTCCGCTGCCGTACTTTCGATGTACGTTACATCAATTTCCTAACTGTGGTATCAGAGCCAAACTGATTTTAATGACATTATACGAATTTTGATAGATATTTTCGTACGTCAAAATATTTTTTCAGAAATAATATTTTTGCTTCAATCGAATCTGGGATCACCGTAATAAGATTTGGTTTTAGAAGTTAAAATCTGGAAATAAAATAAAAGCCTTTTCAATAAGAACGATGTGTCTGCTTTCTTCGTGCGATCACCGTTTTTGGCCGTGGACGAAGCTGACCAGGGTGATAAGTTCTGTCATTCCAGTCGTTGGTCATCACCGAAGGTTGCCGGGGTCCTGACGTGTCTTCTCGATGAAGAAGCTGCTGCAGTACGATACGGATGAGGATAGGTTTCCTAGATCTGGAGTATTGGGCCTAGGTTCGTTTTGTTGTTTCGACCTTGTATTAGATTTTGTTGAATTTCTAAATTATGAAATTCGTGGATGGTACAAGCGCCGGCAGACCTCTATTACTTCGTAATTCGTATTGCTCTCTTTGCAAATTTTGGAATTTTAAATTTAAGGAAATTTCATTGCTCTATAGTCTACCGTACTGCACATAAGTAAAGGCTATTCTTTTCTTTAAAGACTTTTTGAAGACATTATATATTTTGATAATTTAAAATATGTGTTTCGAAGGTCTTACAAAATTGGGTAGAAAATCACTTTGTTTAATTAGTTTAAACGTCTTGGAGAGTTAGAAGGGCTACTTTTAACAGTAAACAGTGTATTTGGTTTATAGCATGCTTATACTTTAATGTTGATTATTGTATTTGTTGATAAATTAGATTTATATTGCATGCTTAATTTTACATGAGTTAGGTCTCGTTAACATATTATTTGATAATATGTTTTAGCATCTTGATTAAATAATTTAATACTCCGCCAAATGTTCCCCATAAATTAAAATTTAAGTCTTATCTAGGATAACAACATCACCCATCATAATTAAATTAGTAGAAATATTTTTTCGTTGAAGAATATTTTACCCAAGTGTTTATTCCATTCGACAAAATATAGAACTAATTTATAGGTACAATTGTTTGTGATCATGTGATAGTTTTGACTTACTTAAATTAGCTCGAGTCGCCCAAGCGTCAGTGTTAATTTAAGGATGTCGATCAATTAAAAATTGATCAACCAAAAGTTGCTTGGACGCAATTGGTCTGGGGACCTACCCATTATATTATTGCAGTGATCAGCCCAAGCTGGGACTGTAATAGTATGAATGAGGATTTTGGTCACTATGATTGTGAAACATTTCATGTTCCTTTTATTGGGGTCAAAGAGCATGTAAAATAGTGGGAGCTAAATAATTAAAAGTCCATATTATTTAGTTAACTAGATGTGATCATAGGAGTTAATATATGATTTTAATTCCGTTCTATTTGAACTTATTTAGGCTTTTAGGTATGTCGAATTTATCATTGAGAAGTATCTTGGATACAAATAATCTGATTGAACCAAACTTTCTAGACTTGGAACAAAATATGCGTTCCGTTCTTAGGCAAGAAAATATCGAACATATATTTGATACATGTGTACCCGAGATCCTTGATGTTAGCTCTTCTGAATTAGCCATGTTTGACAAGGACATTCAGAAGAATCACATTGCTGAGGTACCAAATGATGTATGTCTCTACTGCAAAGAGATAGGACATTGGAAGAGAGATTGTGAGATATACAGGACTAATCTAGCCAAAGCACCGAGTGCTTCTAGCTTAGGCATTTTTGTCATTGATATTAATATGTCTACAACTAACTCTCACTGTTGGGTATTAGATACGGCTTGTGGCTCACACATTTGCAATAGTGTGCAAGGCCTAAATGACAGTAGAGCAGTTAGGCTGGGTGAGATTGACCTACGTGTAGGAAATGGAGCAAAAGTTGCTGCTGAACGTGTAGGGACCTATATATTAGATTTACCCAGTGGTTATAGATTACAACTAAATAATTGTTATTTTGTTCCTTCTATAACAAAGAACATAATTTCCATTCCTATGTTAGACATTGAGGGTTTTTCTTTTCATTTTGCTTATAACACTTGTTGTTTTTCACAAAATGGTATTGTGTATGGAAATGCTCCTCTTATGAATGGTTTATATGTTCTTAATTGTAGACATGACATATTAAATGTACAAAATAAAAGACCAAGGTTAAGTAATCTGAAAAATACCACATATCTTTGGCATTGTAGGCTTGGTCATATTAATGAAGCCAGAATAGCAAGGCTAAGTAAATTAAATTACTTAACGCCATTTGATTTTGAATCATATGGTAATTGCGATTCGTGTCTCTCAGCTAAAATGACGAGTAAACCTTTTCTTGGAAAAGGACTACGGGCCAAAGAAGTGCTTGAATTGGTTCACACAGATGTGTGTGGACCATTCCCAACTCAAGCTAGAGGAGGTTTTTCTTACTTCATCACGTTTACTGACGATTTCTCTAGGTTTGGATTTGTGTATCTTATGAAACACAAATCAGAAGCTTTTGAGAAATTCATGGAGTATAAGGCTGAAGTAGAGAAGCAACTTGACAAGAGTATCAAGACTCTACGATCTGATCGTGGAGGGGAATACTTGAGTAAGGAGTTTCTCGATTACTTAAAAGGTCAGGGAATTCAGTCACAATGGACTCCTCCAAGAACACCTCAATTGAATGGTGTCTCTGAAAGGAGAAATAGAACCTTGTTAGACATGGTTAGGTCCATGATGAATTCCACGTCTCTTCCAACATCTCTTTGGGGGTATGCATTGCAAACTTCGATATACATTCTGAATAGAGTTCCATCTAAATCAGTGCAAAAGACACCATATGAGTTATGGTGTAATAAGAAGCCTGTTCTTTCACATATTAAAGTGTGGGGTTGCCCTGCTTATGTAAAGAAATTGCACACTGATAAGTTAGGAGCTAGAAGTGAGAGATGTTATTTTGTGGGGTATCCTAAAGAAACTAGGGGATACTATTTCTATCATCCTGAGGAACATAAAATCATTATTTCCAGACAGGCACGATTCCTAGAAGAAGACTTGGTCTTCAAGGAATTCAATCGTGAGAAGATAGTACTAGAAGAAATTCAAGAATCACAAAATAACATAGAGGATGAAGACTTGTTAGATGGTCAAAACAAGGATTCAGTGGGAGGATTAAGCGGAAGTATGTCTCTAGGAGGATATCCTTCAGCTAGTGGGAGTAATATAGGAAGCACCTCGCACCAGCAAGTGGTTCCTATTAGGCATGAAAGAAATGACATGGTTGTCATTCCTTCTGCACCTACTTCTCCTTCTCTGGAAACACTTAAAAGTGTAGCACTAGAAAATTCTCCGAGCATTGGAGAGTCCAATGCAAGAGAACCTCTTCACAATCAGAATGAGCAGCCTGAACAATCGCAAAATATTCAACTTCGTAGGTCTACTAGGATTCGTCATGAACCAACTAGGTTTGGCTTCCTCATGGAGGATCATGATGATGTTGAAATTCCTGACAAGGATGAACCTAAGACTTACACTGAAGCAATATTAGATATTGATTCAGAGAGGTGGCAAGAAGCCATGAAATCTGAAATGGACTCGATGTATATCAATCAAGTATGGAACTTGGTTGACTTGCCTGTTGGGGTTAGACCCATTGGATGCAAATGGGTTTTCAAGAAGAAAATTGATGCCGAAGGCAAGGTGCAAACATAAAAAGCTAGGCTAGTGGCTAAAGGTTATAGTCAAAGAGAGGGAATTGACTATAGTAACACCTATTCGCCAGTTGCAAAACTCAAGTCCATTCGAATTTTGCTTGCGATAGCAGCATACTATGATTATGAAATTTGGCAAATGGATGTCAAAACTGCTTTCCTTAATGGAAACTTCAAGGAGGAGGTGTACATGGTACAACCTGAAGGTTTTATATCCAAGTCAAATCCCAAATCAGTATGTAAATTGGAGAAATCCATATATGGGCTAAAGCAAGCCTCAAGGAGTTGGAATATCCGTTTTGATGAAGCGGTCAAATCGTTTGGCTTCATCAGAAGCAATGAGGATGCGTGTGTATATACAAAACGCAGCAAGGATAGCGTGATCTTTATGGTCATATATGTTGATGACATTCTGATCATAGGGAATGATATCCCCTTATTGAAGTCCGTGAAAGAATGGTTATCCAATATCTTCATGATGAAAGATCTAGGTGAAGCCTGTTATATCCTTGGGATTAAGATCTATAGAGACAGAGTTAATAGGATGTTAGGTCTTTCACAATCCACGTATATTGACAAAATACTACATCGATTTAAAATGGAAGAATCTAAGAAAGGATTCCTCCCGATGGGTCATGGGATATCGTTATCAAAGAAGGATAGTCCTTCAACTGATAATGAGATCAAACACATGAGAGGGATTCCATATGCTTCTGCAATTGGTTCAATCATGTATGCTATGATCTGTACTAGGCCAGATGTGGCTTATGCGCTTAGTATTGTTGGTCGATATCAAAATAATCCAGGAGAACGGCATTGGAGTGCTGTTAAGACTATTCTTAAGTATCTTAGACGAACTAAAGAATATTTCTTGGTTTATGGTGGACAAGAGAAACTAATAGCATCTGGTTACTCTGACGCTAGCTTCATGACAGATAAGGATGACTATAAGTCACAATCAGGATATGTTTTTAATCTCAATGGAGCAGCAGTAGACTGGAAGAGTTCCAAGCAGGACACTACAGCTGATTCGACAACAGAAGCCGAGTACATTGCTGCATCAGAAGCAGCTAAAGTGGCCGTATGGATACATGAATTCCTCAAAGAATTAGGGGTTGTTCCAAATGATAGTCATCCAATAACCATTTATTGTGACAATACTGGTGCTGTTGCACAAGCAAAGGAACCAAGATGCGACAAGAGGAATGGACATGTGCCGAGGCGCTATCATGTGATTCGAGAGCAGATAGCAAGAGGAGAGGTTGCAATAGAACGTGTTTCCACTGAGGACAACTTGGCTGATCCCTTCACCAAAACTTTGAGCTGTGAGAAACATACTAGACATTTTGAGAATCTAGGTGTTAGACGCATCGGTGATTGGCACTAGGCCAAGTGGGAGATTGTTAGTATATATGTCCTAGCGACAATCATTTCTTTAAAGACATGTGTACTTGATCACATTTAGTTTTTATATTTGATATATACACGGTATTACACTTTATGAATGATTGTTTTCGATTGTCAATGTTTTATTCATAATTGTGTTCCCTTGGATTTATGTTGTCAATAAGTAAGTGGGAGCTTATATGATATAACATAAGGTCCTAAAATAGCCCCAATCAATGATCATCAAGAATGGGATATTGATGATATACGATAAGATTGGTATGTGGACTGCATCATACTTTTAGAAAGTATAGTTGATCTCACGACTATGAGTTCCTGTAATTCATGATGGTCACATAGATATTTTAGAGAATATTGGCATACCCACCGAGAAACCATTTGATAAGTTCTATTCATGTGTCTATGGGATTATCGGCGTATAGAGTAGTGTAATAGTCCTCCGACTTGAGGTCAATACGTACTACATGTGCGGAGTGATGTACTTTGACCATGACCAACGCTTGCACTCCAATCGGGGTAGATACGGCATGTGTTGGGTGCATCACGAAGCACATGGAGTAGTAGTTGAGCCAAGAAAGGATTCATTCCTCATAATAGATTAAGAGAGAACATTCTACTTCTCATATCTAGATGGATCATAAAGTCATTGGCCAATGCAGAGATATATTCGTTTTGGATATCGAATATGATCGTTATGGATCATCTAGAAAGATTGAGAGACAGAGACTGAGTTATTGGGATAGACACTATATCATATTCTAGACTTAGTTGAATGTTCGCTGAATGAAAGAACCGTATCACTATGAGCTCTATATTACAGGGAATTTGTATAGTCCTCGCAAACGTCCTTATATATTAAGTTTGTCTGGAGAATCGTCTAGGGATTCGCTAAGACCTTAATTTGATTAGTGCTTAATATATAAGGCCCTATGGGTCACACAACAAGTGATTATACCTTCCGATTGAATTGTTAGAAGGAATTAAATATTATTGATTGGATTAAATAATATTTAATTCGTAATACTGAAAATGAATTAAATATTAATTAGATTAAACATATTTAATTCATGAAGCTGAAGGAGAGTTCTATTTGATAGAATTAATTAAGTAAGATAAATTAGATTTATCATACTTAAATAAGATGTATTTATTATTAAATAAAGTAGATATTTTCTTTTGTAATTTGGAATTAAAAGAAAAGTAAATAAAATAAATATTAATATATAATAATTAGAAAGTGGCGTGCAGCCACATCTCAATTATTATTATTATTTTGTTTTGTTTTATCTACTTATTTAATTAATTAGGAGTATTGGTCCTAGTAGGATTAGAACTCATTAATTAGAAAGACTTTCATTGTGATTGGGAGACTAGTTTCGAACTAGTAAAAATACATCTTTCTCCTTCATAATTTGCAGACCAGTTTTCAGATTCAGTATTACCAGTTTATTTCCCTGCGAAGAGATTTCCTAGCCTTTCTCTTAGGGAGATCTAACCGTTCTTTCGGAAAGGAGAAATCACGTGGATACCAAAGGTCAAGGAATATCACCGCTAGGCTGGAAGATCTGTAAGTTCTAACTCAGATCTGTCATTATTATCATATTCGTTATTTTGTCATAATCAGGGAAGATCTGTTTGGGAAAATTTTAAACTTCCGCTGCCGTACTTTCGATGTACGTTACATTAATTTCCTAACAGTTCGTGCTTCTTCTCTTTCCTGTTTTCAAAACAATTATAACAATGCTCATGGATATTATTTTTGAATAACTATTTGGGGGCTTGTATGCCCATGTTTGCCAAAGTGTGGCTAAGACATCTTTATTAAATGCTTCCGCTGTTTTAAATGAATGATTTACATTATGCTTGTTTATGGATGTACTATGTGTGAATGGTATTCATGACGCCTTGTATAGTATCGATGAGTTGGACTGTGGTTGACTATTCGTACTGTACGGCGGGTTGTTGACGTGTCCGGCTAGGTCCGGGGCGTGACACAGATTGAGCAGGCTACGTTAGTGTTGACGCAATCGTCGTCTTCCGCTGGACGGTGCGTGCATCACGTATATTGGGTATTCATTTCCTATCAATGCATGGGTGGCGCTTGCGGTGGGTTTTGTTGGCCGGTTGGTCGCTGTGAAATACATGATTGCTTCTCCTGACGAAATGAATCCAATGGTGTAAAGGGATTTCAATATATTTCCGAGCAAAACGTAACAACACGATTTTTCATATAATAGTATTTTTCTGAAAAATCTAACGAAAATATCATAAGCTCAACCAAGCTCTGATAAGCTCAACCTAGCTAATATCAAAAGCTCGACCAAGCTCAACCGAGCTCTAGGGAAAATACTTCTATTACTTTCAAAAATAGAAAGAAGAGACATAGAAGCTCTAACTAAAAAGTCTAAAACACATCTCACATATGAGTGACATGTCTATGATGATCTTATATATTTCTACCTCTGTCCCATTTTATGTGTTTCTTTTGATTTGACACAATTAATAATAAAGTGGTTGAAAAGGTGAAATTATGATTGAGAGTTGAGTAAAGTAAAATGTTGTGAATCACATATTTCTTTTCAAAAAAAGAAACGTGACCCTTATTTTAGAATAACCCAAAAAAGTAAGACATATAAAATGGGAAGTACCTCACCACTTGAGGCGTTGAGTTGGGTAAATGGTGCGGGTTTATAGACGATAGGAAATAGGAGATTCATCATTCATAGTTATAGACGATATTATAGCTATTTCTCCTATATTTGAAAGTTTACTTTCTTCGATGTCAAGTAGTCTTTGAATTGAACTGTATTGTTCTTGATCTTGCTAGAACAACTGCTTCTATGTGTGACTATTGTCTTGGTAATTTGAGCCTCCATCATTAGTTTTCTACTCCTTAAACTTGGATTTGATTAATGTAAAACGATTACCTTTGTCATCGGCATTTTACTCTAACAATAATTATGAGCTCCACTACCATTGTTTCTTTAACTGAGAATTGTTGACTTTGTTTAAAAAGTAAAGGATGAAGTCGTGAAATTATTTTCCCGTGTTTAACATGGAGTAAAGGAATAATTTAAATTCAAATTGTAGTCCTAATTGTATTGATGGAAAGGAATTTGTCAATTTGTCACATCATTCTTACACATTAAAAAGGAATATAGGATAAAAATATTGAAGATTGTAAAAAATCTGAGGAAAATGTTTAGTCCTAGAGATTGTTTAGCTTGACTCTTATGTAGTGAATGAAAATGTTTTACTCATATTAAGTTTTAACCAAATCATACGACCGAACTGTACGCTAATTAATTTTTTTTTATAATCCAGGTGTCGGGGCTTACGTTCTCATAATCCTGGAGTCTATGAACTACCCTCCACAGCCCCTAGACAGTTAAATCCAGATCTGATCACAGTCAGACTCGTCAGTACTGGCTCCAAAGGACGAATCCAGCAGGACTTACATCACCTTTCAGGCTGCTCCTCCTACCACATGAACCCGCTACCTTCATTACCATCCTATCCCTTCTCAGCCGTTGAGCAACTCCGTGAAGATAGGAAGAATCATTGGGAGCAAGACCTCCCTCATCTCCCCTTGGTGGGAATTGAACCCAAGACCTCCCACAAAGGAGAGACTTGGGGGTGGATGATCATCCATTGGACTACACCCACCTCCCAAACTGTACGCTAATTCATATCATACCAGTTGAAAGCACTTTAAATACTCCGTAATAAATGGGTTATATTTTAAAAAATGTCATCTACTCGAAACATTAGTTTGATTTTTTCACAGTGATACTAAGAGATTTTTAAAAATAGTAATTATCCTAAATAGGATTAAATGGAAATATAATTGCACAAATAGGACTAAATTCTAAATTTAATTAGTCTTCTAATAGAACTAAACATTAATTTTCTATCCTTAATACTTCCAATCAAATTAATTAATTGCCCTCTAGGTCCCTTGGAGAATCGGGACATTTCATTGGTGGCGGAGTAGTCCAGTGGTGGCAGTGGCGGAGACCGACGACAGCAGAAGGTCTGGGGAGAAAAAAATATCTGGATCTTTTTTGCCCTGTTAAAGCTCCAACGGCGATCAGAATCTTAGTGGTGGCCGGAATCTGGCCGACGCCCGACAGCGGCTGGAGTCTGGCGGTGGTAGGTGGCTCGGGCAAGTGGTGGCAGGGCATTTTTATTCAATCACAAAAAGTCCTATTTTGATAACTTTAAAATTACTATTCGATCTTATTTGTGATTTCTAGCCATCTTTTAGTCCTACATAGATAATTCACCCTTTCAATAAAGTAGGATAGTTTAAGGGTAATTCTAAATGCAGCCACACAACCGCTATTCACAGACCCTAATCAAAATTAATTGATTAAATATAAAATGAATGTCTATTGTATCCCTATACTATGCCACTATTCATCAACCATGTTGATTCAGCAGCATCTCAATGGATGGAGATGCTCTCCCCCACTTCGCCGGAGATATCTAAAATTCCACTTGCTCTGTTACACATTTTTGTCTCAATTATTGGATGAGCAATTGTTAGTTTTGATTTATTTAAAACCCAATTGAAATGTGCACCAAACAGAAATTCCCTTGGGGTGTTTAGTCGAAGAAGGTGTAAAGGGTTTCCAATTATCCAAACACATCTAACAATTAAAATATCAAAATATCAAAATATCAAAATATAAGGATACAGGTACGGCACGTAAATGTTAGAATAAAAATTAATATCTTACCAATAATTAAAATTCTAATAAGTAAACTTTTACTAATAAGTAAAAGATTAAAAAAATAAACCCAATTTTTATCATTCTTAGTACATTCTAGATGCATAATAAATAAGGAGTCATCGATTGCTAATAAATCTGAACCAGAGAAGTGGAGAGTAGACTACGGAAGTGCAGATACGAGACTACGAATCTCTTCCGCGTCTGGCCGTTTGTTGCAAGTCCAGACTCCCAGGCGGACTGACTACGCTGTTGCCAACTGTGGGAGATCGCTAAGCTCTTGCCGTCTTGCCGTCGTTGCAATCGACTAACAACATATAAGTTGTTTGTCGATTCACCGGTGCCAGGCATTCGTTCAGTTTCAGCACAGTTAGTCGATAGCTTATGTGCGGCAGACTGAGGGATTTCTTTTAAAACGCAGAAACGTGTCACAACAGATTTAATATAGAGATAATTACCCATATAGGAGTAAAACATAAAAATTATGCAATAATAGGAGTCAAGCTTCCCGTGAAGTTTAGTAGGAGTAAAAAAGGGATGGCCTGACATAAATACCCTTAATAAAATCTCAAGCTCCATTGTTTATTAATAATTTAAATAAAAGCATTAAAAACAAACATTACAGCAACCAGACAACAACATAACCCTAGGGCTGATGACCACCTTCTTCGCTGCCGCCGCCGCCTCCACCGGTCACTTCATCTACCGCCACCGTCGGTCACGTCATCTACTGCCGCCGCCAGTCACGTCGTCTACCGCCGCCGCCGGTCACGTCATCTAAGCTAGCCACCGCCTCCACAGTGCCACCGCCTCCACGGTGCCGTTCGCCTCCATGGCGTCGCCGCTACCCCCACAGGCGCCGCCGGTGGCCTCATCCACAACCTATCACGACAAATCTCAGATCTGATCTCTTATTTGGCATGCTATCATGGAAATGCTATCTTGCAGTTGAAGTGTCATCTTAATAACATCATTGTCATCCTGATATGATAAAAAAGCATTTTTCAAATTGAAAAACATGACAATATTGTACTTCCAAAGAAATAGTATATTGCCATCTTTGTACCGTTAGTGCCATAAAGATGACAATAAGTGTCAAGATAATACTTTCACATACTGTATTTCCAAAGAAATAGTATATTGCCATGTTTGTATCATTAGTGCCATAAAGATGGCAATAAATGTAGAGATAATACTTTCACATAGAAAAACATGGCACTATTAGTATTGTATTTCCAAAGGGAAAATATTTTCATTAATGCCCTAAAATTACCTTAAAATAGTGATAATGATAATTTGTGGTTAAATAATATAAGTAATTTGAAGAGTTACAAAAGAGTTTTCAAAAAGAATTTTTTCAAAATGGAAATAGAAATCAAGCAAAGCACCATCTTAATTCAAAAAGTTTCTAGCCCCCAACTTCATATTCATATTTTCAACTGTAAATAAAAAATTCAGTTTTTCAAAATGAAAGTCTCTGTCACAGAGCAAAGGAAAACAAGGTGAAGAGGAAGGGAAAGAAGAAGAAGAAAAAGAAGAAGAAGAAATTAATGCTTACCTACACAATCGCCGCTCGCCGCCCACCGGTACGACAGTCGGAGTTGAGAAGTAAAAATCGCCGTCAAAACTTTGTAATTCACCGGAGATAGAGTAATTGTTGGATCCGTCGGAAATTTTGGGGGAGAAAATATGATGGATGATGAGCTGCAGGGAGAGAGAGAAGGGAGATGCAAAGAGATATGCGTATGTGATGGAGATGCACGCAGGAGAAGAGATAAGAATGAGGAGAGAGGTGAAAAGAAGTGGCTGGGAGAGCATATGCCTGATATGGAAGATTAAAAAATCAGGAGGGTAATATAGGGATAAAATAAAAGAAACTCCTATTTTGGGAATAAAAAAATATAAGGTCCTATTCTTGCATTATTCTTATATTTTAGTCCTATTCAGATCAAATACTTATTTAAAACGTATCTGAAACGTTTCCGGCATCAGGCCCAATACCCCAACCCGCCATATTAGTTTCCTACTGTTTCCATCTCGTTTCCGGCTGTTTCCGCAAGTTTCCCGTTTCCGAAACGTTTCCTAAACGGAAACGTGGAGGTCCATGGTGTTTTCATGCTTCCTAGCCAACCACTGCTCCACAAAGCAACCGAGAGCATGAATTTAGCAAACCAAAAGCAGTTCCCGTGTGATATCCAAGTCAAGACCCGATGAAAGTAGCTTAGCTCCATCAGTAACCTTGCCACCGCCATAGCCGTCACCACCACTACCATAACTTCGGTCACATCCACCTCCCGACTCCTGACCTCCATAACCTATCCGGCTCTCCCACCACCTTTTGCGGTGACCAACCTTTTGATCACTGCTACCGCCTGACGTCCACTCCGTAGCCTCCACCTCCTCTACGAGATTGGCTCGTTTAAGGAGTTTATGCCCAGCCATGGAAGACATGGAATATAGATACATTTGGGTCTTGCTTTACCAGTAGAAAAGAAATAGTGTTAGGAAGGGTGAGTTTGTAAACTTGATCGTATGTTTGAAACGAATTAAAAAAAGAGGTTGCGTTTAGGCTAACCGCAATCCAGCTTTGTCAATACATCAAATTCCTCATCACTTATATGTATTCATTCAATCAATCCAATTTTTATTGCAATCCAATCCCGTCAATGTATTTACCCAACAATTTTTTAATTTAAAATCTTACTTTTTAATATCGATTTTTTTTTTCAATTTCTTTCTTTTGTGAATATTTATGATTTAAAAAGTCAAGCATTTCAATGTAAAAATACATAAATTTGGGATTTAAGTTTTTAAATTTCACTTCAAACCTACTTTAGAAAAAATAAGGGTAAGATGCAAAACAGAATTTTAATCATGGAATCTTAATTTTTTAGCATTTGAATCTATTTAAGAAAACAATTGTGTCTGAAAAACTCAACCAATTGAAACTTCATTTTGTATTTATTTATTTTTTATACGTAATATTGATATCATAAAAAATTATGAAATTTGATATATTTTTTATAAAATTCGGAGTATAAATAAAAAAGTTATTATCGTTCAAAAAATGAGGATTTAAATTTTAGGCTTGTGTATATTACTTCCTACGGCCAATCAACAGCTGTTGTTTTCCTTGATTTGGTTCGTGCAGCGTGCACAATCAAGGCCAGAGTGAATACCTCAATGGATTTTGAAGTGAATAGCTCAAATTCAACGCTGGATTGCGGGTAGCCTTTGAAAACAGGGTTATGTTTATAATTTCCCGTTGTTTAAACAGAGAATTATTCCGTTGTTTATATGTAAATCTTTTGTAATGAAAAGGATTCAAAAGTTCATTTATGGAATCTTATAGTGAGTGGAATTTACCCAAACGAAAAGAAAACATCACTAATGAGGTCAACAGACACAATTTGAATTATATTTCTCATTTACATATATCGGAAACATATACCAAAAAGTAATGTAATTATATTTTGATATAATCAACATACAATATACTGTATATATTGTACTAAGTATGGTTATTAGATGTTTATCCTTAATATAATAGAATGTATGGATAACAAATCACTATAAATATAATGCATCCGCATATCAATATATCATCACGATCAAAATTAGATTTAAGATTATAATTAGGAGTGATTCAATGGATTGCATCTCACACTTAAATCCTCTTTATGTGAGAGACCTCGACTTTAAGTCGTTAATTAACTAATGAAGCGAATTTAGGAGCGTTTTATCAAAACAATTTACACTAGCCCTGATGTGTATTGTCTTGAAGCACTCTCATTCCCATCCTCACATTAAGGAGTGCTCTCATTCAAATCAAACTTTATATATATATGGAGTTTGTAATACATATATAGTAGATGTTTGAATTATTACAATTAGGTAATGTTAAAAAAAACTCTAAAAGCTTTTAGTTATGTGTGGTATTCCTCTTTTATATTAGGAATTATTTTTAATTATTTAAGATTTCTTTTAGCGAAAATTAAAGGGTTATTTAGGCTTTGCACCCTCTTTTATACCCCTAATTTGCCTATGCACCCTAGTTTTAAAATTCTTAGTATTTAGGATGTTTTTACTTCGACTGTTTTAAAATTTATCTTATAATAAGCTATTCTTATTATACTTGAATCTTGACCGTATTTTGCTTTAAAAATTGATCCGACCTGCACATTTATTAAATCAAAGACTAACATCCTTTCAAAAAAACAGCGAAGGCTAACATTAGTGATTATCTTGACTAAATAAATATGTAACAACGAAAATAAAAATACCCAGAGATAATCCGGCCATTCAGAAAAAGAAAATGCTGTATGTAATGATTTGGTCACTTTTGAATTTAGTCTTGCAAATCAACTTTTTGATGTATAAATCTCCAAATTTTAATACCCTCCTTCGTATCCTCATCATCATATGTATGTATTTTCCTTGTGATCTGTAAGGAGCTACCCGGCCATACTCCATTGATTTAAATGACGGCCCCTCTTAAAGCAAACGGACATGGGGTTATGAAGTTTCTTCCAGCTTCAAAATTGCCCTTTCTGCTCATTACCATTTTAGCTATGCTTTCGACCTTTGTTTCCCATGGAGAAGGTACTATTTTTATATGTCCACTACCCTTTTCAACTACATACGATCATTAATTTTCAAGAATTTTTCACTTCTACTACAATTTTCTCATATTATCTGTCATCTAATCTAGTTTAGTTTGATATGACTTCATCTTATATTATACAGATCGAGTATATATTTTAGTACCGACAAAGATATGATATTTTTAGGGTATCATAGAATCCTACCTAAGGGGGTTTTTACGGTATAAAATTAGAAGAATCAGAAGCTGTTTTGTAGAAGCTGCTACTCTCCAGATTCTAAAAATCTGATTTTTCAGCCATTTAAAATCACTTTTAAAATCAGATCCAAACATCTTCAAAACTGATTCTGCTTCAAAGTGCTCCTTGGGACAGCAGAATCAGTTTCTAAAAGCGGTTCCAAACAACCCCTAAATATATCTTATTAGGATCAAATGAAAACATTCAAAATCTAATGTGTCACAACAATAGGATCAATGGACAATGGCTACAGAAGATGTATTTTGTATCGGCCTATCGGGCTCAAATTTATTTAGAATTTGGTAGAAGTATTACACCATGTTCCAAGAGTTCCTTACTTTATACAGAAATCAAAAGGATTGATTTTTGTTATGATTTTTGGTTCTAAATCTTTGCCTTGACCCCGTTGAATTAAATTAATTAATAAATTATATTCAATTGAGTATTTTATATTCATTGTTTACAGAATTATAAGGTCTTACAGCGGTCGTGGGGCATGGGCAAAAGGCATGCGCCCAGGGCCCATTGCTCCCGTAGGGTCCACAAATTTTCCAATTATATATGGGGAATATTTTGGTTAGAACCGCCGTAAGGCCAATCCCTTTCGAGAACCTTTTGGGTTGATTTTTTAGATGAAATTTTGTAAACACGTTATTCGTGAAATATAAAACATTCACATAAAACTTCATCAAAAAATTCAATTGGGAGTCAATTAAATAAATTAATTCAAAAACGTTGTGCAACCATATGCATAAAAGTCGCAGCATTTTTCAAAAATTTATTTAACTGATTTTCAAATTGAATTTTAAGCTGAAGTTTTGAGCGAATGTGCTAAACTTAATGACGAACATGTTCACAAAATTTCATCAAAAAATGTAACTCGGGAAGCCCTCAAACGGGTTTGGCCGCAAAGCGGTTCTGGTAAGTCCGAACTAACTAGGATTTTATTATATATATATATATATATATATATATATATATATATATATATATATATATATATATATATATATATATATATAGGGGTGACATCACATACAAACCATGCTTAACTTACTAACCTACAAACTCAATAATATGCAACACTTTGAAGTTCAGTATGCAGTACAAATAATGTAAAGATGCACTCTTTGATTTTCAATATGCAATACAAATAATATAAATATGAAACAGCTATTTTATGGCTTGAATAATATGAAACACTTTGAACTTCAATGTGCAATACAAATAATGTAAAGATGATTTGAATGGAAGGACTAGTTTGTATGTGATCACACTCATGCATCTTTACATTATTTTTATTGCATATTGAAGTTTAAAGTGATGCATATTATTGAGTTTGTAGGCTAGTATTTTAAGCATGGTTTGTATTTGATCTCTTATCTATATATATATATATATGTGTGTGTGTGTGTGTGTTTGTATTTTAATATATAAATATTTAAAAATAAAATCAAACTTAAACTTTTTTCATTACGTTCAATTTTTTATTCAATATCTACAAACTACAATTCTAAAATTTTGAAACATCTATACCAGAATTGTATGTGAACAAATTTCACACTTTCTTTTGATTCATTAAGTGTACGTTAGCGCATAAATGTCAATATTTTCATCTACTTCTCTCATGTAAACTAATGATTCATTGATAATATTTTGCTCATTTTTCTGTTCTTTCGTGTAAGTGAAAGATTAAATTAGCGTACCAAGGATTTAGAAACTTGCAATTTGGTTTAGTCTAGTGAAAATGTGAGTCAAAATATGAAAATCTTATTCCATAAACAACATAACTTTCACGTCTTTCCCCAATTTAAAATTATGTACTATTAACAATCATTCTACTTTTCCATTGAGCCGTTTTGGTGCATGATATTCTCGAATGTCAATTATCAAATACTTAAGAGAATAGGGTTAGATAGGGCCTCGAACTTACAAAAAATGTCAAATAAGGCCTTATATAGGAGGTTCTGTCTAGCCGACGCCATTTGGGGCGTTTCTCGGTGGATTTTTTCGATGAAATTTTGTAAGAATCTTATTCATTAAGTCTAGTTTACTCATACCAAATTTCAGCTAAAACTTCAATTCAGAAGACATTCAAATAAATTCTTGAAGATAACAGACTCCAGGAGAGAAATGAGAACGAATCTGGACCGTTGGATTGTATTATGTGGAACTGGATTGTGCATATGGTGAAACTGAAATGTGCATTGGTTTATATTGAAATGTGTAGAATAAAAATTTAAACTCAAGTGTGCATGAGGTGAAATTGAAATGTGCGGAATAAAAAATACAAAAATAATATCACATCGTACCTTTTATTCTGCACATTTCAGTTTCATCTAATCCACATTTCAATTTCATCTAATGCACAATTCAGCTTCACATAATGTCACTGTATCGTATCATTTGTGCTGCACATTTCAATTTCACCTAATACACATAACAGTTTCATCTAATGTACATTGAATTTCACTTGAAACAAATCTAACAGGATTCATTCTCATTTCTGTCATGTTCATGTCCTAAGAATAATTTGCCTAGAAAAGTGCCATAATTGGACTAAGTTTGTTTTACTCCGTGAGAACATGATCAGAGAAAAAAATGAGAATGATTTCGTTGAATTTGAATCTTGTATGTAATGGGCCCCAAAATAAATTAGAAATTGTATACTATTTTGAAAGTGCACTATTTTGGCATGCGGATCTGCAGCGGCCGGCCTGGGGTCGTTGAAGGTTGTGAACAGGATGGGGCGAGAAGCAAACCCGAGCGCAAGTCCGGGTACGATGATGAGCGAGCTTGTGCGGCAGCACAATGCACGAGTGAGGAGCAGAACTAGTGGTTCAGCAGGCGGCGTCACCGCCCAGCTTCCGGCGACAATGAGCACGGGCGTCGTCGTCGGAAACCACGTTGTGCAGGTCAAACTGGGCAGCCGTAAGACAGAACTGAGCCTGGTTCTCGACACCGGCAGCGACGTGACGTGGACTCAATGCCAGCCCTGCGGCCAGGATAGTACCAATTGCTACTCCCAGCGGGAGACGATCTTTGACCCTTCAACTTCGGAATCCTACCAAGACGTCCCTTGTAACTCGTCATCTTGTACCAACGATGTCTTTGAAGCGACGGGGGCGGGCCCGCAATGCCTGAAGTCCACCAAGAACCCGGTGGCCGGCAAGAGCACTTGCACGTACGGTACAGCGTACGCTTCGCCAGATACCTACTCCAGCGGGAATCTGGGGATGGACAACTTGACTTTGACGGCGGGGGCAGGGGCGATCAGAGGCTTCATTTTCGGGTGCGGCCAAGTGAATGGCTTCTCCGGCCGCGATGAAGCCGGAATGATGGGGCTAGGGAGATCCCGGCTCTCCATCGTTTCCCAAACTGCCAAAACTTTCGGGAAGCGTTTCTCGTATTGCCTCCCCACCGAGAGAGGGACCGGCGGACACCTGACCTTCGGGAGTCCGCTGCCCGCGGCAGCGAAGGTCACCCCATTCGCCGTCACTGCACGAAACGGTTACTTCATTGATGTGCTGGACATAAGCGTGAACGGGCAGGCACTGAATATCGGGCCGCAGGTGTTCAACGCCAGCGGAACCATCATAGACTCCGGGGCATCCTTTTCCATGCTACCTCCTGCAGCCTTCGGAGCTCTGAACGACTCCTTCGTGAGACATCTATCTAAGTATCCGAGAGCGAAAGGGGACGGGAAATCGTTCAACACGTGCTTCAACTTCACGGGCTTTCCTGATTATCAATCGATCATCCCCAAGATCAGTTACACGTTCGCTGGACCTGGAAAGGACCCCAGCGTGGTCCATTTGAACCCCAGCGTGGCCATGGTGGCTATCAACCTCAAGGACCCTCTTTCCCAGGTGTGCTTGGCGTTCGGTGCGAATCGACAGAAGACTGATGTGGGCGTATTCGGCAACTGGCAGCAGCAGAGTCTGGAGGTGTTCTACGATGTTGCCGGTGGGAAATTGGGATTCATCGAGGCAAAGTGTACTTAGTTAAGTACAGATCTATCTATCTATCTATATACAGTATATTAAAGCGCCGTTTGTAAGGCTTGTGGTGGCTTCCATTCGTCATGAATCCTGCTTATTTATGCTTGTTGCACTGCTTCTTCTGTTGTCAAGTTTTGTTTTAATTTGTCTTACATACGAATATACAACAACTACTACTTACACTTGTTCCTCGGGCATTGCACGGGTGTAGCTCTTTATGTTCCTCGGGTACAAATATTTTGTGGTACATGCCGACTATTTAATTTCAAATTAACTTGCACTTAAATCATAATTACATAAAGAAACAAGTTGTAATGTACAAAGAACTTTTTAATACAAAATCTCATCAACCATTATTGTAGATATGGTTGTATTGTTGCCACATATCGTGAACTTAATCCAAAAATGTGATCAAGTATATTAAGTAGGAAAAATTGAATTTAATAATCTCAACTATATGCAGTCTGTTTTTAATAATCCCAATTACGATTATTTCTAGGCGGTCCGAATTTATGGGGGCTTTTTACATTAATAGACCGCATGACTACTTACCGGCTAAGCAAGTTAAAAAAGACTTCTAAAATTAGAAGTCTCTCTCCCAAATTGTAAACGACCGAAGAAGTTGAATGGTATTGAACGTTCGTTCCCTCCACTTTTGCTATTCTTCACTTTTTCCTTCACTGTACACACCTTGAATTTTGAAATAGCACATGTAATATGGTGTTGTAAAGGACCGCAATCTCTGCTTTCTTCTTGTCCGAACCAGTCACTCACCATCTTAAGTAGGGATGGACTCGGGTCCGGGCCGGGTCTGGGTCGGGCCTAGGACCAGGCGGGCCGGCGGTTCAAGAATATTGGACCCGGGACCGGCCCGGGTAGCCACCGGGTCCGGTCCGGGCCGGGCCAGGCCTCCGGTTTGGATTTTTTTTTTTGCTTTCCTAACCCCCCTCACCCCCCACCCCCCAAAACCCATCCTACCCATCAAGCCCAACCCAGGTGGAACCCCAAAAATGAAAAAAATAAAAAAAAATCAATTTGGCCCGGGCCCGGGCCCGACCCGGCCGGGCCGGTTCACCAAAATTGAGACCCGAGCCCGGACCCGCCCTACCCCCCGGGCCTAGGCCCGACCCGGACCCGGACCCGAGAACCGGGCCGTTCCCGGTCCCGCACAGTAGCGGGCCGGGCCGGTCCACGGGCCGGGTGGCCCGACCCGAGTCCAACCATAATCTTAAGAGGTTGAAGTGCGTAAAGTGAAGGTTCTCAAAGCTTGAATGCCATAATCTAGTTAATTTTTTTTATAGTTTTTGGTTTTACATGTAATTCAAAATGCAAAATTAGGGTCTATTTATAGACAATTAACTTCTTGAGTGGTGTTTATGTCGAAAATTGAGTTACTTTATAATTGAACTGATTATTAGTAGAATGCATGATAGATAGAAAGGCAGATGTACACATCTGTACAACATGATTATTTACTAGAATTTAAAGGTCATGAGTTACCTGATCATTTTCAAGTAAAAGCTCTATAATCCAAGTGTGTTCTCACTATCTTCTAATGGCACAATCTACATACAAATGACATGAACAACAATTGTTTAATTCCTACACATAGTTATTACGTGAATAGCAAACAGATGCTTGATTGGAGCTGATGTTAGTTGCTAAGTTTGGGACATGCAAACGGGAAGGTCAGGCAGGCCGGTAACGATGATGAGTGAGCTTCTTCGGGCCCAAAAGGCATGACTCAACGCCTCCGGCGACCGCCTTCTTGCGATTGTCAACACCTCACCCCTTTACAGCATCAGAACCCCACCATGCAGGTTATACTTGGGAGCAACAAAACTAACCTGATCCTTGTCCTCGACACTGACAACCACCTCATGTGGACTCAATGCTAACCATGCATAGAGGATGAAGAGGGTATAAGTCAATGCTACAGCCAGTCGGGACCCATATATGATCCTTTTAATCGTCATATTCTTATTGGTTAATTCATTGTTTACATATAAGTTCTTGCAGAAGTATTCGTAATTAATGTATGTTAAGTAGGCACTATATGTTAATAGGGGATTTGTTTACGCAAGCAAAAAACGTTTTATTCCTATTATGTGTGATATTGAAAATATTTCATGCCGCGACAGACGCAATACACATCGCAACGGCAACATCGACCGCATTCGCAGTTACCGCGACCACAATTTTAAACCATGGGTGGTATTGTGGCACCACAGGGCCATAATGGTGCCGGTCAGCCTTGATCGGACATCCAGAGTGTGTTTGGGTTTTCGCGCGAATGAGAATGACAATGTGACGGGAGTGTTTAGAAACTTGCAGCAAGAGACTTTGGGATGTTCTACGATCTTGAGGGAGGGAGACTCACATTTAGCCAATATTCATGTACTTTCAGGGACTGGGAATAGTAATTGAGTTATCTCCTGTATTCCAAATTCGATTAAAAAAATGACTATTATCACATTTATACCCTTCAATGACAGTGACTAACTTTCAGTGACACGATAGTGTATCTGAGTTATTTCACGTATTCCAGTGATCACACACCCCAATGACTCTGGTACATAGTTACATGTTTTACAGTTATAGTGACATTTATTGATTTATACCGTTAGTAACACTACCATGCCATGGCCAATGCCGCCCCTGCCCCTCCCAATGCCGCCCATGCCCAGCCCACTTCCCCCACCACTACCGCCCACTTGTCCCGCCGCCGTCCAAAGCTACAGTTACATTTCTAGTCCAATGATCCTATAATACTTCTAAACTACTTGCATTGAGTTTAGTATATATGTACATAATGTATATTGTAGCATAATCTAATTATGTAATTTCAGTTAGATTTCTGGCAATTATTTTGCTTTACGAGAAATGATATATACTACGTACACCAATATAATGCATGTGTTTATTTTATTGATGATGAGTTCGTTTCTTCTGAAAATAGGGAATGAAATTTAGTTGTCATCATCCCATCTTCAATGTTATAATGTGCATGGTGCACATATGGCATGAGAGATAGCCACATAAATATTAGTAAATAAATTATCTCTCTCCTTATTTGAATAGTTTTATACGATTTTTGGTAAGTTTTTCTCCACAATGTCAAGAAAACCGTCTAGATGTAGACATTGTGGTTTACATTGTGGAGCAAAACTTACCGAAATTGTATAAAATCATTTGAATAAGGAGGGAGATAATTTACTTACTAATATTTATGTGGATATCTTTCATGTCACATGTGCACCTTTGACATTGTACCATTAGAGATGCTAAATTTATACTACCTCCGTCCCTTAAAACTTTGCCAAAGTTGACCGGCACGGAGAATAATAAAGTAAAAACTGTGTGGTTGAGGTTTGTGTAGAGGAGAGAGAAATAATAGAAACCACAAAATAATTGATTAAAAGGGAAAGTGACAAAGTTTTTTGGGACATCACAAAAAGGAAATATGGCAAAGTTTTAAGGGACGGAGGGAGTATTGTTTTTCGATTGACGAAAAAAGTTGTATGTAAACTAAAATCTTCTTGGAATTAAGGAAAATAATATTGGGCGGATGGGGCGGGATTTAATTTTCTCCTCTCATCAATAAATACATATAGGATACTTAGTAAAATGAAACCTTCTATATATTACTCATATGGGATATCATTTTAAATATTGCTTCTAATATAAGTACATTGTTAATAATTTTCATTCAAAATCAAATTCATTTTGCTCAGTGATATAAAGAAGTCTTCAAAGTTAAAAGTCTATACTTTCAACTAATAATTATTCTATTTGGTGCTTTAATATTTCAATGGTTAAAAGATTTATCCGCTCAACAAGGTTGACAATACCAAACAACTTTCTTGAAAAAAATTAAAAAAAAAAGGCGTAAATCATGAGAAGTTTTAAAGATATCTTAGTGTCATCCGCGTTCTCCATACACACAAGAATACCAAAAAGTCATACGACTTTTTTTACAGCTTTCCTCTCTGTCCATAGCCCCAACATAAATAATCTGGTTTAACCTTGACTTTGAAGATTTCACATGAAAGTTATTCTCTCTCTATTTACCTTCTTCAAGAGCACCGACCTCAATCATTGTGACCCATATTAAATTTCATGTTATTAGACTCTCTCTCTCATCTTATACAAACTCCCTTTCTCCAAGTATGTTGTCTGTCCTTAGTAAAAACCCTTCCAAATGCACATTTGTATATTTGCAAACTTTTTATGTACAGTGATACACTTTTAATTTGTCACCACATTTTTATTAAATGTTATTGGTCTAGAGAGATCAAATAATTTAATGATAACAACATTGATTAAAGGAGCTACATTCTAAATGTATATATATCTAATAATAGTCAGCCTAGCCCTAATTGATCGAGAATGAGAAACTACATAACACTCTTATTCTTATTCTTATTTTCGTTCTTATGGTAAAAAATAAGAAGTTTATTTCATAAAAGACCGCCTCCAAACAGGATTGTAGGTGTCGGTGACTCGAGCTTGAGCCAAAACTTGACAAGAATATGATCCTCAAGTGGCGGAAATATGCTAGAATAAGAGAGTACGACTATAATCCTTCACTACAAAAACTAAAGAAATTAATTAGCATGAATTTGGTTCGGATCTTCGTTAAGAATTTGGCTGGGGAATTCCGTTCCAAAACGTATTTGGTAGGTATTTTGACACCGATTTGACATGCATTTGCGGTTTCCGGCCAAATCCATGATAAAAAACAGGCCACAATTCACTACAAAAATTACGGGAATGATGGGGATTAACCGATGATTTCGTTTCAAATATCTCGTCCCAAAGTTTTTTTGACACATATTTGGCATATCTCTACCAAATCTTCAATGAATTTGGCGAATCCCTACCAAATTTTTACCAAGACGCTAAACAAGGTTGTTTTCGTGTTTGTTTAGAAATTACATATTACGAGTGAGTGTAGCTCGAATGTAGATAGAAAGTGCCACAAGGGATGAGTCTCTAATTTGAACCCTGCAGACAACTGTGATGAGAGATTACTATGTAAAAATGTATAACGCCTCTGCAAGTATCAGAGCCAGAGCCCCACTCACTATCTGTCAACTTGTGATTCAAAAGGATTTTAATGGAGTTTAGAATTATCTCAGAATTTAGGTGTCCTTGATTTGGATTCTGTGGAATCCATAAAAATAAGGGTGTTCTCAAACATTTCATGAATTTCTATTATTATTTATTTGGATGAATTTTTATGAAATTTGGTGGATTTTTACATGAAAAACATTCCACCATAAATCTTGCATCCATCCATCTGATTTCAAAATCCATAAGCTTTTAAAATGCATAAAAATCAAAATTTGGGACACCCCCTAAAACCCAATTAACACCCTCCTAATTAGTTGTTTGGTCGGTGCTAGGGGACTCTCAAGGATAGAGTGTCATCCTTTTTTAGAAATTACATATTCCTAAGGCTGAAGAATTTTTTTGTTCCAAGTGTAGAAATACAATCCTGCAATAATTTAAAATTATTAAAGAACGGGAGAATTATCAAATAAGCCCTCGAACTTACATAAAAAGTGCAAATAAGCCCTTTTATAGGAGGCTCTGTCTGGCCATCGCCATTTAGGGTGGTTCCCGATGGAATTTTTTGATGAAATTGTTTGATCATATTATTCATTAAGTCTAGTTTACTCATGCCAAATTTCAGCTAAATATTCAATCGGGAAGGCACTCAAATGAATTTTTGAAGATAACTGCGCAGTTAAACAACGCAGTATATTTCAAAAACTCATTTGACTGCCTTCTCAGTTAAAGTTTTAACTGAAATTTAGTATGGGTAAACTACACCTAATGAAGAAGATGCTCAAAAAAATTCATCAAAAAATTCCAACGGAAACCGCCCCAAATAGCGACGGCCACTCAGAGCCTCCTATAAAAGGGCTTATTTGCACTTTTTATGTAAGTTCTAGGGCTTATTTGATAGTTCTATCAAAAACCAATTAATGGTATTATTATCAAAGTGTTGATGAAAAAATATGCTATATATAGTTGTATGTAATATCCCCACAATAATAAAAAAAATTATAAAATATCACTAAAATTATATATAGTTGCATGGAGTCAGGGAGAGCTGGCGGGATCCTCGGCCCTTCAAGAAAAAATGAGTGATGTATATACATATGAACACATAGCTATAAGTAGTGAAAAATATAGTGCAATATAAATTGTTAAAGCCCGTCCCCCCTAAACTTCTATTTTTGGCTCTGTCAGTGTTTTGTGTAATGGATCTCTATTTATAAATATAAATCCGTTGTATTTATGGAACGAAAATAAGGTAGATCGTATTAATTTGAGATGTTAACCGAAATAGGACTAAAACAATTTGAAAATTCTAAAATATGACCTCCATATTTTTATTCCCAAAATAGGACTAATTACTGCCATGTTTTGACAGTACTAGACTTCAAACATGTCAGTATTTTCTAAACATAGAAGTAATTAATCCTATTTTGGGAATAAAAAACATGACAGTCCTATTTTGAAATTTTGAAACTTTTTAGTCCTATTTCGGAAACTTTACCTATTAATTTAGAGTATTAGGGGAAAAATTGTAAATAGGTTCTCTCTAGATTCTCCATACTCTTCTTCCAATTGATCGGAGAATTGAGAGTTACTCGCATATTATATTGTACAGGCTGTAGAGATGATTATGATAGAGTTCAAAGTGCATAAAATTCATATTCTTAATTATTACTCCGTATATACAAATGTTGATTGAAGTCATTAACACTTCATATTTGGAATTTAATAAAGCAACCACAGATAAAATTAAAAATTGACTTCATTGTTACATGTTTGATTGTTTTCGAACGAATGACTGACCTTATAAGTTCTCTTATTTAATCAAAAAATGATTTTTAAAGGAATAAACTTAATTAACATTAATCAAATCGAAAACTAACTTGTCAATGATACAAGACGGGAAATCGTGACAATCAGACAAAAAACAAGTTACTCTAACCAACTCATGAGCAACTTTGTCCGATGATCACCCACAAAAAAATAACAAGCTACATACATTTAATTAAAAACTTTTTTTGGTTTTGCTCAATCAAAAAATGTTTTTAATTCAATGTACGTACAATTTTCACTGAACTTGATGGGTCCCATGCTAATTTTCACTTAAGTGTGCCTTTAAGGCTTTAATTACCATCTCTTATATCTTCAAAAAGAAATTACCATCTCTTATAATTTCTCTTTGGGGCGCTTTTTTATTTTATTTTTACTTAGTGATCTCTAAGGAGCAACCTTCTCCCTGCATCTTGCCAAACTCCAGTAATCAAAATGATGGCTAATGGAAAAGTAAATGGACATGGGGCTTTCAAGTTTCTTCTAACTTCATATTTGTTCAGTGTGATTTTGTCAATTCATTGGCCATTTGTTTGCAGTGCTTCTCAACAAGGTAATTTACAGAATCACCCTTAATGTTTCCTATTACCATATATATGCGAAGTATATATGATCAAATTGCTATATTTATTTATTGTTCTTAATTACCTAAATTCTTAATCTGGAAACTTTTTCAAAATCAGAGTAAAAATAATGTAATGTTTTAAAATAGAATCACCGGCCCATTCACCGTGTTTATGTTTTCTTTCTCTAAACATGTAAATTAATCGGCCATATTTAAAGGAAAAATGTAAAACTTTTATTTGGAGTGTTGCATTATTTGTTACGGAATATCATGTAATACTCAATTTTAATTTGGTTGATTATTGAGATTGGCTTATGGTGCTCAGTGTAGTAGTGCTAAGGAATTTGCATAAATTTAATGAAATTGTTCATAATTAACAATAAAAAGGAACTAAACAGGAATGTGAGTTGAAGCAATGCTCTTCGATCACAGTAGAAGTTAAGCTAAAACAAATCGGAAGAAGATATTCTTAAAAGGAAAAAGGGGCAAATAAGCTCAAAAAAGGTCAAATAAGTCCTTATACAGGGGGCTATGTTCGGCCGTCGTCATTTGGGACGGTTCCCGATGGAAATTTTTGATGCAATTTTTTAAAAATATTAATCATTAAGTCTAGTTTACTCATACCAAATTTCAGCAAAAATTTCAATCGAGAAGCCATTCAAATGAATTCTCGAAGATAACTACGCAGTTAAAAGCGCAGTTATCTTCATAAATTTATTTGAATGTATTCCTAATTCAATTGTTAGCTTAAATTTGGTATGAGTAAACTAGACTTAATGAATAAGATTCTCAAAAAAATTCATCAAAAAATTCCACCGAAAACTGCCCCAAATGGTGACGACCGGACAGAGCCTCCTATATAAGGGCTTATTTGACCTTTTTTGTTAGTACGTGAGCTTATTTGCCCCTTTTTCTTTCCTAAAATGAAGAGAAATTAATTAGTACTCCGTGGCATATAGTGAAAGCTTAGGGGAGTTGGGAACGTTTTTTTTAAATCCAGGTGTCGGGGCTTACGCTCCCATAATCGTAGAGTCTATGAACTACCCTCCAAAGCCCCTAGACAATTAATTCGGATCCGATCACAGTCAGCCTCCTCAGTACTGGCTCCAAAGGACGAATCCAGCAGGACTTACATCACCTTTCAGGTTGCTCCTCCCACCACACGAACCCGCTACCTTCATTACCATCCTCTCCTTTCTCGACCGCTGAGCAACTCCGTTAAGGTAGGAAGAATCATTGGGAGCAAGACCTCCCTCTTCTCCCTCGACGTTTTCTTTTCGAATTATGGCATATAGTGAAATGTTTAACTTGGTGCTTTTGATGGAGGCAATTTTAAGAACTAAAAAGATCGAGTAGTTGAAAATAATCTTCAAAATTACCTATTCCCTCTGTCTCACTATTGTTGTCTCGGTTCTTATTCACTTGGTTAACACAAATCACTATATATATAATTTTTTATATACAAATTACTATCTCTTACTTTAAATATCAAATTTTTAACCATTTTAATTCTGATTTTTGCCACTTTTTGAAGCTTTTAATGTAGTTTCTAAATATGTATTTTTTTTTCTAAAAATAATTTGAGTGTGAACAGAGATCCGTTTAATTTATCATCGGTCAAGTAACGTAAACTGCAACGAGGCCATAATAATGGGACGGATCGAGTGTATTTTATCGGTTTCATTCTTCTTTGACTTTTACAAAGTTTAAGAAAACGGATTGTTTCTTTGACGTCCAGAAATGAGATTTTACTAGGATTGATATATTTGTCCTTGTCCCACTAAGATTGTCTCATTTTACTTTTTCAGTTCGTCCCACTAAGATTGTATCATACCAAATTTGGTAAAGTTTATTTGACTTTAAATCGTTCTTACTTCATTCTTATTTTATTTTATCAATTCAATATCAACCAAATAAACCACTTTTTAATGGTTTGTGTGTCAAACTCTCTTGTCTCATTGTTAGGGGCAGAGCGTGTACTATGTATGAGGGTATGATCGATTGAATCCGTATACGGAGAAGCTAGAAGTGTGTTTTGAATTTATACAGTTAACGATATTTGAGTCTGGTAGATTAATTTATTTAAAAAGATTTTGCTTAATAATGAAATAAAATTCATTTAATTTAGAACCTGCATCAAAGAAGAGCACAACTTCTAAATATGGACATTTAGAGTCCGTTTGCTAAAATCAAAATCGACTGAATTGGCTGATTCTGCTGAAATTTGTGAAATTTTCATTAAAGTGGTTGGATTGTTGATTCTATTGATTTATAGGAAAAAAATTGACAATATATTTTATTAAATAGAATAAAGAAAAATTTATATGAAAAATAGCTAAAAGGATTATCTTCAATAACTTCAATCACTGTGTAGGCGAGGAGGTTGGTAACTGTGTAGGTGGTGGTCATAGATGAGTTTTTGGTCACTAATGATTTTTGGTCATTGTTTTTTCGGTCACTCCCGAATTTTGGATTTGTGGTTACTAATGATTTTTTTGTCACTATGTTGTTAGTGGACACGGTTAGGGCTAAGCATAATTCGGTCTGAATAGGAAAATCGGGCCGAACAGACTGGACCCAGACCGGATAAATATTGGTCTGGTCTTCTGTCCAAAACCGGAATATATCGGTTCAGACCGATTAGACCGAAATGATATATATATATATATATATATATATATATATATATATATATATATATATATATATATATATATATATAGGGGATGGTTCAAATACAAAGACTTCTTCCCATGCAAAGTGAGAATGAATCTTGTGCATTCGTTTCCACATCTAATGGTTCAAAATGAGCCAAAACTGCACAAAATTCGACCAAAATCGCGGTGGCAATTTTGTAAATATGTTGCACTTTTTCGTTACCCGCGAAAAAGTGCAACAGAAACACGCAAAAGTGCAAGCGAAAGATGCAAAAGTGCACTATGCACTTTTGCATCTTTCGCTTGCACTTTTGCGTGTTTCTGTTGCACTTTTTCGCGGGTAACGAAAAAGTGCAAGATATTTACAAAATTGCCACCGCAATTTGGTCGAATTTTGTGCATTTTTGGCTCATTTTGAGCCATTAGATGTGAAAATGAATGCATAAGATTCATTCTCATTTTGCATGGGAAGAGGTCTTTGTATTTGAACCATCCCCTATATATATATATATATATATATATATATATATATGGGGATGGTTCAAATAAAAAGAGGTCTTAACGTGCAAAGTGAAAAGTTTACACTTTTTCATGTTTCGCTTGCACTTTTTCTTGCTTTTATTGCACTTTTTGGCGATAGCTCAAAAAAATTGGTTTATTTACAAAACTGCCACCGTCATTTTGGCCGAATTTGGCCAAAATCAAAATGGCCAAAAAGTGCAACGCAAACAACAAAAAGTGCAAGCGAAACATGAAAAAGTGAAAACTTTGCACTTTGCACGGGAAGACCACTTTTCATTTGAACTCTTCCCATATATATATATATATATATATATATATATATATATATATATATATATATATATATATATAGAAAAGATCATGTGAGAAGTTCCCCTTAGGCTGAGAAGCTGCGAAGTCTAACTTATAATCTCAAAACACGAACTTTTAACCAATAAATCATAACTTATAGACCCCCTCCAAGAAAATTACGAAAATGCCACCGCGTCAAAATAACTCCAGAAACCTGGAATTTTTTTTTGCAGAAAGTTCGTGGTTTTGAGGGATGCTGTAAGTTATGATTTTTTGGTTAAAAGTTCGTGTTTTTTGCTTATAAGTTAGACTTCGCAGCTTCTCAGCCTAAGTTCATGTGAGAAGTCCCCCTTAGGCTAAGAAGCTGCGAAGTCTAACTTATAAGCTCAAAACACGAACTTTTAACCGATAAATCATAACTTATAGATCCTCTCCAATTAAATTACGAAAATGCCACCGCGTCAAAATAACTCCAGAAACCTGGAATTTTTTTTTGCAGAAAGTTCGTGTTTTTGAAGAGGTCTATAAGTTATGATTTTTTGGTTAAAAGTTCATGTTTTTTGCTTATAAGTTAGACTTCACAGCTTGTCAGCCTAAGGGCACTTCTCAGCTGATCCGCTCCCTATATACACACACACACACACACACACACACACATATATATATATATATATATATATATATATATATATATATGAATATATATGTGTGTGCGTGCGCGCTTATTAAAATTGTATACACGCAAACACACAAACACATACATAGTACATTTATTAATTTAGTTAAAAAGGTACATTAATGAAGTGTCATTAACTCGAGTTTCATAGGCACTATTATTTACATATTTACATCAGTAAAATGTTGTAACATAAAAACATTAGATCTTAGAACGGTGCATTAATGTATTAGTACTTATTTTTACTTATTTTACCCATAATACATAGCGTGATTAATTTAATTCTTCTTTGTTAAATACGCAAAATTGTTAAGTCAAATCATTCAATAAATTAATCGAGAAAAGAACATTAGTTTCGTGTACTAACATGATCATGCATAAAATTTTAGAGTCAAAATTGAATCGGCCACATTTTTTTCATATTTCTACTAGACGTAGTTCATGTGTTTATTTCTACTTAATTTATGTATTATAATTTATATTATACTGATTAAAAGAGACAAAAAATGTAATTCATACACACACACATGTGTGTGTGTGTGTGTTTGTGTGTGTGTGTGTGCGTGTGTGTGTGTGTGTATATAATCACATACGGAGTATAAAACACCATAAAATAATTCTGCGTAATAGAAACAACGAGCTAATAAGTGCATTTTTGGACCTGTGCTCAACATTTTTGGCTAATAAAATTAAAAAACCGGTCCGGACCGGAAAAATCGTAATAATCTGTTCTGATCCGGTCTTGGACTGGAATTATATAGGTCCGGTCTTTCGCCCACTTTTTTTGAGAATTCCGATTTTAGTCCAATCAGTTCTGATCCGATCCGGTCATAGACCTGTGCTCAGCTCTACTCACTATGACATTACTGTACCTTCAGTGAGTGGGATCATATTAGTATAAGAGTATAATCGTCTTCTAGCCTCTTTTTAGTTTCATTTTTTTTCAAAAAAAAAAGCATTTTTTGTTCATAACTCTTTTTGTAGTACTACCTCTATCCCCATAATATTGGGACGAAAGAGATGGTGTAGTTTTTAAGAAAAGTAGAATTGTGTGATTGATAATAAATTGATAAAGTGAGAATAAAGTTAGAATTAATTAGAGGCACACAAATGTTACCAAATATGGTATGAAACAACAATAGAGGGACATATCCCCTCAACTACTACTCCTTTCGTCCCATTGGACTTTGCCAACTTTCTTTTTCTGGTTGTCCCAAAAAACTTTGTCACTTTCTTATTAAAACAACTAATTTGTAGTTCTGCACTTTTCTCTCTCATCTGCACAAATCTTAACTACAAAGTTTTTACTATTCTTATTTTTTATCTGCTTTGCATTTGGCAAAGTCGACTGGCAAGGAGGTAGTATTTTTTTATATCCAACAATTTCTATTTTTAATTAATATACGGATCATGAGGTCATTTTGCAGGCATGGTGAGGCTGAATGTGATCCACAGATTCGGGAATGGAAACAGCAATGCGGACCGGTCAACGACGATGAGTGAGCTTATTCGGCACCAAAAGACACGACTCAACGCCGCCGGCGAACGCCTTCTTGCGAATGTCAGCAGCTCACCCCTCCGCGGCGGCCTCGGAACTCACACCGTGCAGGTTAAACTCGGGAGCAAGAAAGCTAACCTGAGCCTTGTCCTCGACACCGGCAGCCACCTCACGTGGACGCAATGCCAGCCGTGCACGAAGGACGAGCAGGGTATAAGTCAATGCTACGACCAGTCGGGACCCATATATGATCCTTCTAAGTCAACGAAATTCTCCGACGTCCTATTCAACTCCACAACATGCATCGTCGACGTCTACCAAGCCACAGGCCTCAACTCGTTTCGCGTAAATTCCACCAACGATACCAAGATTTGTGGCTACGATGTGCATTACGACGACGACGTTGACTCACGCTCTACCGGCAATCTGGGGGTTGACCAGCTGAAATTAGTAGCTTCAGAGGAGGAGGAGGGCGGGGCCTTCAACCTCACTTTCGGGTGCGGCCATAACAACAACCTTTCGGCCGGCCGCCTGGACGCGGCGGGCGTGATGGGGTTGGGGCAGTCAAACCTCTCCATCGTTTCCCAAATGTCCGAGGAACTCGGGAAATGTTTCTCGTACTGCCTCCCGATGGAAAACGGGACCGGCGGCTATGCGGCATTCGGTTGCCGCCGGCCGAACACTTCGACGGGTGAACACCTCGGCTACACTAACTTGACGGAACCGCCGCTGGGTGTGGACGTTAACAATTATGTTTCTGGTTTATACTATGTTGATCTGACGAACATAAGTGTGAACGGAAAGGCGCTGAAAATGAGAACGTCGAAGAGTATTTTTGCACCTTTTAAAAGTTCTGAGTCATATATGCACGTAGTCAGAATGTTCATAGACTCTGCCTCCCCCATATCCATCCTTCCGTCCACAGTGTACACAGCTCTAAACAAATCATTCTCCGATCACATGAAAGATTATCGAAGAGCACCCGGAGACGAGGATGGGATTCTTGACAACTGCTACAACTTCACAGACCGCCCTAACCCGACCATACCCAACATAAGTTTCACGTTTGGCGGTGATATGGAGGTTCTGTTGCATCGCAACGCCGTCATGGTGCCGGTTAGCCCTGATAGGACTTCCAAAGTGTGTTTGGGTTTTGGCGCGAATAAGAATGATAATGTGACGGGAGTTTTTGGAAACTTACAGCAGCAGACTTTGGGGTTGTTCTACGATCTCGAGGGAGGGAGACTAGGATTTAGCCAGGATTCTTGTACTTAACCTATGGATTGCATGCATGAATGCAACTTCGAGTCTATGTCTGTCTACTTCTATTTAAACAATTTTTTTCTTTCATTTATTAGGGTATTACTCCATTCTCAATAATGTAATAAAACTTGTTATTTTGTAGCCTACACACATATATATACATATATACATATATACAAAGAGTCTTTATTGTGCGAAATTTAATTTTGTATGATACCTTTTTACGTTATGTGTATTGCATTTTGGGAATATGGCCTCGATGTTGTTATTGTTGTGTATTGCATTTTGATGTTCAAAGTGTTACATATATATTATTCTGCAATGAAATAAACGGTTGCATATTAATGTTATCAAAATTTCATCGTGCATTTTCAGCTCTTCCTGATTATATATAAAACCGACATCGGTTTTCAATGATTTATTTAAATGACTTCTTGATTGAATTTTGTGCCGAAGTTTTGTTGTATAATTTGCACGTCAATAAGAACGTGCACACAAAATTTCATCACAAAATTCGACCCGGAAGAACCTCAAACGAGCTTGGCCATGCGGGACATCTAGTGACGCGCGCCATAACAGATCTTTTCTATCTCTTTCTCTCCCCCCCCCCCCCCTATATATATACATATTAATATATAGGGAATTGAGAATGCATCTGGTGCGTTCAATTTAAGATCTAATGGCTAGGAAAGTGTAAAAATATTAAAAAAGTGATGCTAGGCGCGGTGGCATTTCTGTAATTAATCGGAACTTTTCTACCATCGCAAAAAGTGCATCAGATTTGCAAAAAAGTGCATTAGAAAGAGGTAAATATGTAACTTCTCACTTCTCTCGTCACTACAAGAAAAAGTATTTTTTGCGTCGATAAAAAGTTGACGCAAAAAGCCTGAAATCGACGCAAATAACTTATTTGCGTCCACAAGCGGACGCTAATGTGTTGACGCTAATGGCTCGACGCAACAGAATTATTTGCGTCAACTTGTGTCAACGCAAAAGGTGTTTTTGCTTTTGCGTCAACACGGTTAACGCAAAAAGCTATTCGGAGGGAAATAACAAAATAAAATAATAACATACCAAACATGAACTCAAATAATAACAAAAAATCCTGAAATTCTCAAATTAAAAACAAAAAATATCTAAATAGGAAAAGAATCTGAATAGTCAAATACATTACCGGAAATCTGAGCGTTGTAGCAGTAGTGGTCGCCATCACCGTTGCGTGTGAGGTGTCTTCCCGGTCTGCCAGGATGATTAATCGGTTCGCAGAGTAACTCGTCGGAAACAGAGAACGAACTGAAATGTCTGGGAGATGTGTCGTCTTCTCCTCTTTGTCTTCTCCTCTTTAGGATTTAGCAGAGAACGAACTGAATGAACTGATATCCACCAGAGATGTGTCGTCGTCCCCTCTCTAATCTCCAATCGGTTGTATCTTACAGGCCATTCGTTTTCCTTGAGAGGCTAGGGTTTTTTTATCAAGTAAAAACTCAACACTCTGTAAATATTAAAAGCCTTGAATATTATTAGCGTCGACAGAAATACTATCTCTGGATACACTTTTTAAGCTATTTTTTTGCTTCCACATGTTAACGCAAAAAGTTAATTATTTGGGTCGACTAGGTTGACGCTAAAAAATTGGACGCCAAAACCCTCTTCTGTTGTAGTCGTTAAAATGTCTTCTTATTAGAACCCGACCCTATATATATAGATAAAAGATCAAATGCAAACCATGCTTAAAATACTAACCTACAAACTCAATAATATGCATCACTTTGAACTTCAATATGCAGTAAAAATAATGTAAAGATGCAGGGGTGGGATCACATACAAACTAGTCCTCTCATTCAAATCATCTTTACATTATTTGTATTGCACATTGAAGTTCAAAGTGTTTCATATTATTCAAGTCATAAGATCCCATTAGAAAAGATCACGACGTGCACTTTGTCATGATGTGCACTCAAAATAATTAATCAATACAACACTTATACGTACTATAGTGTAGTAAGGTTTGTATCAACAGGGAAAGGAATATTTATCTTTTATGTAAGTAGTAACAAGGGGGTTTTTTATTTGATTTAATAATATTAAGATGAACAACCTATATGAGTTTAATTAATAGAGACGGGGACTTGGTTTTGCTTTTATCCACTTAATGAAATGTTCGTCGATCCTGGTTATATCTTTAACTATCTTCCTTATTAATAACGAGACGCGTTCATTAATAAAACTTACTACCGAGTCAATATAGAACACGCGCCGTATATTAACCCGATAGTAGCAATAAACTTAAGATGATAACCTCAACACAAGTAGTTTATTGGTTTAATCAATATAATTAATTCCCCTTAGATTATTAACCATGAGACGCATGCATTAATAATCCAAGTTTACTACCGTTGAACGAACCGAATTAATAACAAGCGTATTAATCGATTGATTCTAGTAATAATTAATATATGAAACAAAACTAGTTGATCCTTTAAGTAATGCTCAAAATATTAATATGAAATATGAATAGGAATTAATTAATATTCAAGGAAGAATATTATTAAAGAAGATGAATCCTACTATAATAAATATCAAGATGTTAACTAATTGTCATCTTAGCAACACTCCCCAACATTAATATAGAGGAACAAAAATACTGCTATAACTAATGTCAAGATGTTAACTAATTGTCATCTTAGCAACACTCCCCAACATTAATATAGAAATAGTATTAAGGAAAGAACTAATAATTAATATTCAAGGAAGAAGATTAAAGAAATAACTCACAACTTACAATCCATTAAGCTTCAAAGTAGCAAAACCAAGATGGAAAGACTACCTAAATTACAAGAATAAAGTGTATATGAAAGAGGGGATTAAATTGGTATCTAAAATAGGAAGGAAAGAGGTGTTTTTATAAGAGAAGTGAGGTGGTTGGGTCTAAGACATAATCTGATTTTCCCATGTTCACTTGTTTTATTTGATCTTTTATGATCTCCGGGTCGAATCATATCCGATTTTTCACACATCTTTGTCCTCCATGAAGCTTTCTCCTGTCTTCAATGCTCCTTTCTTATGCTCTCAAGCTCCTTCCTCTTCTTTTCATCATGTTTTTGCTTACATGTCAAAATATCTTAATATCTTCTAATTCTTCTTTAATTTTGGAAGATAAAGATTACATCATAATTGTACAAAAGCTAAGTAAACATAATGTAAAACCATCCTAAAATGTGGTATTTATGTACTTCTAAATAGTACGCATCAAATACCCCCATGCTTAATCTTTTACTCGTCCTCGAGTAAAGTGCAATTCAATTAAGTTCAATGCTTAGGAGTGTCACGTTTCTTCTCACATTTAAAATCGGTTTCTTCTCCCAATGTTTTATCTGTTCATGCTCCCCCATGCTAAGCTTTTTGTGCTAGCCTCCTTTGAATATTTCGAGAATCTCTTTGAAAACACCCGAACGAGTATAGCATGTACCCGATCCGGTATCTTGTTGTTTGAACTTACACACGAAATTTTCTCCTACAAAAATTAAAATTTATCTCGTTTTCTCTCATTTTGCCTAGGAGTCCTTTTCGGGTTTTCATCCTAGCTCCTCATTTTTTCTTCATCTCACTGACAAATGGAGTTAAGTTGGGAATATGGATTTGGGGTGGAGTAGAGGATCGAAGTGTGTACCCGCTCTTTTCAATTTATTCAAGGTAAATGAAAAAAACATAAAAGAAAATTAAAAACAAAATTACACAAACACACAGTTAAAAAGTGGAGCCTTTCCCCGGCAACGGCGCCAAATTTAACGTGCACTTTGTCGTGATGTGCACTCAAAATATTTAATCAATACAACACTTATACGTAGTATAGTGTAGTAAGGTTCTTATCCACAGGGAAAGGAATATTTATCTTTTATGTAAGTAGTAACAAGCGGGGTTTTGATTTGATTTAATAATATTAAGATGAACAACCTATATGAGTTTAATTAATAGAGATGGGGACTTGGTTTTGCTTTTATCCACTTAATGAAATGTTCGTCGATCCTGGTTATATCTTTAACTATCTTCCTCTCGAATACTAAATCGAGGAGTATATCCAGTTCATCGAGGGTAGTTATTAATAACGAGACGCGTTCATTAATAAAACTTACTACCGAGTCAATATAGAACACGCGTCGTATATTAACCCGATAGTAGCAATAAACTTAAGATGATAACCTCAACACAAGCAGTTTATTGGTTTAATCAATATAATTAATTCCTCTTAGATTATTAACCATGAGACGCATGCATTAATAATCCATGTTTACTACCGTTGAACGAACCGAATTAATGACAAACGTATTAATCGATTGATTCTAGTAATAATTAATATATGAAACAAAACTGGTTGATCCTTTAAGTAATGCTCAAAATATTAATATGAAATATGAATAGGACTTAATTAATATTCAAGGAAGAATATTATTAAACAAGATGAATCCTACTATAATTAATATCAAGATGTTAACTAATTGTCATCTTAGTAACACTCCCCAACATTAATATAGAGGAAGAAAATACTACTATAACTAATGTCAAGATGTTAACTAATTGTCATCTTAACAACACTCCCCAATATTAATATAGAGATAATATTAAGGAAAGAACTAATAATTAATATTCAAGGAAGAAGATTAAAGAAAATAACTCACAACTTACAATCCATTAAGCTTCAAAGTAGCAAAACCAAGATGGAAAGACTACCTAAATTACAAGAATAAAGTGTATATGAAAGAGGGGATTAAATTGATATCTAAAATAGGAAGGAAAGAGATGTTTTTATAGGAGAAGTGAGGTGCTTGGGTCTAAGACATAATCTGATTTTCCCATGTTCACTTGTTTTATTTGATCTCTTATGATCTCTGGGTCGAATCATATCCGATTTTTCACACATCTTTGTCCTCCATGAAGCTTCCTCTTGTCTCCAATGCTCCTTCCTTATACTCCCAAGGTCCTTCTTCTTCTTTTCATCATGTTTTTGCTTACATGTCAAAATATATTAATATCTTCAAATTCTTCTTTAATTTTAGAAGATAAAGATTACACCGTAATTGTACAAAAGCTAAGTAAACATAAT